>QLTV01004267.1:29088-99645 GCA_003457575.1 Thermophis baileyi | reverse complement strand
ATGATTCAGTCAATACACAGATACGTTAAAGTGTATAAAAGTAGTTTACTTAAAGAGATAGCACAGTCCAAATAACAGTCCGAATCATACACGTTCTATCTGTCAGTATTCAGAAGTACAGCAGTCTTCTTACTAGTCTTTCTTTGTCTTAATCATCAAACAAAGATTCTCTCCTATCACAGATAGTTAGCTACACACAGAGCTTAATTGCAGACACGAAGTCACTCAGCAATGAATCAGCAAAAGCGAGAGAGAGCACTAACCATGTTCTCTAGCTCCCTCTTATGGCCGTTACTGCCATCATACACGTTCTA
Organism: Thermophis baileyi; assembly: GCA_003457575.1. NCBI lineage: Eukaryota > Metazoa > Chordata > Lepidosauria > Squamata > Dipsadidae > Thermophis > Thermophis baileyi. Next base: position 99,331 of record QLTV01004267.1, on the reverse strand, counting down.
TCAGTCAGTATTCAGAAGTACAGTAGTCTTCTTACCAGCCTTTCTTTGTCTTAATCATCAAACAAAGATTCTCTCCTATCACAGATAGTTAGCTACACACAGAGCTTAATTGCAGACACGAAGTCACTCAGCAATGAATCAGCAAAAGCGAGAGAGAGCACTAACCATGTTCTCTAGCTCCCTCTTATGGCCGTTACTGCCAGTCAGAATGCACCAATGCATTTAAAGCAATATGACATATATACATTAAACAGTGATTTGTGGCTTGTTTATATTAACCAACCCAACCATTTGGACAGAGTCCTAACAAATATGCAGTTTTTCTATTTGTGTCATCTTTAGTCATTTTGTAGAATGTAAAATTTTGTAGAATGTAAAAATTAAAGTTAATTTGTTTTATTAGGAGTTTATGTTTCCCGCATGAGAAAGATCTTCACTGTAGATCAGAACAACAAGTATATATCAAGTATATATTAATGGAAATTCAAAATCTCTGTGAGATAGAATAATTTAGATTAGGAATCTCTAAAATTTGTGGCAGAATGAGAAATGATTGAGCCAGAAAGATATTTTTAATACTTGTGATTAAATATTTTATTAACTATATAGGATTTGTTACTATGGCTCTGCTAAACATTCCCTGATGTTCTCCATAAGTGTATTAAATATGTTTTTAATTTATCTGTGGATTAGATAACTATGACTAGAAAGTTTAATCAAGCTTAGATTCTTTTTTACATTAACGCTACTCCAACTAAATTTAATTCCCGTACATGGAAAGTGTTAATAAGCTGATATTCTGAAGTTTAGTTTGATGACCCTACAGCATTTAATCCTTCACAGCATGGTGTGTATGTGTGTATTCAACTTCACATCAGACTTGTTTCCTATTTGATTATTTTTTTAGTATTTCACTCCTAAGTGATTTGTTATCTGGAGCTGAGATTTGAGTCTTGAAGGAGAAACATTAAATTGACTGCAGTGGGAATTGGGTACTTAAGTGTGTATGATAAAACAAGGAGAGAGAGAGTCAAGAATGAAGGGGTGATGAATGAATGTTGAACCAGTACAAAATGTAGTAAATACCTTGAGATAGTTTGGTCATATAAGGAAAAGGAATGATGAGTGAAGTACAAAGCAATTATATGAGGAAGAATAAAGTGAGGGAAAGAGAAATTTAAGGAGGCTGTGGCTGGAGAAGTTGATGAAATCTAAAAGAGAGAGTCGAAAAAATTAAAGAACAAAAATCAGTTATAAAATGGTGCATGGATGGGATGGAAGCAAGATGGATTGCAAGAACTGAAAGATATGAAAAGATATATTGAATGGTGTGGCTGCAAACTAGATTCAGTTGGTTGTCTTGTTCTTTCCTATGTTTTTAATTTCTTTGGCTGCTGCTTATTCTGTTTATGTAATTTGTATAATTTCACTTATCCTGAAAGGAAGTACGCACATCTAAAAATTTGAAATTTATCACTGAACGAAGAAATATGCATTTTCTGAGATGGGGTATGTTAAAAAAGTATACCTTTATGCTGAAAAGACAATTCCGTCCTGGATTTACGATCTTGGATGGATGGATGTATTTACCCTCTATTTATGAGATGGCTCTTGATCAACATAACGGGAAGACTAATAATAATATTTCATATGGTCAGGGTTTAATGTTGTTTAAAAAACTAAGCTCTTCTCATATAATAAAATGTTTTCCTCCTTTTTCTTTCTTTTTGTATTTTTTCCACAATTTCTTTTTCTATTATAGTAAAGTAACAAAAGAAAAATAACCTATCATATTTGGGCTGTAAAACTTTAGATGTTTACAAGGTAGCAACAAAATGATAGGAATATTCTCTGGGGGATCCTTGGTATTCTTTGAGCTCAGCTGTGTGCTTGCAGATATTTCATTGTACCACTAAGAAGATACAGAAGGTGCACCCGTGATCTTCTCTATTGATGTAGGGAGCAACAAGGGAAGCCTTTGTTGAACTGCGCTTTGAGAGCACGTCAGGTGCCTCGAAGCAGATATTCCCAATGGAGACAATATCTTCCATCTTTTCTAAGGGACAGCATCTGAGGGCATGAGGCAAGGGTGTGTGTCAAACTGATAAAAGCAGCATGGTGGCATTGCCCTGCAAGATCCATCCTTTTGTACATCTGGCACACCCTCAGAGATACGTATGAAAGGGCTGAAGCTTTCAGCAAATGCTGTGGTGCTGCTTTCATGATTCTGTTGAAAATCCTGTGGCTGCCGATGATGGACGGGCTTAAGTGAGACAGAGAGGCTTTGGTGGAGGGGTTCGGGGGAACCCTTAGAATGCCACTTTGCAGTTTGAAAGTCACAATTCATTTTAAGGTAAGTAAGTAATCGCATTAATATTGATCGATGTTGTTTTGAACAAGTGCCTTGCTTTGGGCATTTTGGTCATCACACTATCCTAAGCAGTTTTGGCTTTTGAAGTAGTTTCTAAGTTATTTTAAATGGTAGAAGAAAATAGGGGAGTAGGGGGTTTTTTTTGTAATAAATTCATTCAGTAACTAATTGCCTGGATGATAAAGTTATATTAAATTTGTATGCCACCCAACTCCAACAACTCTGGTAGCTTACAAGAAAAAGAATATAAAAAACAAACAAAAATAAAGAATAAATTATAACAAAGATGATAAAAGCTGGACAGGAAGGAGGGAAGGGAGGGAGGAAGAAAGGAAGGGAAAAGAGAAGGAAAGGGAAAGAAAAGAAACAGGAAGAAAACAAATGCAAGAAGGTTTCATTCACTCTCCCTAAAGGCCTGGGAGAGGGAGCCAAGCCTTCAAGTCATTTTGAAACACCAGCAGGCTGGCAGCCATCTGGATCTCAGTGGGAACCTCATTCCAGAAGGCAGGCATTGCTGCAGAGAAGACACACTTCCCTGATTCTGGAAGGAAATGTGTCAGCCCTGACAGATCGAATTGGCTGGGCAAATACTATGGGCTGTGATTTCTCTATATTCCCTGGTGGGACATAAATGCAATTTAGTGTCATACTCCAGGTAAATGCAATTTTGTGTCATACTCAACTCTTGTTGGGTATATGGGCTGAGTCACACTGATTCTTTGGACAGTAGAAAAGTGGGTGGCTAGTATCTTTTTTTGGGGGGGGGGGCGAGGGAGAGATTTTGCTATTTTCCAATCTAGTATACAGCCCTGAGATTTTAGCATAGATTCCCATCCAAGAATCACTCAACTTTGCTTAGATTCTCTGACAAGGTAATGACAATGTTGAAAGATATAGGTGTTTAAATCCACCTGAGTGCTGATGAGCTCTTGGTCTAATTTACACAACCCAGCGAGAGCCCAGCAAATACAGAAATACCTCTTCAAGCTTTTTTTCCTCCTTTCAGTGCATTTTGCCATTTACTGTAAATGACAGTTTCTGTAAGCTGGTAGGCAGAATGTATTTTGATAATGGATCAGCAAAAAACATCTACATGCCAATTCACAATAACCCAATAATTTTCCCCTCTGTGTTGGGGGAAAAAAAACACCACAGGTACCACGTAAAAGCAATTATCACAGAGTTATGGTGATTTTACAAGTTTCCCTGAGTATAGATGGTAGTTCTGATTAAAAAAAAAACTATTAGAGTGCTCTTGCAGGAAGTTTGTTCCTGCAGTGCCAAATAGTACTTTAGCCCCAATTAACTCTCATTATTTCTTGATTTGGTCTCAAGGGAAGACTGTTCCTACAGTGGCGAACACTCAACACCAGTTACTAATATATTATATTGCTGGATTTACCCCTTTAGAGTTTAAGAGCAGCATGTATGCAGGGTGGGGAAATAGGAGAAGAAATACATGAATAAAACCAAGTTTGTAAGCCTCGGTATGTACCGTATATTTATTTATCAAATTTATATAGTTGTCCATCTCATCAAAATTGACTCTGGGCAGCACACAGCAATCCACACTAAGAAATAAATAGTATAGAAAACAAATATACAAAACCCTTTGGTGAAGTGAGAAGTTGTGCAAGGCTCCTCCTAACCACGATTGCCACCAAAGATGGCCAAGTCCTGGAACCATAAAGCCCCATATCCAGAGGCTTGACAGAGTTCAGCTGAAACTTCTTGTTCCCCATCCAGAACCTCAGACACCAGGACTTACATTCATGGCATCACTTAATTCACCAGGGTGGAGATATATAATGAGGTAGCAGCAGCAGCAAACTGGTGATACCTCACCCCATGGCAATGGATGAGTTCACACTTAAAGTAGCTTTAAGTCATCCGTAGCTGTACTGAGGTTTCCTTGCTTATCTAGGTGCATTTGTTGTGCTTCTCAGCTACTCCATCATGAGTGGGACCCATTCAGTTCCTATTGGCCACTTTAGACTGATTCAGGCCTGGCCATTCTGCCTTAACCTTTCTCCATAGCTGTTCTGGTGTGGGCAGCAGGAGGGCCTGTGCCCTGCCCTTGTATCTGCAAGAGACATAGCTTTGAAAGGGGAATCACTGATTAACAACTGTCTGGAAATGAATGATCATCTATCAGGCGGAGTGTTTTTAATTACAATAAAGGAGGACGAGGGATTTTTTAACGAGCAGTAAATCCATATTGACAAATGACCTAGCAAGCATTGCTGGGTGCAGGAAAGGAATTTCCTTCCCACAATCACACATGTTCCAGAAATAAGGGATTCAAACTAAAGTCTCTAGGGTCAATCCAGGAAAGGTGGCAACCCTACATTTGGGCCTGTGAATATCCTTTTTAAGTGTTCAGAAAAGAAAAAGAATATGTATAGCTTTGCTTTGTTTGAACTTTTAACCTAAATCAGCAGGAAAGCATATTTTTATAGCTGTTATAGCTAGTATATCTGAACATAATTATACAGTGAGCTAAAGGTCCATCAGTTGTAGCATTACATTTCCCCCAAAATAATTCAGCCTCAAAATAAATCTCATTTCCAAGGCCTATCAAAACTCCCAGCAAGCATTTTTAGAGCAATAATTTTAAATGCTTAGTGGGGAAAAATACTTCTCAATGTCACAGATAGTTAAAAAATCCCACAAAAACAAAAAAGCATCCTTGCAAAATGCTTTAATGTCCTACATTTACTGTACTTTTTAAAAAACTGTTTCTATTGTGTTTGTCCTTCCATGAATTGTGTTGCAAACTTGCTACTTCAATTGTACAAACTAGGAAAAAGTGAAATTGAGAGATATCAGTTATTTGTTCAAAGCTATAAAATCTGCTTAGGTCAGGGAGTTTGCCTGTCAAAATAATTACGTTATGGTCTACAAAAAGAACAACTGAGTTTACAAACACGTTCATCTGCTGCAGCATATCAAACGTCCGGTAGTGGTGATCTCTCTCTCTCTCCCTCTCCCTCTCCCTCCCTCTCTCCAGGGGGGGGAGCAATGTTCTCTCCCTTCTCTCTCTCTCTCTCTCACACACACGCACACGCACACGCACACGCACACACACTTCCCTGCACTTAAAATAGGTCTAGACATTCACAGTAAAGATGAGTGTGTTTGGGAGAAGGCAAGTGAATCGCATAAGGACTCTTGCCTTGGGCAGGGGGTTCGACTAGAAGACCTCTGAGGTCCCTTCAACCTTATGATTCTATCAGAAACCTTGTTCCTGACATCCTTTTTCTATCTAGAGAAATTCTTTTTTCGGGTACTTGAGGAGGTGGCTATTTTGCTAAGCCACAACCACTGGCAGCCCATTTGGGGGGCAGGATTGGCTAGACACCCACAAATTCACATTTGTAGCTTAAATTCTGCTGCTGCTTTTGTAGGCATTCCACCTATCTTCTTTTTTCTGTAGTGTATTTAGCAACTATCAGCCAGCCTTTTGCAGCTTCATTTCAATCAATCAATCAATCAATCAGAATAGAGCTGGAAGGGACCTTGAAGGTTTTCTAGTCCAACCCCCTGCTCAAGCAGAAGACCCTATACCATTTCATATATGAAATGGGACGGTGTGATACCATGAATGTTCAGTGAAGCCTGAGCAAATGACCTTGGGAAAATGTTTCTTTGAGTGGATTGGTGAGACAATAGAAGTGGTTAATGGTTTTTTTTTTTAAACCAAATGCAGCCCTTTTGAGTCCTCATTCTTAGACATAGAAAAACCGAGTATGTTGGGAAAGTCTGATCTTCAGTGAGGTGAGTTTTTCATCAAAAGGACCGAAGGCTTGAAGACTTGGGAAAAGAAAATAAAAAATTGAATTTTGAGAGGTTATTGTGCTCTAAAGCAGGTCAAGTTGGAGACAGCATTCGCAGCTCCTTTGCAGTTTGGGAGCAATAAGCGGGTACCTTTTTCAAAGTACAGACGGACATGTGCCACAGCATATTTGCTCCACCCACGCCTTCTTTCTTCTCCGTCCGTGGAGCTGTGGAGTGGAGACCTTGAAGCCTCTTTTGTCTGAGGGGATTGATAATAATAGCATGACTCAGCTCTTCCGCCCCGAGAATTCCAAATGTGCATTACCTCATCAAGTGCTCCCAGGCTTCTGCCTGTGAGGAACAGGAAATGTTGAATCATTCGATTCACAGAGCTCTTTTGTTGACAGTGGAAAGTGTTAATGAGAGTGGATTTCAGTTGCCTTTTGTTCATCCCTCCCCTTTCCCTTTCTAATAAGCTTCAGTACAGTTGGGCGTTTAAAAGTCTTATTTGTGGTATGTATGTAGATGATTGTGAATGTACGCGCTCCTTCTTACGAATAAAGTCGTTCAAACACATTGGCATTGACGTGGCCAGTACTCTTCTGCTATATCTAAGTATCCTTTGCTGGTTGTCACTGGCTACTAAAGCAAGGAGTTATTGGAATGCCTGCTTTAGCTCTTTGTTTCAGCTGGGTTTTCCTTGCTTTTCCTGCCATACAAGAAATATCCATCACGTAACAGCTGCAGCCAATTAGCCGTAATACAGTGCAAACAAATGCTTAAATGGACAAATCATCGGGAGGTTAAATTTATTGCAGACAGAGCTGGCATTCAAGAGCATGAGCTTGATCCCAATGTAGCCGGTGATTTGGATATCTGGCCGGTGAGTTGAAATTGGGGCCCTGAAGCAGAAATTTGCAATCTCTCTTTCTTTGGAACAGTTCATGTCCCATCTCCCACCATATTTACTTCTGTCTGTCATTGCTGCTACCCTTTGGTCAACCTCCAACCTTCTCAGCTACCCCATGTCAGATAATAACAACCAACCAAAAGACAACTATGAATGTGATACAAACCTAACTAAACCCACATTGTTTCCCCACCGTTCCCACAATGGAACGACTCTAGCATAAGTTGTGTTCTTAGTGTTTCAGTGCTTGTTTCCTGGAAAGGGGATTGCACTGAATATAGCAATAGCACTTAGACTTATATACCGCTTCACAATGCTTTACAGCCCCCTCTAAGCAGTTTACAGAGTCAGCATATTGCCCCCAACAATCTGAATCCTCATATGCTATGACTTACCTTTCAGTAAATTTTGGCTTGTAAATTCAAGCATTGTGTTGCCTGTTTTCCTTTCTCTTGTTTCAAAAAAGCATGTGTAGAATTGCAGACTTAAGTACGATGTAGTTCTCATGGTTTCGATGTGCCCACTCAGACTTAATTTACATTGTAAAATCTTAAAATAAGTAAGTCTGGTTCCTTGACAGAGTTATGTTTATCTGTATTTTAATAGGATATTATGTTTTCCATCCTTACTTTTTTTTGACTGCCTGGCCAAAATAGTAACAAAGAGTAGAGTACAGATAAGTACAGAAGCACAGAAACAACTGAAGAGCAACATCTGTGCTTGTCCTGTCCTTTTCAGATCTGTAGACATTGCACAGACCATGGCCAGATTTCAAAGGACAGTGCAACTAGCTCTGAAAGTCCACTGACAGGGCCAGGTTAGCTCTGTTTACTTGGACCAGCTGCTTTGTCCCCTTTCTGCTACTCATGGTACGTCCCAAAGGTGCTTTTTCAAGAAGCAACTGGACTTTCTGGTTTTTCTTTGAAGACATTTTGAAACTTCTTGGATGAGAAGCGAAATGTCTTCAAAGAAAAACCAGAAAGTCCAGTTGCCTCTTGAAAAAGCACCTTTGGGACAACCATGACCTAGATGACTGAGAATCTTCATAGACATTGACTCATGGCTCTCCTCATTCCACATGGTAAGCCTCATGTGGAATGAGGAGAGCCCAAAAAGCAACTGGCTGATATTTGCCCCAGGAATCTATGCTTCAGAGGGGGTGGGGGGAAGGGCCCAACTTCCACCAGGTCATAGCATCTTCAATCAGGCCAGCCCCTTGTCCTTAGTTTGATAGCCCTTTGAATCCCAGATATCATTTCTTAACAGGTCTGTCATTTAGCTTATTAAATGTGAGTCTTGTGAATTGTATTTGTTGGATCGATCTATCAACTGAATATTCATACTTAAATACCAAGGTTTGTTCAAGTTATGTATAAAAATATAATCAAGATAGCAATCGACCTTGTATATGTATTATGAATTACTGCATAATGACATTTTCCAAATAAGTTTCTTGGAACAATATAAATATTTCCCGTTTCAAGGATTTGGGGCTGTCTCTCGATGTGCTGAGCTCCCTTTACTGTGAATTCAGGGTTAGCATTGTTATCCTCATATTGCAGGTGGGGACCATCCCTTTTCTTGAATGGTGCTGCAACTTTTTTACTCCAAACTACAGGTAGTCATTGACCACAATTGAGCCCCGAATTTCTGTTGCTAAATGAGGCAGTTGTTAAGTGAGTTTTGCCCCATTTAATGAGCTTTCTTACCACAGTTGTTAAGTGAATCACGGCAGTTAAGTTAGTAACACGGTTGTTAAGTGAATCTGGCTTCCCCATTGACTTTGTCAGAAGGGTGCAGAAGGGGATCACATGACCCAGGGACACTGCAACCGTCATAAGGATGAGTCAGTGGCCAAGGGTCTGAATTTTGATCACATGACCATGGGTATGCTACAATGGTGATAAGTCACTTTTTTCAGAGCCGTTGTAACTTTGAATGGACACTAAACGAACTGTTGTAAATTGAGGACCACCTGTACTTGAAAATCATGAACAAGGAAGCAAGTGGCTTTGTGTTCATAGTAGGAACAACCCTCGCTTGTTCCTACTATGAAGTTCTATGAAATATTGCCGAATGGGGCATTTACAAGCTGCCTTACGATAGCATCTTCTTCCCCTATTATTTCCCTACCAGTTTTAAGTAATGCTTGAAAAGACCTGGTTCAAATAAACATATCACAAAGGTTGCAATAATTAGTTCTCTCTTTATTAGGCGTAGACTCAATAGGACCTCCTACCTCTGTGTAAATACAACAGTTGGCACTGAAAATTCTATTGTTATCTCTCCATTACCTGTAGCTGTGCACAGCTCCCTACTTCTTTTGGGTCTTCTTGAATCATAACTTACTGTTCCAGTTCTCCTTTAGGGTATCATTGAAGACTCAGGCAACCTAATGTTTTCTAATAAAAGAGGTATCATGAGACACACTGCAAGGGAAATGTGAAAAAAATCCTGCTTTTCTTCAGGTCCCCATTAGGTGACAAAGGACATCCAAGCTAGCTTGATTTAATTTAATTTTACTTTACAAAACAAAATATAGCAACATTCAGAGGAGATAACTGAAAAGAGAACTGAGGTGCAGTCCCTGCTTAGGACAAGACTTTATCTTATACTGAGTTTTAAGAGCTTGATTAACATTGAAACCAGGGGTGAAATTCAGCAGGTTCTGACAGGTTCTGGAGAACCGGTAGCGGAATTTTTGAGTAGTTTGGAGAACTGACAAATACCACCTCTGGCTGGCCCCAGAGTGGGGTGGGAATGGAGATGTTGCAGTATCCTTCCCTTGCCACGCCCACCAAGCCACGCCCACAGAACCGGCAGGGGAAAATTTTGAATTTTACCCCTGATTGAAACTATCATTTCTAATCATTGTAATTAAGCAAATTGTATTTCCTATCAACCTTAAAGTTAAATTCACGCTATAATGGTAGTTTATGAAGTAAGTTTTATCTGTTCCTTTTTCTTCTGCAAGAAAGTTATAACCCAACAGAGATGACCTTAGCAAAAGACATTGCATATGCATTGTACTGTGAACCGATTCAAACCTGTAATGGCTTTATCATGTATATAGAGCAACTGAATAAAATTAATGGGGAAGTATCGTGGAAAACTATTGTTCATTCTTCTGATAAGAACACATATGCTGTATAAAGGGACACAAATTAAAGGAATATGTATTAAAAATAATATTTTTAATATCTCCGAAGCAATGAAAGTTATTCAGCAAATGGAAATAATTGTGTCTATATATATATTTGTTCTAAACATTCTTTAGTACTAAAGTATCATTTTCCTGCAGAATTTGAACAGGTTCTGGGAACATTGCAGTTTTATTTACTCAGAGTGCTAGCAATGAATCAGCAATGACTAGAATGGCAGTGATAATTGGAAGCTCATGACTTGTTTAGTCCAGCAGCAACAAACCCCTAGAAATAGCCTTCCATATTTCAACTTAAAAAAAAGAAAGAAAGAAGAAGAGGCACTTGGAGAAGTTACAAACTCTGCTATGTGAGTGAGCCCTGACAGCTGGGTAGGCATCTGTCTCTTCCCACGGAACATGTTATGCTTTCTCAACTCCTTTTGTCGATGTCATGCTGGATAAATGGGCATTTATGATCAATCATCTTGTTCTGTGTTCTCTCCCTTAATTTAATCCCCATTACTGGAACTTGGCAGCATAACCAGCCTTATTTGGAAGAACACATTCTTATAACCGCTGTTGACTTTGGGGTTGGACATATTCTTAACATGATTTGCTCTTGCGTTTGTACATCTTATGCCACTGACGGATACTCTTATCAGAATGGCTTGTGACAGCAGGAACTTGCTACATACAGATTTAAGAAGCCCGGTGCCTCCTTGTTTTGAAGTAACCTTAGGAAATGTACATTGCTAGTTATTGTCAGTCACCAAGTTGTTCATCACTGATGCTTACAGAAAAGAAAGCTGTAAGATGTCTGGCAACAATGCACTCCCTAAGTATCAGTAATGGTTAAAATTAGTTCATGACCAAGTTTAGTTTATAATGGTGCTCTTAATAAATTTCCAGGTTTAACATTCTTTCATTCTTAAGTCTATGTCTGTATTGTTCACTTCAGTTAGGTTCAGTTATTTATTTATCGAATTTATATGCCACTCATTTTGAGGTGGGATTATGATGTATACTATTTACGGTGATGTAGTATCACGATTCACTATATCTTGTGGTCCTGGGGGGAAAAAAAGAAAAAAGGCCTCACAAAGTCTGTCCCCAGCTTCCCCATCTACAATATTCAGTTTTAATGGGCTAATAAATGCTCTGCTGAATTAATTTAAGCTATGCCTTCCCTCTGTTCCACAACTGTGTGCTACCATTACTTTCAGAAGACATGGAAATATGTTTCTTGGAATTGTCTTCCATTCTTTATGAATTGCTGGGGGCACATGTCAACATATTTTCAGGATCTGTATTTTCTTTTTCTTAGAATAAAATGTTCTGGTTTTGTTTTTAAAAAGACTTGACAAGTTTGGCTGTTACTACCGTATTTATTTTTTTCCACACTATTTCATGATCAACTACAGTTGCAAGAAAAAGTATGTGAACCCCTTGGGATTACGTGGAGTTTTGCATGAATTGGTCATAAAATGTGCTCTGAACGTCATCTAAGTCACAACAATAGAAAAACACAGTCTGCTTAAAATAATACTATAAATATTCTTCCCATTAGTATCTTTCATATGTCATATTTAAAGCAGATGGCGTAGAAAGAGTTCCTTCAATGGCTCCCTGGTTATAGTGTAGACCAGGGGTGTCAAACTCGCGTTGTCACGGCGGTGTCACATGACGTATCATGACATTTTCCCCCTGGTGTGGGCATGGCCAGCACGTGATGCATCCGGCCTGTGGGCCGTGAGTTTGACAGCCCTGGTGTAGACCAGTGTGTATAGGTGTATGTATGCGCACATGCCTTTGAGTTAGTGTTGAATCCTGACAATTGCCTGAACAAGTCCCTGCAGTTTTCTTGGAAAGCTTTCAAAAATGGTTTGTCATTGCCTGTTTTCCAGGGCCGAAAGAGCGTGACTGTCCCAAGGTTACCCAGCTGGTTTTGTGCCTAAAGTGAGAGTAAAACTCACAGACTTCTGGTTCTAGCCTGTGCCCTATAACCACTACACCAAAATGGCTATAGGCCATGCAGATCAACGACCAAATTAACATTGGGTCAGAATGGCAAGAGTGAGGACTCTTGATTTTTCTTGATTTTTCAATAAACTTTCAGAACCATGGAGCAGTTCAACCAGAGAGCAATGGCAGCATGTTTCTTCTTTCATGGCTAATAAAATCAAAGTCATGACATGGTTGAAAAGGATTTAATACCAATGTCTCAAATTGAAATCCTTCCTGCCAGAAGGTTCTTATTAATTTCTGGTTTATTATTTAAAATTTTAGATCTAAAAAACTCAAGAAGCCCACATCCTCTCCTGCTCAAGAAGATAAAACCAAGTTAACGATTTTTCATGGAGAAGTGGATCCGGGAGAAGAACTATTTGGCACGTCTGAAGATTTTTCATCCCCCGGCAACAAGAAGATATTGGCAGGCAAAGAAGGTATTAATGAATAGTCAAGTTTCTTGTTATATACTCTATAGCAGTGATGGCTAACCTTTTCAGCACCGAGTGCCGAAAAGGGAGCACTTCACACACGTGTGTGCGCGCTCGTCTGGGCCACGACCAGGAAGAGGAGTTGCCAAGGGGCATGTGCGTGCCGGAAAATGTACTTCTGGTTTCCGGCGGGCGCATGCGTGCCGGCCAGCAAGTCTTCCGGATACTGCCACACATGCGCACGCACCGATCAGCTGGCCGGCATGCATGCTCACGCCGGAAAATGGAAGACCAGCTCTTCCGGTTTCCGGCACTGCCGCACACACAAAAGCCAGCTGATTGTCACGTGCACATGCGCGCCAGAAACCCGGAAGAGGAACGGGCGACGCTGCACGTGCCAGGCGATATGGTTCCGTGTGTCACTTCGGGCACGCGTGCCATAGGTTCGCCATCACGGCTCTATAGGATTTTAAAAAAAAGTGTCACAAAACATGGAATCTTTGGTTGTAAAACTCTGTCTTAGATTCTGGATATAGTTACTTATTTCACAGTGGCAATTCCTTAACTAGTTTCTTTAGCTAGGTTTATTTATTTATTGCATTTCTACCATGCATTTTCTCTGACAGATCAAATCAATGTTTTCTCCCCCCCACATCTTATCCTCACATCAATAACCAAATATCTTATAGTGAACCTCCATGGTCAAGGGAGAGTTTGAACTTAGTCCTTGTTCAACATGTTAACTATTACTATTACATTAGTCCTTCATGCAAAATGTTTAAAAATACTGAGATAATTTAAAGAAAGAAAACAATACTTGCATCCCGTCTGTAAGATATACAATATCTGCTTAACTTTTCAGCTTACTGTGTAAAACTGGAATGGGCCATTGGTTATGCTTGGTCAGGCTAATTCTCTTAACCCTAACCAATTATCTTGGTTAGAGAATTGTAGTGCAACAATATTTCAAAGCTTCCTCCAAGCCTAGCATAAACTATGCTTCATTTAGTTATCCTAATGAATGAAATAATTCTATGTTTAAAAAGGAATAAGGGTCATTGTTTCTGTTTCCTATGCAGAAGCGAATTGGTATCATAAAATCTTATTCTCTCAGGGTTGATTTCCTCTCAAAATAGTTTGGCAGTGGAAGCCAGTGATACAACTTAGCATAATTCAGGATTCATGGCAATGTGACATAGATCAATCGAATCTGATATTCCCCACTTTGCAAACCTCTTTATTCTTCTATGTGGGCGGGGCCCAGGGGTGGGTTCTAACTTACCTCGCTGCCGGTTCGCTTCCTCCCGTGCCATGTGGCCGTCCCTCATGCGCAGTACCCCAAAATCCGGAAAAAATTCCCCCCCCCCAAAAAAACCAAAAACAAGATGGCGACGCATGCGCAGTGCCGGAAACTCAGCTTCTGTGCATACGCAGAAGAAAAAAAAACCGGAAAAAAATCCCCCCCCCCAAAAAAAATCCCCCCAAAAAATAATTCAAAAAAATTCCAAAAAAGAGATGGCGGCGCCCACGGACCGGCACCGACCGAACCGGATCCATGACATCACTGTGACGTCACCAGCAGGTTGCTACCGGTTCAGGCAAACCGGTCCGAAGCAGGAGGAACCCACCTCTGGCGGGGCCTACATGAAACTGGATCATATGAAATTAGTTCTATGTTAATTCTTCTTGCACCCATGCAACTCCAATAGGTTCTTTGCCCATCCAACTCATTTAGAGCCGTGGTGGTACAGTGGTTAGAATTGCAGGCTAATTTTGCTGACTGCCAGCAGTTCGATTCTCACCGGCTGAAGGTTGACTCAGTCTTCCATCCTTCCGAGGTCGGTAAAAAGAGGACCCAGATTGTTGGGGGCAATATGCTGACTCTGTAAACTGCTTAGAGAGGGCCGTAAAGCACTGTGAAGCGGTATATAAATGTTATTGCTATTTAGGCTATAGTTGCTCTTTATCACTGTACTTTGGCCTGATTCTGCCTGTCTTTTGTTTAAATGTTAGATGTGAAATTATTTGAAGGACCAGATCTTGGTGGAGTGGTAACTCTTGGAGATCCACTGCTGTTGCTGACAGCCAGTGAAGACAGAGAACCTCTGTTAAATGTTAGTCCTGCTGAGGACGTGGAGGAACTATTGAGGTATTCATTTGAATTGCATGATAAATTTAATGTTGTGTGCGTATGATGTCTCCTCAAGTCTGTCTGTCTCAAGCAGCCCAAGATTGGAAGACAACTTCTAGGCTTTCAGCCTACTAAGGCCACACTGTTTTCAAAACTCGGATTGTATAAATAAATGTGAGTGGGTATGGATTTTAGCTATAGTTGTTTCCTCCATTCTTCTAGTTCTTCAGTTATTCTTCATCATCATGTTTTTCTCTTCAGAACTTCCGTCTACCCAGGGGTGAAATTCAGCAGGTCCGGACAGGTTCTATAGAACCGGTGGCGGCGATTATGCGCAGTTCAGAGAACTGGTAAATCGTACCACTGACTGGCCCCGCCCCACCCCTCCCACTCACTCCTTCTCTCCTCCTTCTTGGGCTCATACACACAGAGCAAACATGAGAAGGAGGCGAGAAGCAGCCAGGTTGAATGCTAGAAGACTTGGTCGAACTTTTCTGTTGGTTCTGTGGGCGTGGCTTGGTGGGGTGTTGCCGCCCCACCTTGCCATGAGATCATTCATGACAAGTGGGGCGTGGTCAAGTTGGCCACGCCCACTCAGTCACATAACCCCTCACCAAGCCACGCCCACCAAGCCACGCCCACAGAACCAGTATGGGAAAAATCTGAATGTCACCCCTGCATCTACCCTTCTTCTAGGCAGTTCCTCAGAGCTAAAAGAAATTGTGTACAAAGAGTTAATCAGTTCATTCCAGCTATAGGAATCACAGTAACAGAAAAAGCCATAAGGACATTGAGTCCAGCTCTGTACTAAGGGAAGGAATCAGTGCTAAAGAATTTCCTGACAGATACCTGTCCACCCACTTCTTGAACAAATCCCGTAAAGGGAGATCATTGCCTCCCTCGGTAATTTGTTACATTGCTGAACTCTTCTTAGAAAGTTTTTCCTAAAGTTCAAGTAAAATCTTTCTTATTGTGACTTAAGTTCATTATTTTCTGCCCTGAGTAAGTTTGTTATTCAGCTCAGGTATACATGCATCTGAATCAATTCACATCATAGGGTTGTTGTTGCGGGGAAAATAAGAGGAAGGATTATTAGGTATGTTTGTCGCCATGAGTAATTTATAAAAATAGTAAAGATGGGAGATAGATAGACAGACAGACAGACACTATTACCTGGGTACAAATCACATAATAATGCTTGTAGGCAGATTCTTATAATCTCTGAATTAGACCATGTACAGTATGAAAAATACAATGGTTGCACATAGGAATATACTAGATGTAACAAATATATAGTGATTCTCTCTATTAAGTTAAAAAAAAAACTACATTTCCACTGGTGTATTATTATTGTTGTTGTTGTTGTTGTTGGCATATGGTGTTACATTAGCCAGGAGACCACAATGCTATTGCAGAGTAGTAGTTTGGCTGCCAATTACCAGCTTTGTTGTAGGACACACTCTCTTCCCAAGAAAGACAAGCGGCTTTTCCTGCTTATCCTACGACCCCTTCCTTCCCTGGAGCCGCCTCGTAAATGGGTGCTACAACCAGGAAGGTTCAGAGCCGGCAGGAATCTGACTGCCTGAACGGAATACCAGCTCATCTCCTCACCGAAGTGGTACCTATTTATCTACTTGCATAGAACATGTTTTTGAACTGTTAGGTGGACAGAAGCTGAGGCAAGTGATGGGAGCTCACCTGACATACAATGCTAGGACTTGAATTGCTGGAGCAGAGATCATTTGCAGTTTCATTAAGCTACTGAGCCACCACACCTCTACATTGGTGTCTGAAGTATATAGAGCAGTGGTTCTCAACCTTCCTAATGCCACGACCCCTGCCCCGCCGCCCCGCCCCCTCCCCGCGCGTGCGTGTTGCCAGACGAGAAGCAATGGTGACAAAGGGGGCGTGGCACCAAGATGGCGGGCTAGCGCACGGGGCGACCCCTGTGAAAGGGTCGTTCGACCCCCAAAGGGGTCGCGACCCACAGGTTGAGAACCGCTGATATAGAGACTGAAGAGTAATTGGGGACTCTAGATATTTATGAAGTCATATAAATTCCTGCATTTTGATAGAGAAAATATTTCTTACAGGTATAAACCAAACACTTTTAAGCAATTACTTTTCTAGCAGTTCTTTGCTTTCTTAAAAAAATCATTGGATTGTTTACAGACTGAATTATTTCTATAACAGATCCATTGAAATCAATTGGATAAATTAATCACAATTAATTTATGTGTTACTGATTGCAATGAATCTGCTGATAATTTGACTTAAGACTGGATCTCACCAATAGTATAATTCTTAATTACAGTTTCAATTTACTGAGTTATGCTGCACATTTTAACTAGAGTTCTTTGAAATTCTGAGGAATCACTTATCACCAACTCTAGGGAGACACTTGCATTTAAATTTAGGGTGGGAGGAGAGAATGGAAGTTAGGCTGTTAGAAACATTTTAGAGTTTTAATAACCTGTTCATAATGGAAAGAAAAAGAAAAACACTCTTGCACGAAGTCTCTTGGAAACATGATTCTTCTTCATTGTTTATAATGGAACATTTTGTAATAACATGTCGTATCAGAGACACTTACCTTAGTTTGCTCAGAGGAAAATGCTAATGCTTTTTTTATGCTTAAGAGCACAGCTGATCTTTTAAGACATGAAGTCTCCAAGGTATAACTCTATTTTATTTGAATTATATAGTTAGGAAATATATATACTCATGTGTGATGTCCCCCCCCCCCCCGCCCCCTTTTTATGTTTTATTCTTATAATCAGAGATGGATGTTTTGTTCATGTAAGAAAATCCTACTTTTTGAGGCCTGTGAATTAAACATGAATTTCTGGGAACCAGATCATTTACTAATCATATGTATATTATGTCAAATCATTTCTGAATAAGTCAAGTAAAACAAGCCTGAAAGTCTGCAATCTGTATTTTTTTTTTTAAATAAAATAATCTTTATTAGGTTTTTCGTTAAAAACAACATATAAAACAAACATACAAATGGAGCAATGGAGAAGGCAAGGATTCCGGAATCATGGAAAGAAGCTTACATTACTTTAATACCCAAAGAGGAGACAGACAAACTATTAATTAAGAATTACAGACCAATATCATTATTAAACACGGATTATAAGATATTTGTTACAATTGTTGCTGAAAGATTTAAAAAAAATACTCAATCAACTAATTCACTCAGACCAGAATGGATTCCTGCCGAATAGACAGATAAGACATAACATCAGAATTGTATTAAACATTCTTGAATTTTACGATTTACATATAGAAAAACAATTGGCTTTAATATTTATCGATGCTCAAAAAGCATTTGATAACTTGGATTGGCAATTCTTGATAACCCAATTAGGGAAAATGGAACTTGGAGGAAGATTTTCTAATCTAATCAAAGCAATATATATTTTATAAGATCCCCTAGAGACTGGACCAATTTTGATTAGAGAGATTGAGAAATTCAATCTGTATTTTTATGTAGCTTGGAATGGGAGGAACAATCACTTGCTAACCTGGGTAAGAAACTTGACAACCTATTCTGGATTGTCACTGACACAGATAAAGTAGGACAAATGTTCCACTCCCTCATATTCTCTTGTTCTTTACGGGACATTTATAATGGTTTCTACAAAATAATGGATAAGCAAGCATATGGTGCAATATATATTTCCTTTGTGATTAAGATAGAAGATAACGCAAAGAAAGGGGGTAGCTGAAATTGGTATTTCAGCAAGATTGGGGGGGGGGGGAGAAAACCATTTAGGAAGTTTATATTGTTTGGCCACATATAACTAAGAGACTCTGTTATACACACACCCAAATGTATAACGTCTGTCTTTAAAATGGTATATACAGCCTACCTTTTTTAAAGGTCTCATTCAAGAAATCTATGTCGCTTACATTTTCACAAGACCTTCACCTGGCATGACCCAGACCTGACCCCTCCTCACAAAACCCATCACTAGACCCTCACCTGATGTGATCCTCCCATCACAAGACCTACTGACCACATAAAGCCCTTACAAGCAGAAGAACACCAACACTGACATTTGCTAAATTCTGTTGTTACCTAGTCCGGTAATGAAACATTCGGAAACCAATCCACAAGCTCAGAAAACGATCCTCCACTCTCACCCTCCACCTGAGGTACAGATATTCGCCACTACTGCAATCTTACATTATATCACATCCTTATAAACAAGATTTTACATGATTACCATCTCATCCCTCAGGATTGGGTTTCTCTATTTTTACACAATGTATACTTCTGTTATTTTTACTTGAAATGGCCACCAGCTGGCAATGCCATGGCCAAGTTTGCCTGTTTGGGATTCATCAGACATACATAGCCACAAATCTTTCTAGGAAACTCAACATTCTATTGAGAATTGAACTCATGATTATATATAGTGCATTAGTTTTTATGAGCCCTCAAGGCACTGGTATTTAGCAGTGTTACAGGAAGGGATATATGGAGACTCTCTTTAGAATTGTATATAAAGTCTATTTCTTTCTTTTCTTAAAGGAAGATGATCTGTGTATAAAGGACAGTAGACAATATGCATTCTAAAGTATATACCAGGAAATACTTTAGCTCAATATTTATATATATTTAATATGGCAATGACAGAAAATAATAAATATTTATAAATAGTCCATAATAAAAATCTAAGCTTGAAAATGAGGTTCATCTTGAGAGCATTTAAAGGGCATACCGGTATATAAGTGCAAGCAGAAGCATATCTCGGAACATTAGTTGCTCAAATTCCACAACTATGGAGGGTCATGTTCTTTTGTTCAGTTGTGGATTCCCTGTATGCCTCTAGTTTGATCCTTACAGGAAATTGGGTAATGGACCTTCTTGTTTTCTAACCCTGGGTCTTCTAGCATGGTGTCCACAGATACTTTGATGCCCATCATGCTCCCTGACTCTGCAGATTACAGGTTCAGCTCAAGCATGAAAAGCCATGGCCTCTGGAAAAGTAAAATGGATGGATGAAGGTTTTGATAATCCAATGCATTTTGAGGGCACCTGTTGGAGAACTGGGAATTCACTCTAGGTAGCTTACCTCAGAAAATTACTTCTACACAGGAGACCATTAACTGATTAAAGATAAACCCAACAGACCTTCTTGTTCAGACATTGCTTGGCACCAGAAGACAATAATTCTAAAGCATATCAACTTCATTTTAAGCCTTTCCTTGTATCCTTTAACCAAGTTCCTGTTTCTACCTCAGTCCTACTTAAGAAATGCTGCCTTGTGTGATAGAGATCATGGATTTAAAGTAGGGATTAATTTAATTTTCAGTTGACTATCTTAGCAGGAAATCATACTTTATCTGAATCTGGCTTTTTCCCCGACTGATGTTTGCTTGACAACTGCAATTATCATAATCACTGGGTTTGTAATTTAAAACATTTTTTGCAGGATTAATGTTCAAGCCAGGGACTTAACACATTTTTGGCAAGAATAATGTACCAGCCAGAGACACACACACACACACACACACACACACACACACACACACACACACACACACACACACACACACACACACACCTGGCTTCTGTAATGATATCTATATTAAATATTTGCCTTGCCTGTTATCATATAATGTTTAGCAATTACGTTTAGCGGGGATTCAGACAAAGTGCTAGTTTGAACATAATCTGCCAGAGTCACAACAAATCTCAATTTCCTCTTAAAGTGCAGCCAACAATTTTTCAGGAATCAGAGCTACAAACATCAATTGATTTGATAGGTCAACTTGATCGCTGTTGTTATAGACCGGTGAGGAACCTTTTATTGATCTCACAATTCTGAACAAGTTCCTCAGTGCTCTTTAATTTTCTCTTCCTTCTCTCTCATCAGAGAAACACAGGTGGATGCCGGGAAATACAGTAGCCTTGAAAGGTTGATTAAATAAATGAATAAACACCATAGCTCTTGAATTACAAATAGATGCCTGCTTTATAAAGAATTTCATTAGAGAAGATTATAAGGTCAAGTTGCTATAGGAGTAAGGAGAGAATTATATCTGCTGAAATCACTCTTACTGTATGGCTAGCTAAGGCCTACTTACAGTATGTTATTTTTCTGCTCTGGGAACAGGGGACTTTTTTGTCAATGGAAAAAGGGCTCACACTTTAACTACTGAGAAACATCAGAAGACCTTTGATGTAAAAGCCAGATAAATATTCAGAGAATGAGAGAATTGTAGCAATTCAGAATGAAGATGAAATTGCAGAATTGATCAAAATCCTCACTCATGGAGAGTAAGCGTGTCAGCAAAATTACAAGCCTTCTTCTACAAGATAGGACCTGTTAGAAAAGTGAGCCCAGTCTTACAGGTCAGAAGGATATTCTGTTTTTGTTGAAAAACACTTTCTCTTTAAAGTGGAAAGAGTGGTGAGGAGAGAATGGTAAGCCTACAGCAGCTTCACATGGTCTCATTGATCGAGCAGGTATAGGTCGTTCTTGACTTACGACGGGTCACTTAGCAAATGCTCAAAGTTGTGACAGACCTCCCCAGTGCTACTTTACAACCAGGGGTGGGTTCTAACTTACCTCGCTGCCGGTTCGCTTCCTCCCGTGCCGTGTGGGCGTGCCGTGTGGGCGTGCCATGTGGGCGTGCTGCATGGGCATGCCGCGTGGGCGCACCGTGTGGGTGCGCTGCGTGGGCGTGCACATGCGCAGTGCAAAAAAATAAAAAAAATTCAAAAAAAAGCCAAAAACAAGATGCCGACGCATGCGCAGTGCCGGAAACTTGGCTTCTGCGCATGTGCAGAAGAAAATAAAATAAAAATTCAAAAAAAAAAATTCAAAAAAAAAGATGGCGGCCCCCACGGACCGGCACCGACCGAACCGGATCCGTGACGTCATCGTGACATCACCAGCGGGTCGCTACCGGTTCGGGCAAACCAGTACGAACCGGGAGGAACCCACCTCTGTTTACAACCCTGATTCAAAGGTCCAATGACTACCCGCTCTCCTCTATGGTCACATGATAGCTTTTTGGTTATTTGGCAACCAGCCATACATGACCATGATTTACAGTGGGGGTTTTGTTGTTGTTGTTGTAAATTGGTGTTTACTTCTAGTTTCTGGGGGGAAATGCCCATTGCAGACAATGGATTCACTTAATGTCTAATGTGTTTGCAATAATTCATTTAACGACTGCTACAAAAAGGATAAAATTGGGTCTGGTCACATGGTGGCATGACTTATGACTATAATTCTGGGCTCAATTATGGTCATAAGTCAAGGACTACCTGCAGTGTCCATATTAAATGTAATGGAATTCTCTGAACCTGAGAATGAGAATGGATGTTTGCAAAATATTGCAGAACCAGACAGCTGTAGATTCCTTCCTCTTTATCAGGCATATAAGTAATAACATCTCGCTTCTGTCAAGAGGCAGTTAGGAATACGATAAATTAAGGCACCACCTTAAAAGTACTTGTTAATACAGGAAATGGGGGCTGATATCCACCTTCCAGGATTCTGTTAATGTCATTCTTTTTTCTTTGCTATAAATCTGGTGAGATTGAATGATAATCTATCTTTCTTAGTTATGAGTACCCTTTGGGGGCTCAACATTAACATTTTCAACACAGAGAAGTTTCTGTGTTTACACTGCAAGTTTTGAGCCATTTTACATGATTGCTGAGATAATTTCTTGTGGCTTTCATATCAGAAATGCAATTATTTACCAAATGTGTTCTTGTCCCTAAAACAAACACTTTAGATACAGTGACTTTGTACAGATGAATAAATATTTTTTTTTGTTCTATGGATTAGATGCAGTTCCCCATTGTAGGATCTCTTTTGGCTGAATAGTACTACATCTGTGGTGTGTTATAGTCTTTGGACATTACATGGCAATTATCTTGTGTTTCCATTTTTTTTGGCATATTTAGAAGCCATAGATATTTTTCCATTAAGAGTAGGCTGAAGTTAAATCATGGTAGTATTACGATAAGATATTCAAACAATGTGTTTCCTTTTTTAAAGTGGACTTAATGTGTTTAGATTTAAAAATAGAACGTAGATTTCTTTGTTTAGAAACCTTTAAATAAAAATAGTCCATAGTTGTTTGAACTGCTTATAAATCTCTTTTAAATAACAGCTACACATTTTTTTCCATTGGATGACATTGCTTAATATTTTCAGACAGTTGCTACGTTTCGTTTGTTTTTTTGACTCCATAAAATATAATGACATTCATACCTTCCAAAGTTGCATTTCTCTTGCCAAAAGCTAAAGTCCCCACTTCCATATTGGGCCTGGATTTTTAAAGATCTCATTCTTTTATAAGATTAACCATTCATCAGGATTTCTGTAGCTTATCCACGCAGAGTTTTCTAAACGCCAACAGTCGGTAACACAATGTCCACGTTCGTTATGCTTTTTTTGACATAATTTAATGATTGTGAATAGGTGATGCTTTTTCTGGTCTTAACACAATCACATGTCTGAGCATAAGACAATGTTACCAAAAATACCCTGGTCAACTGTATTGGGGCAATATTTTCACATGGCTGCACAAACTAAAAATAGAAAAGCACCTGGATATAGACATGAAAATATTCTGCTTGGCTGCTACCCTGTCCTTCAGGATGGGGGAAAGAATCAACCTCATCTTAGCCTACATTTTCCTCTGTTTAGAACAGGATGGTCAGTCTGACAGCCAGGGTCACATTCAGCCTCAGGGACTCCCTTTTCTGCCATTTGGAGATGGAATATACTGAAAAGCTTTAATGCAGGGAGCTCCAACCTCAGCCGCTTTAAGACTTGTGGACTTCAACTCTCAGAATTCCTCAGCCAGCATGGCTGGCTGAGGAAATCTGGGAGTTTGAAGTCCACAAGTCTTAAAGCAGCCGAGGTTGGAGACCCCTTCTTTAATGTACAGGAAGTTTTGAAATAAGCTAAATATCATTGGGGGGGAAAAAGAGGTGGGTAGTAAAACAAAGTTTGGGGGAAAGTCCCGCTTAGGGGCCACTGAGGTGTGTTTTCACTTCATAGCGTAGCTGCTCTGAGTGCAGGTCTTTCCCTTTGAAAAGATAGAAAGCTCATGGCCACCAAAAGATTGCCGAGCCCTCATTTAGACAGTTGCCAGGATTCAGATGCCCAGGAAATTGCCTGATATTAATGTCATCCTCTGGTCCCAAGGGTGTCTCAGGTATTACAACATGAAACCTTACAAGGTACAGGAATTCTTGGGCTTGTGATATCAGGAGGTAGGTGTGACTGGGAGATGGCTGTTGAACATCCTTCCCATGTTGTTTGGGCTGGTCTTGGAAAAGTAACCCAAACTTTATGCTCCCTTTATTAGAATGATTCCAGGCAGCTAAGATCAGGAATATTGGAGAAACTCTTTTCCCACTTCCCTGGTATCCTAAGAGTATACAGGTAATCCTCGACTTACGACCACAGTTGAGCCCAAAATTTCTGTTGCTAAGTGAGACTTTGTTTAACTGAGTTTTGCCCTGTTTTATGACTTTACTTGCCACAGTTGTTAAGTGACTCTGGCTTCCCCATTGACTTTGTTTGTCAGAAGATTGCAAACGGTGATCACATGACCCCGGGACACTGCAACCGTCATAAATATGAGTCAGTTGCCAAGTGTCTGAGTGACCACGGGTATGCTGCAACAGCCGTAAGTGTGAAAAAACAGTCATAAATCACTTTTTCCAGTGCCATGGTAACTTTAAATGGTCACTAAATGAACTGTTGTGTTGTAAATTGAGGACTATCTGTACTTGATTACCACCTGAAGATTAAGTGAGCAGTTTGCATTTGAAACTCCCACGTACAAAGCGAATGTGGCCCTTCGCCATGTTTGTAATGGGTAGAGAAAGACAGGCATATACTACAGGTAGTCCTCAACTTACAACCACAATAGAGCCCCAAAATTTTGTTGTTAAGGGAGAAATTTGTTAAGTGAGTTTTGCCCCAGTTTATGACTTCTTTTGCCACAGTTGTTAAAGTGAATCACTGCAGTTGTTAAGTTAGTAACCCGGTTCTTCAGTGAATCTGGCTTCCCCATTGACTTTGCTTGTCAGAAGGTCGCAAAATGGGATCACATGATCCCCCGAGACACTAGAGTGGTCATAACTGTGAGTCAGCTGTCAAGCATCTGAATGTAAATCACATGACCATGGGGATGCTACAATGGTCTTAAGTGTGAAAAATGGTCATAAGTCCCTTTTTTCCGTGCTGTTGTAACTTTGAACAGTCACTAAACAAACTGTTGTAAGTTGAGGACTACTTGTATCCTGTTGGACTTGCTCAAATAAAATAATAAAATAAAAAAGGCATTTACTTTCTTTTTTCTTTCAGAGTGGAAGATGATTTTGAAAAAATGTTGCAGGTGAGCTCTAAGCCCAAACCCAAACCCAACGTGGCAGCTAAGCCAGCAATACCTAGGAAGCCGGTGATACCTGAGAAAAAATTCTCATCTTCTTCAGCCCGAACGGGACAGCCGGCGGAAGAGAAGATCCAAAGCATGGATGAGATGGACATTCTCAAATACATTAAGGAAAACGAATCCCTCAGTAGTGCAGAGCCAAGCCTTTTCTGAAGCACTTGCTGCTAGTGGGCGTTCCATCTGCCACCTGCGTCCTGGATGTCTAGCATGCCTTGGACCTGTTGCCCTTTTGATTGGTCCTTTGGCTCCATTGGTTTGTTTTAAAACAATGGAACTTGATATTGGGGTTAGAATTCTGCAAAAAGTTATGAAGTTTTTGCCACGATGTTTTAATTAACAATGCCTTGTTTTTAAAAATGTAAAAGACTGTGGCCAGAACTGAGCCGATAAAAAGAATGTTGCTAACCTTTGAGCAAATGGATGATTTGGCTTGAAAAGCATCGGAGGTCAAGATTACAAAAGGAACTAGCATGGTTGCATTAAATATTGACACTAGGTTGGAATTGTTGTTGTTGAATAGAAGTTGTTTATTTCCAGATCGTTTTCAAAACTTCTTGGAAAAATATCACTGAAGTTCAAGGAACATGCATAAAAGCATTTTTCAGAGTCATATTTCTCCTTTAAGGGTTATAATGCATTTGAGTCTAGATCCTTGGGAGCCTGCCTAAGTGCTTTCTGTATGAATGGCCTCATTTGTTTCTCAATTTTCTGATCAGATGGTAGGTTTTTGTGGTATAATGGAGCCAGCTTCAAATGTCTGCAGAACATGGCAGGGAAAGCGTCTGCAAGAGATTACAGAATAATGATGTGAATGATGGCTGTTTTTAATATCTTTGTAATTTGGGGGTAGTCCCATCATCAGCGTTAAGAAGGGTGCTTCTTTTTGATGTTAAAGACTCGCATTATTGTTCGGTGGGAAGAAAAGTATCATTTGTTAGGTGCCAAGCCCCCGATGCTTATGGCAGGATTAGGAAAATAAACAGCAGCACCTCAGTTTTGATAGCTGAATTATATATGATAGTTGAATTAGATAAGAACTAATTAATTATTTGACAGCGTACTCTTTTTATATGAACATCCTATGTTTTTCACCCAGCCCTGACAAAGTGAATTAAGCCATAATACCAAATATTTGATAACTCGTTAACCTGTCTGGATTGCTTTCTGAATCTAGAACTGAGTGAATGCAAAAAAGCAATTAAAGCACTTTAAAATATATACATGTTTAATGCATAGTGTTCCATTTATAATTATATAATGCTTTATTTTAAATAAAATGAAATGATTAAGCACTACTAATACAGTATTAAACGTTTCCCTTAAGGAGTAAATAACAAACGCGACTGGAACAAAATATAAGGTGGTGCAATAAAATAAAAAGTTAGTTGTGCAGGATGGGTACTATTTATTATCTTTTCTCATCTGCAATCAGAATGGACAGTTCTCTCCTGTTGAAAGTCCTTATTGTAAGGGCCGATGAATTGAAGAGAAGAGAAATGCACAGCAAAAGGGTGGCCCCTACCCATTTGCCCTCTTTTCCTCATCCCTTTTTCTATTTCTAATATCCCTTTCTTCCATGCCAGCTGTAACCAACTCTTCTCAAAGGTCTACATTCATCACTTTTCATGTATTTTTGACATTGGTCCTAAGAGGGCTGAATAACATCGAACCTATTCTAAACAGAACGGTATCCTTAAAAACAATCCCTAATTTAGAAATGTTATATTACATGCAGTACAGTACCAGACAAGGGGTACCATGAATATGTTGGTGTAGTTTTTCTAAATATAACTGGGTTAGTGCTGAGAAACATCTTGACTGCAGTTGAGTTATGGTCAGTTGGGGAAACAACCTGCAACATGAGAAGGAAGACAAGTAGATATAGACGAGAGAGCTGTGACTGTCCCAGAGGTCTTGGGGGTTTGGCTGTGCCAAAAATGAGGCTCACCTATTTCTCTGGCCCTATGCTAAAGCCTGTTCTGTCAGGTGGGGAGAGTCAAAATCAGACCAAATCAAAGATAAATGATCCAATAAGAATACAGAATCAAAACTAGAAATGGTTGGTTGCATAAGCATCGTAGACTGTATGGATTTGTGACGGTATAACTGGATTTGATCTCCTGTGATAATGTTGCAAAATGCTTGATATCCTGAAGAATCTTTAAAATTCTGTTTTTCAACGGGATATCTGATTCATACTTTTTAATGTCATTATATCAAAACGCCAAATAGAATTCCACAGATTTTTCTCTTTAGTTTACTTTTGTGACTTGACGATAACCATACAATTGTTTTTAAGTTTTTCTATATTTCCTTGTAGTTTCGATTGAAGGCTTTTAATTTTAAAATAATTATTTACATTCGGGATACGACATATGGTACATTGCCCTAAATATTTCATTGGAAACGTATTTTACATAACAAAGTATATTTCTGTGCTATATTTTGCCTTTGAGAGATGAGCTGGAATAAATACACAATAAAAGTTGTTGAACTAAACTGGAAGAAAGAATTATTTTATTTTAAAAAGAACTATATAAGATGGTGTATTGTGTACAGGTAGTCCTCTACTTACAACCATTTGTTTAATGACTCTTCAAAATTACTCCTGACCAGTTTTCACACTTACAACCATTGTAGCAACCTCATGGTCACATGATCAAAATTCAGGCACTTGACAACTGGCATGAATTTATGATGGTTGCAGTGTCCCAGGGTCACGTGATCACCCTCTGTAACCTTCCCAGCTCGCTTCTGACAGGCAAAGTCAATGGGGGAAGCCAGATTCGCTAAACAACTGAAGTGATTCACTTAACTTCAGCAATTTGCTTAACAAATGTGGCCAAAAGGTCATAAAATGGGGCACAACTCACTTAACTGTCTTGCTTAGCAATGAAAATGTGGGGCTTAATTGTCGTATGTCAAGGACTACCTATAGTAGAGGTCCCCAACCCCCAGTCCATGGCATGCCAACAACTGGGCCACACAAACAACCAAAGCCCCAGCTGTGGGATGCAGGCAGCATGCAAAACCACGCCCCCACCGCTCCACAGAAAAGCCTTTTTCCATGGAACCGGTCCCTGGTGCCCAAAAGGTTGGGGGCTACTGACCTATAGCATGGCCCCTAACCTTTTGGGCACCAGGGACCAGTTCCGTGGAGAGAGGTTGTTCCACAGACCGGAGGGGGCGTGGTTTCAAATGCTGCCTGCACCCTGCGGATGCAGCTTCCCTTGTTTGTGTGGCCGGATTTCTGGCATGCCACGGCCCAGCGCCGGTCCACGACCTGGGTGTTGGGGATCCCTGATCTATAGCATTGGTAGCTGGTTTCCCCCTTTTCCCCATAAAGACAAAAAAGAACTTTGTTGTAAGAGTTACAAAGCAAGAGTCGTTTAACTCCATAAAACACAACATGCCTACATCAACCTCTCCTTCCCTGATTTAAGATCTTAATTCATATAGGGTAAAAACAAAATACTAACATCGTTCATGACATTCAGTTAACTATGCCTAAAAGTCAAGTGGCTATTAAAATAGCATTCCATTATTTATTTGGCCAATCAACTAAAATAAAATGGGAGGAACAATTCTGGGACAGCTAGTTGTTAACAGCAATTTTAAACTTCAAAGGAAGCGAAATACAGAAAAGTAGCTGGGGAGAAGATGATCATAGGCATTGTAGTTCGTTACTCTATGTGTTGCAAAGTGATAACAGCAAGCAAGCAATGGTGAAGCAACTAGAACGGAGACTACTGGAACTAGAAAGTAAGGACCTTTGAATTTCAGCAGGGCTTTCTTGAGAAAATGGATGTTCACTACGAGCAGTTTTCCTACAAAGAATTTTAATCAAACTGAATAAGGAAAAACAGACCTTTTAAGATCAAACACTGCTTAGTTTTTCATTCCTGAATTCTCTGTTATAGCTCCTTTGGCTAACAGGATTATAGAATAAATCTTTAATATTGCAGCTAGGGAATTAAGGCCAACAAACTATTTCCCAAGACAACCACTGCTGAGCTGAGAGTGGAATACAGCTTCCTAAAGTTATATCTATTGGCATCCAAAAGAGCCCCAATGGCTCACTGACACTAATGATTTACGACTTAAGCAGACGTGGAATTAAGCCATAAATGGTACTCAGAAATAAATCAAAATTAGTGGCAACGCTTCTTGGTTTGCTCAGCTATATCATTCTGGACAGCAAATAATAGCTTAAGTCAGCTGTCCAAGCCAGCATGAATAACAGTGATAGAGTGTTGTGCCCCACAACATCTGGATGGTCACGGCTTGCCCATTCCTGTCCGAGCAAAAAGCATAAATGTTTAGGACCTTGAATTCGTTCCTGCTGAAAGGGTATCGAGTGGATTTCTATTCATGAGATGCTTCCATCAGTGAAAGAAATCCCCCCCTCTCTTCTTGACTGTTACCACTGCAAATTTGCTTTCTAATAATTTCCTTTTGAATATACTGGCTCGTTATGTTCTATTGATACTGTAAAAGCTGTAAGAGAAATAAGAAAACGATTATTCCATGTGAAAACTGCAAACTTAAAAACTAAAAAAAGTCGGAAATAACAATGACTTACAGCTCTTGAAAAATATAGGAAGAACAAAGAAGCATGATAAACTCTAGTCATACTGTTTATTGTCATAACTCTTCTACCTGCATGGAAAATCGCATAGCCTATGCTTAATAGTGAGTATATTTGCCCAGAAATAAACCCTGATGTGTTCAATGGGCACTTAAGAATGCAATTATAAAGTTCTTGACTCTGCTTTGATGATCCCAGCAGATGTGCTATTTATTCCTTTGTTAATCATAATTTTATGGAACTATAATATTAGTGGGGGCAGGGCTGGCAGAGGCATTACTCATTCTTCTCTGCGATTTATGCCTACACAGAAAGAAAATGTTCAAATAACTTGCAAGAGCTAAGCCTTTATTTGATCACCTTTGCTGAGTGTCTCATTTTATATGCTCAAAAGTTTAGCACATGCCATTTTTAAAAATGACTATGGGACTCTGCATATCCCATTTCTGAAGTCAGCAGATATGTCAAAACACTCCAGAAGGGTGATTCCTAACAATAATTTCTTGGCTGTACTATGAAGAATGAGCGTTTTTATGCCCTTTACACGTTTTGAACCACAAGTCTCCAGATCCCTGGACACAGGCCATGGCAACTGGAGATCATGAAAGTTGAATTAAAAAAAAAACATCTGGAGGACACTTTTGAGGCCATCTTGTGCTGGTTTCAAACATCACTCTGACAACTTTGAAGGATGAAATTCAAGATAAATTGCCATCTGATCTGGAAACTGTGGAGGAGGAGTTCAATCAGCTTATATCTGACCCAAAGGGGGGGGGGGGAGAAGTTGGATGCCCCAAAGTCCATAAGAACAAAGATGTGGATAAAGATAGAAAGCCAAAGATGGAAAGTTTTCAGTCAACTAAATCAGCCAAGTGAAAACAGTTAATTCAAATCAGAACAAGCTGGAACCAGAGTAGCTATAGCTGCAGGAGATGTCCTAACCCTATGCATGTCTTCTAAAAACTCAATCAAGTGCCAAGAATTAACAAGTCAAAACTCAGTCTCCATTACTTCAGCTTCTTACAGTTGCTTTTTGAGCTATGGATTCCTGGATGTTGACCTTGCTTCGCTTCACTGATTTGTGACTGTATCTCCTGATTTCACCTGCTTTGTTTATGCTAACACCCAGCACTCATACATTCCTGATAATAGATTCCTATGCACTGATTTTGCAACTCCCAGCAGAGACACTGGCCTTGTGCAGAATAGTTTGAAGAAATTGATTTAGAACCCAGACATTATTTTATTGTAGATAAAGTTTGAACTGATGGGATGCTGTATAGGCCAAAGTAGACAAGGTAGGATTGTACGAATGCATTTAGTATGGAGTTCTGTTATTTGGATAAAAAAAACAAAAACCCTGAGCTGTCTTAGAATTGTGAGAAACCAGGTGAAGGTCTTTTTCTTTTTCCTTTGCTATGTTTTGATGAAAACTATTTTATTCAATAGAAGGGAAGCCTCCACTGTCATTAGCAGAGACTTTTCTTGAAAATCTAAGGAGAAAAACATGCCCAAATGACTTTTAATAGGCTCTAGAACAGTGGATCTCAACCTTCCTAATGCCGCGACCCCCGCCCCGCCCCCTCCCCGCGCATGCGCATTGCCAGTCACCAAGATGGCAGGCTAGTGCGCGCTTAGGTGACCCCTGTGAACCAAAGGGGTCGCGACCCACAGATTGAGAACCGCTGCTCTAGAACAAAGTAGTGATGCATTCTGGTTGTAATTTGTTCTTTAAATGTTATCAGTTTATCAAATATCCAGGGTGTTCTTCATTTCATGAGATGAAATAAACTTTTTTTGATGATCCTAATGCTTGGATAGATTAAAAGACTCGGTGCCCGAGTAATACCATTAGGTGGTATTATTGAGTTGTGCTAGAGCAGGGGTGTCAAACTCAAGGCCCGGGGGCTGGATCCGGCCCGCGGGGTGCTTAGATCTGGCCCGCAGGGCCACCTGGAAACAGTGAAGGACTGGTCCGTGGTGCCTCTACCAGCGAAAATGGAGCTCAGGAGGGCTGCACGCAGAGGCCATCGCAGCCGAAAACAGAGCTCGGTAGCCCATTTTCTCTGGCAGAGCGCATGGGCCGCCACAGGTGCCCTGGACATGAGTGATGTTGAGCTGGCTATGCCCACCCTGGCCACGCCCACTCCATCCCCCCTGAGGTCAAACACAACCCTGATGCGGTCCTCAATGAAATCAAGTTTGACACCCCTGTGCTAGAGGATGGCGCTATTCTTAAACAAATACTTAGAAGAGACAGAGAAGGGGCATCGCTGCTTGCCAGTTTTCCATCACTATAAGAGAAAAGTGACATTGGTGAATTTTTCAGTGCAATCTTTTTTAACAGCACATATGTTTTCTCGGTGTCTCATCTTGGGTTACTCATTCCAATACCATACTGTAACTAAACGTTTGAGAAAATGCAAAAATAAACATGGCATCAAAAATAGTATCTGTCCCCTTACAAAGTAAACACAAGATTAACATGAGGCTACAGAACCATTCCAGTAACTGAATCCCTGACGTAGTGCAGAGGCTGAAACCAGTCAGGGTTTTCTGGATTTGTTTCCTGGTTTTTTGTCTCATGCATTTCATAATACTTGACTTTAGCGCTGTTTCTGAAGCTCATGGATGTCTTAAAGCATGCTGGCTGGGAGATTCTGGGAGCTGAGGTCTATACCTCTTCAAGTTGCTGAGGTTCAGAAATACTGCTTTATATTAAAGCAGTGAAGGTACTAAGCCCCTCCTCCATGGAAACTCACTGGTATCTTTGGGCTAAGTAGTCCTTTCAGCTCAATGGACCTCAAAGAGTTCTGGGGGGGAAATGAAGGTGGAACTGCGGCCAACTTTGAGTTCATGGAGGAAAAGTTGGATTTAGTCTAATAAAGAATCATTTATTGAGCTACCATTTCCTTATATAGGAAGGATCTGAGTTTATTGGATTGTTGTTGCAGCCTATTTATTAATGATAAACACTGTTTCAAAAATCAGGTTCTGACTTGAAGCTGTGGATTGATTTCAGGGCATTTGTGGACCTGGATGGGAAAAAGACAACATTACAACTTTATTTTTCACCAACCTTTTTCTTTTCTGAATTTGATTTGCGTTACCTTTTATTATTTTTAAAACGTTCAATACAAATGATATAAAAACAACATCCCTGAGTTTGACACAGTGGAGAAGAGCATATATTATGCTCTTATTTTCTTATTATTGTGTCATTGTTTTAAAATATCCATGTAATGCGGAGTAATTTGCATAGTTCCACATCATCTGAAGGCTATTAAAGGGAGTGTATCACACACTGCTGGCATGTATAGTATCTATTTCATCAATCTAATTTAAGCACGATGTCAACATTAATTATTTTATGCATTTTCATGGAAATATGGAGGTACAAGCAATATTTTCAACCTAGTTGAAATATTTCAGTTTGAGAGGCCATATGAACAAATAAAGATGTTGAGGGACATTTACATATTCTTATGTGTAGACATGCACACTTCCACATCCACTTCCACACATAAACACAAGCTGTAATCACACATGCTGAGGCATGATTTATGTATTGACTTGTTGAATAAATAGTAATTTGCTTGGTTCACAAAGCTTACTTTTATCCACTACAACATTTGGATTCATGGAAACATCATTGATATTTCACATATGCCCATTTGCACACATTTATGAACGCAATACATACTTCTCACCAAAAATATTGACCTCTTAAAAACACATAGAAACATGCACCCATTCATTCACATATGTTTATATGTAGAATATGTTCATAGTCTAACTTTTATTTTACCTTACTCCAGTCATATATGTTCCATTCTAACTCTTATTTTATTTTACTCCACCTGGGATAACAACAAAGATAGAAAAAAAAAATCCCATTGGAACCGAAGCTGAGAATGAGGAGACTGATATTATAAAGATCTTGCAA
Source organism: Thermophis baileyi (assembly GCA_003457575.1). Lineage (NCBI taxonomy): Eukaryota > Metazoa > Chordata > Lepidosauria > Squamata > Dipsadidae > Thermophis > Thermophis baileyi. The sequence continues at coordinate 65,579 of QLTV01004267.1, read as the reverse complement.
GAATCACCAAATGTTCCTAAGATTGCCAGATGTTGTAACCTTTTGACCACCTCCCCCTCCTCCCCCAAATATCCTCCACAGATTCGTGCTGAACTACTGAAGATTTGTGAGACATCAGAAATAAAATCTTGAAAGGTTTGGCAGTCTTGTGAGATGCTGGCCACTTATTTTACTATTGTCATTCTGTAGATACTATCAAGAGACGTTGGAGTGCTTTGGCATCCATAATGTGTGGATAAAACCTGTCTTAAAATCATCCATTTGCCCATCAGCTATCATCACAATGAAAAATGATAGCATTCAATGACCTATAACAGGGGTGGGCAACTATGGCCACTTTATGACCTAAGGAGTTCAACTCCCAGAATTCTGGGAATTGGAGTCCACAAGTTGTGAAGGGGGCATAGTTGCCACCTCTGACCTATAGAATGAAAAAGCTCCCTCCCTCCCACGGATGCATCTGTTCTAACCTGTGATGCAATACATTGAAATGAATTGTGGCCTGGTGTGCCAAAACCTTAAAAAAGTGTGGAAGTTACATGTTTCCTTCCTGATACTAAACAAATATACATCCCAGTTAAGACTAAAGGCAAAAATCTTAAGAACTTGAAGACTTAAAGTCCATTGCAGGGAATACAAAGAATTCTGAATGCAGTGCCCCTGACAAAAAGAGTTCATTGGATATTATAGTCTGCAACAAAAATTCATAATGATGAAACATTTTACCCACAAGCTATTAGTTAAATTTGAGCAGAGCAGTGATAAGAACGGGAAATAGATTCTTCTTGGTCACTGTGGCAAAGCAAATTATCATCCTCTGAACTATTTTGGTTTTAAAAATCCCTATCTTCCCAAATGCTTGCTAACATGTTCTAACACACTTTGCAGTCTTAGCCTCTTTGGTTCGCTTATTTATGAACATGGATCTCATATAATGTATATATTGTTTCAGATGAGCAGGATGTGACAGCGGCTTAAACCAAAATTGCTTTTCCCAGAGCTTTTCTGTATGTAAGCGTTGCTGATGTGCCCAGAGGAAAAGCTTGGATTTGTGTGTTCACAATCAAGCATTAAGTTTGCATGAGGGCAAGTTCCTTCCACCACCTTCAGTCCTGGGTTTTGTTTTGTTTTTGGTGTTGTTGTTTTTTTGCAGGTCTTTGTTTAAGGCACAGATGGACAATATTTTGTTTTCGCTTAAGGATCACATTTTAACTTGATGCCTGTCTGTAGTGGGTCAGAATAATAATAAAAAAAGAGTAATCCACTATTGTCATTTCTGGCACCTCCTTTTCTCAAATGCATTTTCCACCCTGATTTTCTTCAAAGGCTACTGGTAGAAGAAGAAGAGCTTTCTTGGAAGGATTCATTATTTGCAAAGGACTTATAAAAGTAGGCTAAGAAAGAATATGATCCTAGAGCTACATCCTACGTGTGATTTTTATTATTTGTTCAATTGACTTAATTTATTTGACTTCTGCTATCCACTTTGGGTATAAAGTCAATGCTATGGTTACCAGATCCAGGCTGCAAAAATCCACAGCGTAGCTCTAGAGTTTTCTCTATCTCTTTTGAGGCCACCCAGCAGTCGCCCAGCCTTCTGCAACTCAACTATAGCAGCCATTCAACTGAATGTTTATATACAGAGCTCCTATTGATCAGGACTTACACATCCCTGCATAGTGCTCTGATGCGCATTGATTCAACTGTGTTTGTGTCAGTGCCTTCAGTGATCCTCTGTTACACTCATGATTTCATTGGCTGGGAATTACAGGAATTGATATTCCACACATCTGGACCGCACCAGATCAGGAAGGCTGAGTTAAGGAAACAGTATGTCCATTATTGAGAATAACAATTCTGCATGGTATTCTCCCCATCCAAATACATACAGTGCAGCCACAGATCAGCTGGCATGGGAAACAAGATGCTGGCAGAAGATCTTAAAGGACTTCTGCCAATAGTACTAGGTTCACAGTTCAAGAGAAAGTCTGGAAAACTTTCAATGATTTTAATTGTGTTCTTCATTCTATGTCATTCGGCAAGTGATTTAGCTGAGGTAGATAATTTTTTGTTTGCTGGGAGTGACATTTAACATCTTGGAGAAAGTCAAGATCTGCAATGAATAGAAGAATGATACAAAAAAAGTAGAAGCACGACATATACATGACCAGGAATAAGATTTTCATTTCCCCCCCTCATTCCTAGGTCATGCATATGATGTACAGGTAGTTCTACTTACTTCGATTTTTATGGTTTTGAGGAAGGCTTTGGGGATTTCTTTGGGCTTGGGGACAGGACTATGTGATATTTATTTATTATTTGTTCAAATAACTTTAGTTGACTTGAGTACTAATTTATAGGGAGTACTCAGAAATTCATAGTACAAAAGGTAAAGACTATAAAGTAAATTATTACTAAAGTTAATCAGCAATTCAAAGGTTTTTTTTTAAAGGCCTGTCTTCACCGTTTTTCTGAATGCCTAGAAAGTAGGAGCCAAATGTTGATTTGAGGGGGGAAGTTGTTTCAGACATAAGGCCTTCTCCCACAAGATGGAAAGATGGGTCTTTGTCTCCCTCCCTTTTCAGAACTAGATTAAGCCTATTTTACAGATTATAGCTCAGATTTTCAGGCGTTCTATGTCTATCCTGTATTTTCAATAATTCTCCTCAGAAGGAGTTCCAAGGGCCCCCAAAAGGGGCCTGGGAGCCACGTACAGACTGCCCCCTTGTTTGAAGGGCAACACGAATATTCTGGAAAGAAATACAGTAGAACCTCTGGTCACGACCATAATTCGTTCCATAACTTTGGTCGCAACCAGGGGTGGGTTCCGGATTCAGGTACTGCCAGTTCGCTCAGGGATGCGCCGCCTGGGCGCGCGCACATCACGCATGCATGCACAGTACTTAAAAAGCTTCTGCGCATGCGCAGAAGCAAAAAACAAGATGGTGGCACCTATGGCGCCGCTGAGAGAACTGGCTCAGGGGCGTGGCAGGCCTGGGTTGCTGCCAGTTCCAGCGACCCAGGCCGCCACGTTACTAACGGTTCTATAGAATTGGTCCGAACCAGTAGGAACCCACCTCTGGTCACAACCCGATTTGGTTGTGCCCTGAACCTAATTTTGGAAATTTGGCACTTACAAAAAAAATGGCGCGGAAGGGGAAATTGGCCGCGAAAAAAAAAATTGTGAATTTTTTGGTTGGAACCCGATTTTGTCATGGTCAGAAGCGTTCGTGACCAGAGGATCTACTGTACATTACTTTTCACTGTTTTCTGGCCTCTTAAGTAACCAACGATGTCTACCAAAACAAGTTAAGGGATGGAAAGATGGAATGTGGGCTTGAGAGGTTGGAACTACATTTGGTGTCAGACAGCAGTGTCTGCAGAAGTGGGTCAAAGTCAGCAAGGGGGTAGATAGAGCATCACAAGACAAGCCCTACCCTTGTTGTACATCTGTCAATGTTGCATGTATGTTCAAAGGCTCTGAGCTTGCATCACTACCGTATGTGCTAATCCACCATTTTGCTAATTTTGACCGGCCCCCTACAGTATGTATGGGGATGGAGTCAGATACCAGAAAGAAGACTAGATAGAATAGTGGTCATGATGATGAACTAGGAAATCCAAATCCCTATTCACCTTTGAGGTTCTCTGAGTGACCTTGAGGTAACTCTCTGATGAAATTAGGTAAGACCCTATTCTTACCTAAGATCATAGGCCTACCTATCTAGAAAAAGGAAGGGCACAAATCTAATAGAAAAATAAATGCAATGCAAAAATAAAAAGGTGGAGGGAGAAGATCATCACTTCCTGCATGATGAGAAAGCCATTTCTGCTCCCTTTTGATACTTCAGCATAAGGCTTACTGGTGTGATTCAGCAAAAACAATAATCCTCCCAGCTCTCAATCTGTTTCCAAAAATGGCCAACAGCAGAAGCTTTGGATGAATGTTTTCTGAGAAAAATAGGAACATATTTCTGACAAACTTGGATGATCTATGGGCTGAGAGTTCAGAAACTGTTTTAACTCCCCTACTCTTCTAAGTGCTGATATATCACCCTTTTTTTTTATACTAGTTGTAGGATTTACAAATATGTCTTTTTGTATAAATCATGCTGCTTAAGACCCTCAGATCAGTCATGTAGTGATGGAAAAAGAGGAGTGAAGAAAGTGGTTTTTTATTATGGGCCAAAAGCAAAGAATTGAAAAATCACAAGAAACAGAAGCTACGTATTTCATGAAATATTTGTTTTCTTTCAGATAATCCTACAGATCAGAATGGGTGAATTTTTTTTGATACTTACACCTGATACGTCACTCTCCCCATGGGATATTTGAAAGATGTCTTTTCTTTTAAATGCTAGGTGAACATTAATGTATTAGAAAACCAAGGTTGGCCTACTGTAGTGAATAGGGTTCAGACATTGCAAGAGTTGAAGGGGGAAAGCCTGTCTTGTCAATCAAATCGGATTAACCAATAAATGGACAAGGATATCTAAACCCCACCAATATCAAAATCTGAGGAAACAATCAGGAACAGAAGATTCCTCTCTCAGGTGGCTTTTAAAAAGAAACCTGGAGTAGAAATATTCAACAATATAGAGACAAGGAAGTCTAGATGTGGATTAGAATTTGATTTGACTATGACCTGAGTGTTGGGTCTTTTGCTGGGTGTGATATGTTCTGGAAAAGCTGTCTCAATTTAGGGTTTTTTTAGAACTAATTGTTCAGTTCTTTCCTTTTCCTCTCTCCTTTGTTTTTCCAACTCCCTTTTAGTGCTTTGACCTTGCTATACATAGTAAAGACTTGAATTCTTAATAATAGTGATGTTCACTAAGAACAAAAGGCAGGCAGCCTTAGTACACATTCTACTGGCCAGTTAGCTCTTGAAAAAAAGGGCATGAGGATTGTTGCTTGTCTCTTTTGAATCGGCTGGGGTTAGAGAAGGATGTACTTGAACTAAAATGGCTGTAACTGCACAATCAAATAGGTTCTTCCCAGAAGTTGTGAAAAGACACAATAGAGTTATGAGAAGAGAATTTAGAGAAAGCAGAGGGACCAAATCACCATACTCTTTGCAATGTGCCCATTATGCCTACTATTAACCATAACAGAATAACAGAGTTGGAAGGGACCTTGGAGATCTTCTAGTCCAATCCCCTGCTCAACCAGGAAATCCTATACGATTTCAGACAAATGGTATCTTTGGTGGCAAAGGACAGTGGTGGTGGGGACAGAAGCAAGGTGCAAGGGGATAGAACAGGGCATGTGACACAATTGGCCATAGCTCTCTTAATCTAGTCCATTCTGCCTTGGTATTTAGGCAATGAAACAATATCGTACAAAACTGAATTAAGATTCAACCGAGAGTCCAATCCAGTCACCTACAAACCATGAAGGACAAGTGCTGTTTTGTTCTTGCCTCAGGCAGCAAAATAACCTGAGTTTGTCCTGCACTAGAAAATAGTAGATTTTCTTCCCCATCTCTTATAAAAAAAAATATCAATTGTGGTATTAAGCATCTGATTTTTAAAAGCAAAAACCCAGTTGGGTTAATTCCAACTCTATTTAGAAAGAGACTCATAAGCTGCAGGGCTGAAGTCTAAATAAGTCACTCTGCATGGCAAACAAAAGAGCCAGCTTGGATAGCAGTAAGACACCAAGCTAGAAAGTGGCAGTCCGTGTGTTCTAGTGCTGCCTTGGGTGCAAGGCCAGCTGGTGACCTTGGGCCAGTCCCTCCATCTCAGCCCTGGCAAGCAGGCAATGGTGAACCACTTCTGAAATCTTGCCAAGAAAACCGTGGGGACTCATAGAGCCAGGGAGTCAACACTGACTGGAAGACAGCCTCCAAAAAGATAAACAAAGCACATCCTTCAGAACGAATGAGACAAGAGAAGGCAGGATCCCTGCAACATTCAAATGTGATTATAAGCATGTTCATGTTTCCATTAGCAATCCTGCAATGGCAAATTGTTGCTTCTCTAAAAGGAAGAACAGTCCTTCACATTCTAATCTTCTGATTCTTGCTTGAATTTCATTAAAGATTATGTCTGACACTTTTCCAAATGGGCAAACAGCTTTTTTTTTAAAAAAAACAAACAAACAGGATCACTTTCTTAGAATAGAGATTGTTCCAAAGAAAGGCAAGATTTCTGAAAGATTTCACTTAGATTTACAACCGCAAGGAGTAAACAGCTGGAAAGCAAACAGGTACATAAAAGCCAGTGCTGATTTTAGGCCAGTTCCTCACTTACAGGCACTTACAGTATCTTTACAGCTATACCGGCCATCATTGAAAGAACATAAAGTCTGTCCTCATTGCAGCATGACAATGATTGGATAACATTAGCATTATAAATCACCAGTGAGTGAAAAAAAATGATCTGAAAGAGGCTCCAGTCTTCTTAAGGCAAATAACAGAACATCCAATATGTTCCCAACATGTTTCAGTTGCTTCTCTCCCAGTAATCTTGCACAGCTCCAGAGCCTCTGGCTTCTAAACTTTTCCCAAGGTATCTTCAAGATGCCTAGACAATGACCTATTGTGCAGCATGATCAAAGGTCCCTTACACAGCAGTCCTAATCTACCACAAACCTGAAGATAAAGCCCCCATCTGAATCCAGTGAAGGTTGGTTTCCACCCAAACAATTAAGAGCTTAGAAGAAAAGTCTCAGCATCATGAATAAGTTCTGTTCAAAACAAGTGTGACATTAGACTTCTGGTACTCCAAAGAAATAGGAAGGCAAAGAACTAGTGGTCATGGATAGGGTAAAATTTAAATTTGATGACAACTTAGTTGGAATTAAATTAAAGCTATTTAAATATGATAAGCTTTCACCTTAAAGTTACAATTAGATAGTAACTTGTAAAGGAATTTTCAAAGCTTGTAAATGCCACATAAGGCCTTGAGGCCTCAAGCTGTCTTTGTGATGGTCTATAGTGTAGCAGCAGGTTCCCAGGAAAGAGGGAGCACATTCCAAGGAGGGGAGGGAGAGAGATAAGAAGCAACCCAGCCCAGAGCTGGATAGGAAACAGTGGGAGAGAGTTAGGATAGTTGTTCCCTTGAATCTCCCAGGATATATCAATTGGAGTGATACTAATGAAGTTTAGTCTGGCAAGATTCTGTCTGTTGTGCTTAAGGAAATAAAGAACTGAATTCTGGCTTGATTGTTCTATGTTGCTCTTGGGCTGGGCCTGACAATCTTCCTGTCTCTCCTAAGAAAAGTAAACTTGAAATTGTGTGTGGGTTAGTGTTTGATCCAAGCTTTACAAAATGCAGGCTAAGGGGTTATAGGAAAGCATGCTGCTTTGTTGTAGAAGCAAAGTATATCAGAACGACAACTAAGCTGTGAGTAATTCCCCAGCAAGCTGACCAAATGATCTAACAACACAGTTGTTCTACTAGTGGAACAAGGGAAAAAAGGATGAGCTGCAGTGGGCGTGCCTATTGCTACTTGCAAAATGTCATTGTTTTTCCTAACACCTGCTGAAATGGCCCATCTCTATGGCAACTCAATAAAGTTTTTAATTCTTTCCATTGTACTGTAGTCTATGGAAGTCAAGGAGGAAAAAGGCTCCCTAACAGAACAGTAGGGCAGTAAGAATGGGGACTGTTCTTTTAGCAGCCCTTCCCCTCTCAATGCTAGAAGTGGGTTGAAAGAATTGTTTTGCCTGGCATTTATTTCAACGTATTGCAGTAAATAAATGATAAACTGCAATCCCTAGGAATTGTGGAGATGGATGGATAAAGGATCCAGATATTTTCTCAATGCTACTTCCATTTTGCTCACCTGCAGCTATTAGAGATTTGGAGCTCTGAGCCTCCAAGATCACTGCGCTGATCAAATAAAGTGGCTCTATTAAAACGAGGTCACCGAGATCTTCCTGCTTATGAGCGGACATTTTTAGTAAAAGGATGGATCCATCTTAGAGTTTCTAATTTTTTTTCTCTCTATCAGATATCAAGACTGACACCTGATACCTTGTTTGAAAAGGCTTGCATTGGATTTGGCCATTTAAATTTACAATGCTCTCTGGCAGACATGCAACCTTCTGATTTGTATAGACTACTAAAGCACGGCGTGACTATTTTGTCAGTCTGGAATATAGGCAACCTAAGTAATCTTTCCCATTTTCCCTTGTCAAGCGAGAGAAGTCTGTTCACACAGACCAGTTGACTTTGACGGAGCTCGTGGGTGGTTTTACTCACTTGCACTTTCAACTTAATAAAAAAAAAAAACTTTTTTTCCATTAGAGAGAATCAGCCGCTTTTGAATTTCTGCCAATTTCTGTTTTAGGTGCATGTTTAAGGGATGGTTTAGAACTGCGGTTGGCAATCTGGTGCCCTCCAGTGATTTTGAAGCTGAACTTTAGTAACCCCAGATGTTTGGCTGATGGATTGTGCAAAATCCAAATCATCAGAAGGGTAGATTAGGGTGGTTTATAAACATGAATATTTCTTAATGGAAATACAGAGTTACCAACCCTGAAGTATTTTTTTTTATTCTCCCCTCCAATTTAATGATATCACACACTTATAAATAAGGATTTCACACTATTTAAAATTCTTCCAATGGTTCTGTATTGTATGCTTAGCTATTCTGCTGAGCAGAATTCAGAAATTCCAATTTAATTAGGATCCCAAACTTTTCTGTGCTAAATTGAGTTAAAACATCATTTTTTGATCACAATGGGACCCCCCCCCCCCCGTTTCTAGTAAGAAATCCTCTAACACTGAACTTACTTGGAATCCTGCAGTTTCCAAGTACACATTTTGTAAGCAAACTTAAATGTGTACATTAGTGGACTGATTAAAAATATATGGAGCGAGTGTTTATTTTTGTTATTATTCTGCCTAACATTAAGAGAAAAGAATAATAATGAGGCAGGGAGTTGGAAATAACATTATCCCATTACTCAACAGAACTGAAGGTCATAAAAAGGTTCGCGAAATGGCCAGTTAATTGGTGGTACAACATAGACAGATAGATGTAGATTTAGATCATAGCTATTATATCTAATGCATAGATCTATTTTATCTGCCGGCCAGCAGACAAAAAAGGATGGGGAATTCTCCTGGCATTCCCATGTTTCAAATGTGAACACAAAGGATGGGTGTAGACATCATCCTACACCATAATAACCATTTGTTTATTATTGACTTAGGTCAAACCCATGAACCAGGACATTCAATCTGTATTAAGAATCATGGCACAGTGTTAGGTGCCAATACAGCCAATAAGTTCTGGAATTTAACTTGGTCTTGTCACTGCAATGAGGCAGCAGATTCTGAGAAGCAATGGCTCTCAGTGTTGACTCTAGTTGATATAAGTCTTCCAGAAGCCACAGTGTAAGTTCATCTTCTATCCAGAGTCTCTCTGTGAGTTAGATGAGCAGTCTCCAAATTTGATATATAAAATAAATAAATAAAATATCCTGACTATCCAGCTACTATCATCAGTCTCAGAATCTGATGACTCCCAGAAAGAACATAAGAGCTACAATTGCCTTTCTCCTGACATAGTCAACAGAACCTAAACTGAGCAAGGCTTATAACAACAAGCAACTATTGCAGTGAAGGCTGAGCTAGTCACTTAAAATGAGTTACAATACATCCCAGTCCATAGCTCCAAATAATGATTTCAGTCTGTGTAGCCAATGGTGGAAATCAATATTACTACCACTGCTGCTGCTAGTACTTCATTTTCTATTTCCTGAGGTGTCTAGTTATCCTTAATATCAAGCCCAGGTGGAGCTCTTCTAACAGCAATAAGTGCTAAAACTATACATGAAAAAAAAAAGAAGGATGAGAGTGTTTGTGCTAAATAACAAAGTAGAACAGAACCTGCTTTGAGCAGATGAAAAGGCACACCCAGGTAGCCTTGAAGTTGGATCTGATTTCTTGTTTTATAATCATTGTTAATCATCTGATAATTACTGAGATTTGTCAATGGATGTCTTTGTGTTAATATCTGATCCCTGGACAGAAATAGGACTTGATTGCAGTAACACATGTACACACACACTAACACATGCGAGATCTAGGAGAGGGAGAGAGAGAGGGAGGGAGGGAGATGGAGGGAGAGGGGGAGAGAGAGAGAGAGAGAGAGAGAGAGAGAGAGAGCGCGAGAGAGAGCGTACTATTCAGAATTACAACACCACCATACACACATGAATCTAATCCGTATTATTTCATATAATATATCAGATAGTGATAATTCACGTAAGGTCTAGAATGGCAGGGGAAGGGGAGGAAAATTGAGGTAAGGTAAGTGACGGGAACATTTGGATTTCGTTGCCATGATGACCAGTCATGACATATTCAACATATTCATATATCAGAAAGCATTTATGCCATCTTTCCTAACTACCAGTCCTCTCAGTTTAGATCCTCCCTTATCTTTATCTTTGGTTAAATTCCCAACAAAGCAGAACATTGAGCTGGAGCCACCCAGCCTTATTTTTGGGCAATGCCTTTGGCATCCAAAGGAATTCTGCTTTGTAGCATGTCTGGATTTCTGTATGTCATTAAAAGGTTAACTCACTTTAGAACTGTCTCGCTTAGCAACAAAAATTTGGGCTCAGCTGTGATGGTAAATCAAGGTCTACCTGTAGTCTGTTTTCTCCTAACTCAGGGTGGGAGGAAAGCACATTGCCAGCCGGCTCCCAATTCCCTTCACGGTTGATAGTTAACGAGATAATTTCTCTTACTTAAAAAAAAAAAAAGAAGTCAAAAATCCAATTCAAATATTCTTTCTATCGCAACCCAAAACCCCAACGCTAAAGAAAATCTATAAGGCAGGCTTTCCTTTGTCTGTAAGGTGAAATATCTCAAATTTAGTTTAAAAAAAAGCTTATCCTTTTCACCTCCCTTGCCTGGACTGTTGGAAAAACAAAAACTAGGCTTCCTCAAAACCACACGGCATGCATTCCTTCAGTCCTTGGATCCAGAAAAAAATGCACGCCTAGATATGCTGCCCTTGACAAGTCTTTTTTTTTTTTTTGCTTCAGAATTAGCCTGGCAGATAAGCTCAATAGGGCAGTGGCTGATGGACCCATTTTCCTCTGAACTGGCAGTTTAGAAACTGGGCATTTTCTGAGAGTGCACACCTTTTGTCATGCGAGAGCAGGGGTGTCAAACTCGATTTTATTGAGGGCTGCATCAGAGTTGTGTTTGACCTGAGGAGGCTGGGGTGGGTGTGGCCAGAGTAGGTGTGGCCAGCTCGACATCACTCATGTCTGGGGCGCTTGTGGTGGCCCGAGCGCTCTGCCAGTGAAAACGGGCTCCCGAGCTCCGTTTTTGGCTGCGACGACTTCCTGCAACCCTCTGCCAGCCAAAACAGAGCTCAGGAGGGCCGCCCATGGCCCTTGCGAGCTCCGTTTTTGGCTGCGACGGCCTCCTGCAATCCTCTGCCAGCAGAGGCACCGCGGGCCGGTCCTTTGTTGTTTCCAGGGTGGCCCCGTGGACCAGATCTAAGCACCCCGCGGGCTGAATCCAGCCTGCGGGCCTTGAGTTTGACACCCCTGTGCTAGAGGGTTTTTTTTTTCTTCGTTTGTTAGAAGGGTTGAGTGGGGGAGGAACCACTATTAAGTAGCCATCTAAAAAAATTGCAGCATATCTCTTCACAAACTGCAGTTGAATCTAGCATATGTAAACGCTGTTGAATTCCAGGGATGCCTTGCTTTGTGGCAAGACTGATTTTAATCTACATGTAGTCTTGCCAGAACTCAGTATCAATACAAATGCAAGAAAGTGATGCCAATGATTTCAAGCTGTATCTTGTTAGCTTAAACAGGCTTTGAAGACCAAGATACAATCTCTGCTGAGTTATGGCATCACCTCTCCATGGCTTTTGTTCCTCCAATTTTCAGATAATGAGGTACTTGCAACTTATATAGGCTTGCCCTTAAAATCTGGATTTAATTACCTCTATTATTAGCCAGCAGCAATTTAATTCTATCATGCTTTTCCAATTCTTATCAATTGGAAAATGCAAGTAGCTATAAAATGAATGAAGCGAAATTAGATGCTTTATTTATTGCGGTATTAATGGAGTGTCATATTGCCAGTGCATGCAATTATACTATGAAGTTCATCCCTTACCTTTGGATGGTATTTATTTGGCTTCCCATTTGATTTGCAGAAAATGTACATAAAATTCACCCTGGATAATCAACACTACATCATTCTTGGCACCTGAGAAATGAAAGAACAGGTAATGTGCCTACTGCTCTCCATCTAGTGAGATGATACATTTGCTGATAAAAATTGTTAATATGTTTTCTAATTGGTCAGCTAGTTACCAACAATATTTGGGCTTAGGAAAATGAATAGTAATTAGGTTATTTTCATATAGTTCTAGGGATATGCAGGTATCTAGAACCAAAACAAGTTGACTAACTTCCATACTATCAGATTTTGACATCTTTCTTTTTTCAGAGAATTATATCAGTATTCCTGCTTTCAGCTCATCTTACAAACAGAACTTTTTGTTTTGCTTTGTTTTGTTCTGCTGTACTGCACTCTACTCATAAAGTATATTAGTCATCCTGCTAATGACTAATAACAAAAGCCCAGAGAGGCCGTACAATAAAACACAAATAAAATCATGATTGTCAGATCAAACATAACATAAGAAAGCAAAGGCTTGAAAGCAGCAATCCATTAACATAAGCAGAAACTAAACAACAGATTTTACAGCAAGAAACTCCAAAAATATCTTGATGATAAAACTAAATCACATTGTAGGAATACTCATATAAAGAGATTTCAAAGGTCAAAAGGAATTTAAAAAAAAAATCACTTTGGTTTTTTTCTCGAGCCACATTGCCAATGAACAACACCAGTTCAACTGGGAAGGAACAAAAACCCTTTGGTCATCCCAACACCTGCCACACATGTGAATTGATTGAAGCCTGGTATTCTACTGAAGGAGCAATTAACAAGCATATTGATTTAGATCCAGCATATGAATACGTAAGAAACCAGACCATTCGAACGACCATCCAACAAGAGAACCAATTGGCTGCTTGGAATTTAAATATAGCTCCAAACAAACAACCATTCACAAGACCAACTGACCATACCGGCACACAAGACTAAGCTAAAGAGGAATAGGAGAAGAAAATCCTGCTGATGATGTTACCTAGTCCGGTAACGAAACATTTGGGAACTAAATGGAAACAAGCTCGGAGAGCAAATCACTGCCAAAAACTTTAGTTAGTGTCTAAAAAGTAAAAACTGTGATCCTATTGATTATTGGTTACAGAGAGGCTTTTTTTAAAAAAGGAAAGTACTCCATAGATTGGGGCTATTGCTGAAAAGACCCACTTCTTGTTATGAATAGGATAGGATAGGATAGGATAGGATAGGATTGGATAGGATAAGATAGGATAGGATAGGATCGGATAGGATAGGATAGGATAGTATAGGATAGGATTAGAATGGAATGGAATGGAATGGACTGGTCTGGAATTAAAAACTTCCAGTGTTGGAGCATTCACAACCTCTGGAGGCAAGCTGTTCCACTGATTAATTGTTCTGTCAGGAAATTTCTCCTTAGTTCTAAGTTGCTTCTCTCCTTGATTAGTTTCCACCCATTGCTTCTTGTCCTACCCTCAGGTGCTTTGGAGAATACCTTCACTCCCTCTTCTTTGTGGCAACCCCTGAGATATTGGAACACTGCTATCATGTGACCCCTAGTCCTTCTTTTCATCAAACTAGACATACCCAGTGATGGTGAAGGCAGATCAGTACATTGTCTCAATCTCCTTGAGGAAAAGATGGGATAGAAAGATAACCAACAAGAACCTTTCAAACTAAAAATGAAATATTCTATCCTAGAGAATGCCTTATGACTACTAAATCCAGGGTATAAAATTATTGAGCTACACCACTGACTTGGAGAGAGCTAATTCCACTTAAAATCATCCTATTTATGAGTAGGTGGTATATGAGCAGCACAGGGGCAACTGAATCTGAGTAGCTTGCTATGCAGAGGGGAATCAAGCAAGCAGCAGTGTTAACGTGTTGGAAGGGAAATCCATCTAGTTCAGTTCCAAGCCGGGAGAAAGGCACTGGAAATAAAATGGAGGCTGGAGGCTGATTGGAAAGAAAGGTTCCCTTTATTGTTGAAGCAGAAGCACCAACCACATATGATTCTGGGACAGCTGACAAAATGGAGTTTAGAGCAGAGGTGGGTTTCAGCAGATTCTGACCAGTTCTGGAGAACCGGTAGTGGAAATTTTGAGTAGTTTGGAGAACCGGTAGCAGAAATTTTGAGTAGTTCGGAGAACTGGTAAATACCACCTCTGACTGGCCCAGCCCCCACCTATTCTCTGCCTCCCGAGTCCCAGCTGATCGGGAGGAAATGGGGATTTTGCAGTACCCTTCCCCTGCCACAGGAAATGGGGAATTTCCAGTATCCTTCCCCTGGAGTGGGGTGGGAATGGAGCTCTTACAGTATCCTTCCCCTGCTATGCCCACCAAGCCACGCCCACCAAGCCACGCCACGCCCACCAAGCCACGCCACACCCACCAAGCCACGCCACACCCACCAAGCCATGCCCACAGAACCGGTAGTAAAAAAATTTGAAACCCACCACTGGTTTAGAGTGGGTGGGTTTTATACTTTCTGGATTCCTATGGGGCAGGGGAGGGTTCTAACTTACCTCGCTGCCGGTTCACTTCCTCCCGCGCCGCCATGCACAGTGCAAAAAAAAAAAAATTACAAAAAAAAAGTTGAAAAGGTGGCGATGTATGCACAGTGCCAGAAACTCAGCTTCTGCGCATGCGCAGAAGAAAAATTTTTTTAAAAAATTCCAAAAAAAGATGGCGGCACCCACAGACCGGCACTGACCGAACTGGATCTGTGACATCATCATGACATCACCAGCGGGTCGCTACCAGTTCGGGCAAACCGGTCCAAACCGGGAGGAACCCACCTCTGCTATGGGGCCATGTAGGGGTCATGGCTGGCTCTATAGGCAAAAGGGGAAATGCAAATCCTAGGTGTTTGTCTGAGCTAATTTGTCAACCTTTGGCTTGTTGTTTATCTGAGTTTCTGCCTGACCCAGTCTTTCTGAATGGATTACCAAATCTGCATTTCTAAAAGCTGGCCTCCTCAGTTTCTGCTTGGGGCAGGGAAACTGGGGCTGGTTTCTGCCTCCCTTAAGATTTTCCCCATTTCTCATTTAGGGGAAATATTCTATTCTGCCTTTTTAATATCCCCCAAAATATTTCATTCTTCGGGGGGGGGGGGGAGCTTTCCACAAAAGCATTGCCGTGTGTAATATTACAGCTTCTGACTTCACATTTACAGAGGATAAATTAGGAAAAAAAAAAAGGAAACACAGTGTTGTTGATACAGCCACACATTTTAATGCTTCTGATATTTACTGATTTATAGTTATGTTTTCAACTGGAATCTGGCCTTTCCACTACAAATAATACTCCAGATGACTGTAAACTTTCTATTATTGCATCAGAGAGGAATTAGAAAGTTGAACTAAGACCGGGCAGAACCAGGTTCTGCATTTCACATGACCCTTCAGGGTACCCCTTGGGGTTTATTTTGAGGGTAAACGCATCTCTATCACAAATAAGCAATCTGTGCCCACTTCCATAGAACCACCCTTTTTCTTCTCCAGTGAAGCAAACACCGTCATTGCTATACTGGCCTTGAAATGTAGAAAAATGCTAAGTTCACCACCAGACTATCCGTGCTCTTTCCTGCTACCTAACAAGGAAGAAAGCAAAGGGAAGATTTCCATTTTTTTTCCCCTGTGTCCTGAGCTGTTGGGACTTCCAGAGAAGCAAAATTTAGAGAAGGCAAAGAAATGACTGCGGTCCTCTCCACCCTGCAATGTTATGTTGGGAAAATATGCAGGAGACAGAGGCTTATATTTTGTGTTCTTAAAAAAGGAACTGCCTACGCTACTTTGCCACTATCTTTGTATTGCAAATAAAAAGTTGTATATTAGCAGTTCAGTAGTGTTGCAACCAGATGCGCTCTCTGGTACTATTAGCATCCGCTGCTATAGAAGCGGCTGTTGGGGTGGGGGATAGGAAGAGAGAGATAAGTCCTAAATATTGCAGTCAAGCTTCAGAAGCTCCTTTTCCAAATACAGCTGGGGTGGATTGTTTCCACCTGCTTTTTTAGCAAGGAAGAATGCAGAGGACTGGGCTGTTTGACCTTTTTTTTTTTTTTTTTTTTTTTTTTTTTTTGCAACCTCCTTGAAATGGCATGGCTGCCCTGAGTCCAAGAGGCAGGAAGAGACAAGAGTTCCCAGCATTGTGAGAATGGTCTGGAGGAGGCCAGCTTTACTCTACAAATGAGCCAAAGTCATCTGGTTAGCTGATGTTGGAAGACATGTCCATCTGGGTTCAGTTCCAAGTGGGGAGAAAGACACTGGAAACATGGAGACTGCTTGGAAAGATGGTTTATTGATGAACAGGAGGTCCTGGGCAAAAAAGGGCAGAGATGCTGGGAGTGCCTGGGTTTTATGCCCTCTGTTGGGTTTTGAATTTGAGCTTGTGTTCTGATTGGTTGTCAGACTCCCATGGGGCCATGCAGGGGCAACTCTGTAGGCTGTCCTGAGTCTCAGGCTTGGTTGAGCCTTGCTGGGTGATGATGTAATGACAGGGCTTTGGGCAATTTCTACTCTGGCTCTGTCTGAAGGAGGTAGATCTTTGTTATGTAGAATAGACTGGTCCAGGCTATTAACAAAGGGGGGGGGATGAGTGAGCTGGGCCATTCCGTGATGGCCCATTGACAAAGGTGGGGGCTACTAAGAGTGAGTCTGTTTCCTTTCTAAAAGCATGTTTCTCAATTTGATTTTGCAGTATCCTTCCCCTGCCACGCCCACCAAGCCACGCCCACCAAGCCACACCACGCTCACCAAGCCACGCCCATAGAACTGGTAGTGAAATTTGGATTTCACAACTGGGCTTTGGGCAATTTCTACTATGGTTCTGTCTGAAGGAGGTAGGTAGATCTTTGTTATGTAGAATAGACTGGCCCAGGCCTTAATGGCCCATTGACAAAGGGGGGGGGGCTGAGTTTCTGCCTCCCTTTTAGGGGAAATGTTCTGCCCTTTTAATATTTCCTAAAATATCTCATTTTCCTAGGTGGGTGCTAACTTCCTACAATGAGAATGGAACCACATTTTTAGTGGCGCAAAATTCCTATGTATGTTACAAAACTCTCCCGCAAATGAAGCAGAATTCATAACAATTCATAGCCTATACGATGGGTGCCACAGCCCTACACTCCCACTTTCTCATGTGGCTTCCCCCTCTGGGATTTAATTTCTATATTCATGCATTTATAGAGCAATAGGGAGCTTCTCAGAGGCTGGTTTGCATTTTACCAATGAAAATGAAATAGTGCTGTTATTTTTCTTTCCTTAGTGTCTCATTTTTCCTTCCTTCCTGGGGAAAAAAGATTGAGAATGTGAGAGGAATGGACAGAGAAGTCTTACAAATAAAAGACAGCTTCCTCTTCCACCCCACCCCACCCTTTCAGCAATTTGTTTTCTTAAAAAGGCAGCAAATCTCATTCCCCAATGGTTGCTGTCTGGGGAAAAGTAGAGACGGCATACATTTTTAAAAATGTTTCTTGAAGAGATTGGTACACGGCGATGTTTTCTGCATACTGTTGTGTTGAGCCAGAATGCTTTCATCCTTACTGGGCAATAAATTGGCAATACTTATGGGGAAGGGGACTGGGATAAAAAGGAAATTGGCTTTAGGATTGATCACACCTTGCATCCCCAAAATTCCACATTCCTTGAAAGACCCATTCAGGGTCTTGGAAAACTGCTGGCAAGTGCAGCAAACGAGACTGTTTTAGACTAGCTTCCTCCAGTTGTGCTGGATGGACAGGATAAAGATTATAATCCAGCACATCTGGAAGGTGTCAGTTTGGAAAGGATTGCTTTAGACACACTAATTCTTCAAACTAACCAAAAGAGGTAGAAATGGGGGGAAAAATGGGCCCTAAAACATCAGCCTCCCACTGGCCCTGTTCCCTGCAGCCCTCAAAGGAAGACAGGAACTGCAGGCAAAAAACATTATAGGGGGTGAAGAGTTATTAGATTTATTTATACTTGTGATGAGGGCTGGAAATCACTTTTTCGTATATGTCTTTTTCTTTAACATTTTCTATTTTTCTTCTTTATTTTTCTCTTTTCTTACACTTTTTCTTTCCGTTCTCTTCTCTTTCTCTAAGCTTAGCTGGTATTCATTTTTACTATTGTAATTAAAGTTCTTAAAAAATTATGTTTGAGGAATTGTAGGTGGAAAACATTGCCAACCTTTTGCCAAATTAAGTGTAAATCTGATCTGCATACATGAAAAAAGTGCATTCGAATTGGCTGTTTCTAAATACCTGCATATCTTAATTTTGCCCTTTATTCCTCCCTACATTCCATAGTTGTTTTTTTTAAGAGCCAGCATTCTTTAAATAGCATTTTAGTGTATCCACAAAGAGACTGGCCCGATGCCTGTAATTCTATTAGTAGTAGCTGTTCTTGGGAGGTCCACTGACTGTTTTGTGTGCTAGGTGCAGAACTGGACTGGCAGTTGGTTTGATTTTTACCAGTGACCTGGGAAAGTCATTGTCAGGTCATGTAGAAGAGATGAAGATCTTTAGCATTGACCTTCAAATTGACAGGTGGGTAAAAAGGAGATCAATTTAGTGAGAGGATTGATTGGGAGTTGGATTGGTTATTCATTCATGCATGAGGAAATGGATGAAAAATACTCTTCAATCAGGGGTGGGTTCCAACTTACCTCGCTGCCGGTTCGCTCCCTCCCGCGCCACGTGGGTGCTCCTTGTGGGCGCACGCAAGCTTCGCCCGCGCGCGCATGTGCAGTAACAAAAAATCTGAAAAAAAAAAATCTGAAAAAAAGATGGCGACCGCATGCACAGTGCCGGAAGTCAGCTTCTGTGCATGCTCAGAAGGAAAAAAAAAATAAAAAAAAATAAATAAAAAAATAAAAAAAAAGATGGCAGCCCCCACGGACTGGCTCTGACTGATCCGGTTTGGTGATGTCATGGTGACATCACCAGCGGGCCGCTACCAGTTTGGGAGAACCGGTCCGAACCGGGAGGAACCCACCCCTGTCTTCAATAAATCTATAGTAAGCTGACACTTAGAAGAGTTGCCCTTTCTCAAAAGCATAGTGAATGAGAGTTTTCATGTCCTGATCTGCAGGATGGGCAAGATATGAGGTGGCAAAACAACAGTACTGTTGGAAGGAACCTTGGAGGCCATCTAATCCAACCCCCTGCTCACTCAGGAGACCTATACTATTTCTGACAAATGGCTGTCCAGTCTCTTCTTAAAAGCCTCCAGTGATGGATCACCCACAACTTCTGAAGGCAAGCCATTCCACTGGTTAATTGTCCTCACTGTTACGAATTTTCTCCTTAGTTCTAGGTTGCTTCTCTCATTGATTATCTTCCAGCCATTGTTTCTTGTCTTGCCTTCTGGTGCTTGGGTAAATAAGTTGGCCCCCTCTTCCTTGTGGCAGCCCTTCAAATATTGGACGACTGCTATCATGTCACCCCTGGTTCTTCTTTTTACTAGACTAGGTATACTCAGTTCCTGCAATTGTTCTTCTTATGTTATAGCTTCTAGGCCCCTAATCATCTTTGTTGCTCTTCTCTGATTTCTTTGCAAAATCTCAACATCTTTTTTGTATTGGGGTGACCAAACTGGATGCAGTATTTTAAGTGTTGTCTTACTAGGGCTTTATAAAGTGGTACTATTACTTCGCGTGGTTTTGATTCTATCCCTTTATTAATGTAGTACCGGTAGTCCTCAACCTATGACCACAATGGAGCCCAAAATTTATGTTGTTAAGTGAGAAATTTGTGAAGTGAGTTTTGCCCCATTTTACGACTTTTCTTGCCACAGTTGTTAAGTGAATCATTGCGGCTGTTAAAATAGTAACACGGTTGTTAAGCAAATTTGGCTTCCCCCATTGACTTTGCTTGTCAGAAGGTCACAAAAGGTGATCACATGACTTCGGGACACTGCAACTGTCATAAACATAAAATGTCATAAATGTGAGTCATTTGCCAAGCATCCGAATGTAAATCATGTGACCGATGCTGCAACGGTGGTAAGTGTGACAAACGGTCATAAGTCACTTTTTTCAGTGATGTTGTAACTTCAAACGGTCACTAAATGAACTGTTGTAAGTCGAGGACTACCCGTATTGTATTAGCTTTTTTGGCTGCCGCCACACACTATTGGCTCATGTTCAGATCGTTGTCCACTAGGACTCCAAGATCCTTTTAAGATCCTCACAGAGGATCCTCACAGATCACAAGATCCTCACAGAGGTGTGAGAAGAGGTTCGCCCCTTCTCACACACCTGGGCCCCAACAGCTGAAGCAGTGCCTCAACTCATCTTTTAACCACCTAGCCAGCCAGTTGTCCTGGAGTGATGTGTCATGAGATGAAGCTCCAAAGATTGATTGATTGATTGATTGATTGATTGATTGATTGATTTTTATTTTTTCAAGCATGTATTAGATAACAGATATAGGTATAAACATGGTTATTAATACATGAAATGGATATGAATAAAAGGGGACATTAGGACAGGGACGGTAGGCACGTTGGTGCGCTTATGCACGCCCCTTTACTCTCAAACTGATGCTTGGAGACTCTCTGCCGGACACATAAAGCTGCTCTGAAGACCTTTGCTTGGAAGTATGACACAGTAGCTGCACGTTGGCAGAACAGGAATCCAGTAGATGGAATTCTGGTTCCCAACTTTGTTCTTACAAATAATAGGACTGGTCCTATTTTACAGGTAAAGTCCTGTATACATTCTGTGACGAAGCTACCTCCCCTTATCCATTCTGAGAGCAGGCAGGAGAATATTAAGAAAAAGAAAACACGGGTTATTTATTAACGTCTAGCAGGGTTGTTTGTTTTGGTGGGAGATGGAGCTCAGTCCTGTGCTCTTTCAAATACTGAACTTTGATTGTTTTACGTTTTGAAACCAATACTGGGCATACGCTTCTCAAGATTGCTCCCGATTACTTTCAGTTAATGTTTAAAGTGAGTTTTAAAAGCTTGTAACCTGGTTTCTTATACTAAAACAGTTGCCAATTCTGCATGCAGTGAAAATGTTGGAACATCAGCTGAAAACATTTTAAAAAAAACCATCCCTCTGTTGTTCTGATCTACTTCTTGTGCCTTGTTTTGTCTTTGGAAGGAAAGCATGGTTACAGCATTGTTTGCCTTTGCTACTCCAGGTAGTGGCTTTCAGTTCCTGGACTTTATTTTGACTTCTGTCCCACCTTGTTTTTCTAAATATTTCCTGTTCTTAGTGCTGCAGGAATTACCACCTTGGCTTGTACATCTTTGCTGTGGTGTGCTATCTTCTGTGTTTACTCGTATTTAGTTCCCTGAGGCAGTTTGGAAAAACATCTGATGTGATTAGGGAGCCACTATATCATTTTTGTTTTTTAGTTCGGTAAAGTCAAATTGCTTTGATATGCAGCAGGGAAAGAACATCTCAGAAAACAAAGCCTCGATCTTGAATATTTTGGTATTTTTCTCCTCTTCTTACCTCTTTTTTGCCACAAGAGTTTTGGGTGGCAAGAGTTAACAAAAACAGTTCTTTGGACTAAATGATGTGAACTATTAAAAAAAGTGGAATTAGAGATGGTTCTGCTAGATCAGTGTTTCCCAACCTTAGCCATTTTAAGATGCGTGGACTTCAACTTCCAGAATACCCCAGTCAACACTGGGGAGTTGAAGTCCACAATCTTAAATGTTTAATGTTGGGAAACAGTGTGCTAGTCACTTTATTATCTTTACATTGTGTTAAGCACTGCACCACCCAACCAATTTGCATTCCATCATTTATTTATTTTTTTATTTTATTTATTTGTCAAGCGTATATATGATTACGAACAAAGTATAAACAGAGTATAAACATGTTTGTGAATATATAAGTACAAGCATGGTTATGAGTACAAGAAATTTTACGAATATATGGGTACATTAGGACAGGGACGGTAGGCACGCTGGTGCGCTTATGCACGCCCCTTCATCATCATTCCTTCCTGAGTTAAAGGAGGGACTTTGGGATTTCGTAGCCACCACTATGAGAGCAGGACCTAGTGAGCCTTTCAAAATTCTTCCTCATTTCTGAGCAGGGAAATTGGGTGGATGGCTCCTCTGAATTTCTCTGGGGAAGTAAAAATTCTTCCATATTTCTGAAGGATAAGACTGTCTGGTGACATTAGCTACAGAAGTTTCTTCCTATGGTCATCCCTTGTTATGCAATTCTAGTATGAGGAAAATCTGGGCTTCCAGATAAATGAATAAACACAGGGCATGAACAATTTGTTCTTGGTCACTTGTGACTAAATATACGTGCACCACGCTCTGCTCCTGCAGTGGAAAATTTTCTAAAGAATATTCCTTTTCCTCGAACAGAGGAAAGAGAGAGAGAAAAAATGCAGGATTTCTCTTCCCAGCATCAGTTTCTAAAGCAAATTATATCCCTAATGGGGGTATTGGAGGGGGCGAAATGTTCCTTCAAAGCCGTTTGAAGCTTGGACCAGGATATGGATTCGATATCCGTGGGGGCCACCAAGGTTTCTGCCGGCTTGTAGGTCTTGGGACCGCAGTATGTGAGGAAGAGAGCCCTCTTCCTGTTGTCTGGCAAATCCTGGAAATTATTCGCTTCCAGGAACATGCGGAATCTGGACATATATGTTCTCCATTCTTTGGTTTGTGGGTTGAAGAATGCTGGTGCTGGAGATTGCTGTTGTGCCATCCTGTTGAGTTGGCCGATGCAGGTGGGAATGTGCTAAAGATGGCCGTGGATCGCCATGAGGTGCCTTTTGTCCTGTTGTCCTGTTGTCTGCTTTCCACACCCTTCGTCACCAGTGTTAGATTTGCGCGGGAAGAATAGCCGAGACGTAGGAACAGTTCAGCACCTTTATTTGTAGTCAGCAACAGCTAGGAACGGACTGCCGGCTGGCGGCAGGGAAATCGCTTTTAAGGGTTTCCCTGCAGCCTGCTGGCCAGTGACAGCGGTTCAATTCTCCCGCCGCTGATTAAGCCAATCAGCGGCGGGTATGCAAATACGTACTTGGTGCGTCAGTACATAACATAACCGAGGTTCTAAATCATGCAAATGCCATCACAAAGAATATATAAGGCTTCCTGTGTACAAAGTGTGTCTTTAACATCTGGGCTGCAGATGGATGGGAGGAGATGTCCCACAATAGGTGGGACTTCCCAATGCCTCCTCATATTCTTTCATATGATTTTATAGGCATAACCAGGAGGCCATTTGAAGAAGAAAGGAGGCAGACTCTGAAGTCAATGGAAAGGTCATGTTAAGTATTAATACCGCTTTATAAAACCTTAGTAAGAGCACCTTAGTTAGAATACAGCATCCAGTTTTGGTCACCACATTACAAAAAAGATATTGAGATGCTGGCAAAGAAGAGCAACTAAGATGATTAAAGTCCTGGAGACTAAAACATATGAAGAATGGTTGCAGGACCTGGGTTTGTCTAGTCTAGTGAAAAAGAAGGACTAGGGGGTGACAAGATAGAAGTGTTTGAGAGGCTGCCACAAAGAGGAGGAGGTTAATTTATTTTCCAAAGCAGAGGAAAAAGGGCAGGACAAGAAACAATGAATGGAAACTAATCAAGGAGAGAAGCAACCTGGAATTAAGGAGAAACTTCCTAACAGTGAGGACAATTAACCAGTGGAACAGCTTTGCCTTCAGAAGTTGTGGGTGCTTCATCACTGGAGGTTTTTAAGAAAAGATTGGACAGCCACTTGTCTCAAATTGTGTAGGGTGTCCTGCTTGAGCAAAGGGTTGGACTAGAACAGCGGTTCTCAACCTGTGGGTCGCGACCCCTTTGGGGGGGTCGAATGACCCTTTCACAGGGGTCACCTAAGACCATCAGAAAACACATATTTCTGATGGTCTTAGGAACCGAGACACCGCTAGGCCTTAAATTGTAAGCCGCGATCTGCCCAGCCTCGCAGATTTGTTCCTCTACTTACTAGGAAGGGGAGGGGCTTCCCCGAAGCACGAAGCATCAGTCCGGCTCCTCTGCTGTCGCCGGGAGGGCGGGAGGGGGTGAGCGAGGGGCTTGGCTCCCTTCCCGCCCCTTCGGAGGGACGGCTGCTTTGGAGGAAGGCAGGAGGCGGCGGGGCCCAGGTGGGCTCAGGGCTCTCCAGAGCCGGCCCCACCCGGGCAGGTGCTGGCGTAGGTCCTGTGGCTGCCGAGCCAGCGAGGGCTCCAGGCTCCCCGCAAGGAAAGGCGCCGCGGTGGCGCGGGTGGACGGGAGCCTGGAGGCAGCGGGAGGCAGGCAGGCAGGGAGCTGCAAAGTGGGCGGAGGAGCAGCTGGGCACGTTTCCGCTGCGGCGACCCCCGAAGGGGCAGTGAGCGAGGGAAGTGCTGGAGCGGGGCCGGGGGAGCCCGGGGAGAGCCGCTGGACTTCACCATGCTCGGCTGTTCCGGTGGGGATTGCTGAGCGCCGAAGCGGGAGAGGCTCGGACTGGTTGGGGAGGGCGGCCGGCGGGGCTCCCCCCTCCTCTCGGTGGGCACCTGCTGGAGAGATCCGGTTGGCAGTCCGGTGGTTTGGCCTCTCGGGGGCTCCTGGCTTCCCGACTTCCCCCCATTCTGCCCAGAAAGCTCCGCCACAGCCCCCGTCCTCTCACTTGTGAAGAAAGTGGGTCGAGAATCCAGAGGAATCTGCTTAGCATTTTAAGTCCTTTCTCCCCCAAGCATACACGTTTGGAGCCCATCTTTGCCTCTTGAAGCCTCCAGTGCTTCTGCTGTGGGGTGCAGAGGGCCCCTGATGGATATATGTGTGTGTGTGTGAGAGAGAGGGAGAGAGAGGGAGGTGTGGAAGCTTTCTGCTTGCCCCCTCCCCTCCAGAGAATTTTCTTTTGGGTTTTGGCTAGGATAGGCAGGGAAGCCAACTGCCAAATACACACCAGGAGACCTCTTTTGGGTGGAGGGTCTTCTGGGAGGACCGTTAGGGGCCAGATCTGGCACTTGAGAGTCACCCTCTTCCTTCAAGGAGGCCCTGGCTTGGATGCTTCTAAGGGAGGTTTCCTCTTGCTTTCTATTCAGGGAATGTTAGCAGAGCGAAGGATCCCCTCAGTTTCTCCCTTTTTCCTTCCCTCAACTCTGTTTTTACTCTTTCCCTCTCACTCTAGACTCTACTTGGGGACCCAGCTCTGCGATTGGCTGGAGAGGCGCGGAGGCGGGAGTTTTTACAAAGCGGCGAATTTTGATGGAGTTCGGTTTGGATTTGCACGGTTGGGGGTCACCACAACATGAGGAACTGTATTAAAGGGTCGCGGCATTAGGAAAGTTGAGAACCACTGGACTAGAAGATCTCCAGGGTTCCTTCCAGCTCTGTTCTGATTGATTGAAAGAGCATCCATTGGCATACATTTTACACTTGTAAATTTAGTGGTGTATATGCAAATATAGAAAATGATTTTTATCGTATACGTAAATTCTTCCTCTGCATTCTCAACGGCATCTCCAAAGGATGGTCAAAGTCCATACAAACATGGATGGAGCATCATGATGCAATGTGTATGCAGTGTCAATGCAGGTTAAAAACAGGTAGGACTTGCATTGTGACATTTCATCTGCCACCTTGCCAGTGTTGATGGCTCTTGATCTTAAACTAGACAACCATTTCTGAACAACCCTTATTATATTTAAATATTTAAGAATCTATCTTCCAAATTAAATAGGTTTGTGTTCCAAAGAACTACTTCTGTCATTACTTGCTCATCTATAATGAGCACCAGCTTACCTAACTGGTTCCAGTAGAAATATTGGTATAGTTTTATGCAAATTACTTGACTTTAAATTGGATGCCAGCTTTTTGCAGTAGTAATAATAATTATGCCCATAGCCTGGGTGTTACTTTTCCTTCCTTACAAAAAGGAAGGGGGAAACGTCTGGGTTAGGCTCCAGTTTTAAATCTGCTCAAATCTTCTCTTCGAATGCATAGAACTAGCTATGATTGTTATACTGCTCCAGCAAATTGCGAAGGGGGGGTGGGGAAAGAATCTTGAGGCAATTAGCGCCGACTCCTTGATTAATATAACAGATGGTTACCACCAAGTAACATAATGAAAATGAAGATTGGAACAAATAAAAGGCAACGATCTGTGTCCAATGAGAGATTTCAAATGGCTCAAGTCCTTCATTTTTTTGAGTGTTAGGCTCTGAAGCCTTTTTAAGAATCTAAAAGGCTCTTGGCTATTTGAACCTCCCCCCTCCCTCCCTTTCCCCTCCACACCTCCTATGTCAATGTCATTTTTCCTCAATTTCAGTGGAATTCATTGCCCAGGACACCAAGAATGGTGGGGAAGCTGCTATGTTGATATAACTCTTGAGATTTCTATTTTACTGCCCAGAATATAATGTAACAATCTTTTCAATGTGTATGCCGTAGTTAGGATAGGATAGGATAGGATAGGATAGGATAGGATAGGATAGGATAGGATAGGATAGGACAGGACAGGACAGGACAGGACAGGACAGGACACCTTTATTGTCATTTTTTTACTGGCACACATAAAAAATGAAATTCTGTTGCCCGCTCTCAAAATTTTTGCATTAAATTTAAAAAAACCCACCAAAAATAGCAAAAAAACAAACAAACCCAAACCCAAAAGTTCTTGAGAGTTGGTAAAACAATGATTTCAGATGGGCTGTAACACAGAGGCTGAGCACATGCTAGGCCTGCAGAAGATGCAAATGTCAAGAAAGGGAGCAAAAGGTACTATTTGGAAATTCAACAGGCCACTGTCAAATTCAGTTGGCTGGATTAAAAGTCTGGTCCTGTGTGAAATAGCATCCTATATTCTCTGCTGATTAGAGTGGCTCCCTTTGTAACATAGTATGCATGTAAAAAGGGGTGGGGCTTTGATTGAATGATCACGCCCACCATTTGACTTTTTAATCCTTCCTACAGAGACATCTGTTTGCATCTTCAAACTTCCCTTGTGATTAGAAAGCTAGTATAAGATTTCATATGCTCTTGGTATTTCCTATCCAAACTGCATGATGAGCATCCAAGACCTACAGACTATATCCAGAAAAATCTCTCTCCGATTGTAATGTGTTGCATAGGTTTCATTATTCATCACTAGTTCAGGATTTCGATTGCTGAATTTGTGGGGTGGGATTCAGGACCAATCGATCTTGAACGTGCATCCAATCCTTTTGTCGCTTTCTTATCAGTTGCCTCAGGCACCACTATCCTTTAAGATAAATGATTAGTTGCAAGAAATCTAGGCAAAATCTACCTCTAATATAATGGCAAAAGAATATAAGGAGTTGAGTGAGCTGTTGCATTTAGGACAGGATTATTATTAATGTGGAGGCAGAGTAAATATCAGTAATTAGCATTAGGTACCGTTATTAAAAGGGTTAATATTAATACTTAATATTACATATTAAGTTATTAAAAATAAATAAATAACCTAGAGTTATTAATACTAAAACATTTCTCCTTTCACTTTGATACATTTGACTTCTTAAATTTCACTTTAATCTTTGATCCAGTGAAGTTAAATTAGCTTCATTCAAACCTCATTAGCTTCAACATTACCTGGTTCTGGCATATTAATTAAAGGTCCATCTACCCCCTGCCTGAATCAATTTCTTCTTTCCCAGAACTATTTCTAATCCCTCCTCTTCATTTAGGAAAAATGCTGTCTTCCGTGGATGTTACCATTGGCTCACTTTGCATTTCACCCAGAGAATTATTTTTGAGTGGCATCTTTGGCAGGAAGCAAGGGAGGAAAAGAAGGAAGGGAAAGGGGTAGGAAACAGGTTAGAAAAGTACAAGCAATCCTTCTATCAAACAATGTTAAAAAAGAAGTACCATATTTTTGGGACTATAAGACGCTCCGGACTATAAGACGCACCTAGCTTTAGGGGAGGAAAACAAGGGGGGGGGGGGGGAGAAAAATCTGCCTCTGCCTCCCAGCATCCATCCAGTATTCATCTAGCCTGTTTGCCGCAGCCCCTTCACTGCCACCCCTTCGCTGCCGCCCATTTGCCGCCGCCCGTTCGCCGCCACCTGTTTGGCACGGCCCGTTCACCACAGTCCGTTTGCCACTGCCACCACCGCCTGTTTGCCGCGGCCTGTTTGCCACCGCAGCCCGTTCCAGAACAGCTGATCGGCGCCGCACCAACCCTGCCCACTGCAATATTCGCTGTATAAGACGCACAGACATTTCCACCCACTTTTTTGGGGGGGGGGGTGCGTCTTATACTCCGAAAAATATGGTACTTCTTTTTCTGTACTCTTTCATTTCTTCAGGATTAGACAATGGCAATTACTTTGAATAGAAGACCTCAATAAGAAAAACTCCAAATGTCATTACTTTCCATTAGTAACTCTTAAGTCTCCCCTCCCTTTGTCCATCCCTTTGTTTGTTTGTTTAATTACAGAAAATTGGCTGAGAAGGGAGAGAATGAAAAGTCATGCAGTGTATTTGATTAGTAACCCTGGGAGCCTTCTGCCTAAATAAATCTTAATTCGTTGTGCCAAATAATATATTATGACATGGATTGATCTGTTCTGCTTAGACTTAGACTTAGACTTGTATACCGCTTTACAGTGCTTTACAACCCTCTCTAAACGTTTTATAAAGTCAGCCTATTGCCCCCAACAGTTTGGGTCCTCATTTTACTGACCTCGGAAGGTTGGAAGGCTGAGTCAACCTTGAGCCTGGTGAAATTTGATCTGCCAAATTTCAGGCAGCCGGCAGTCAGCAGAAGTAGCCTGCAGTACTGCACTCTAACCACTGCGCCACCGTGGCTCACCATTTAACTCCTCTTTTTAACCATTCAGCTCAGTTGAGAGCTTTTAGCCTAGAAAACTCCATGTTTGTTTCTCCTGGCATGGGGGCAGCACATCTCCAAATACTAATAGACGTGGTCTTAACCATCTCCTGCTTGAGACCACCCTAGAGGTGTGCGATTGGACAGTGCGAAAAGCAAAATGCTGAACAAAGATGGGCCTTGGTCTGTTGCAGAAGGGATATTCTTATGTCCTTAGAGGGGAGTGCAGGGGGTGGATGATTAATGAAATAGATAGGGTGGGAAATGAGAAAACACATATGCTAGAAAGATAATATTTTTAAAAAGAAATTGTGGAAATTATCCTATATATACATTCTCATTGAATGTATGTAATTGGCTTCTTATTAGACATTTATGGAACTGCACCACATAATCAATAAAACAAGTTTTGGGCAAGAACTGATCAGGTCACAGAACTTGAAAGTTGAATATTTTTGTCTAAACTGATGAACGGGTCCAGAGCTTATCTTAAAATAAGCTTTCCAAAGATTATCATTACTCACTCTGTCAAAAAGACATGGGTTTATGGAAGAAATCTACTAAAGGAAGTTGGGGTCGCAACAAGAGATCTTTGGGGGGGGGACATATTTTTATGAAGATCATCAAAGAGTCTCTGGAATGGATTGGAAAATGATGGTCATACTCTAAGAAGAAATAAGACCCATTTTGGAGTCTCTTATATCTTGGCATATCAAAATAAAGTTTAAGGATTCTTAGACATCTGTTGACTTCTCAAAGATCTCCCTACCTAAATTAAATTAAAATTAATAACATTTTTAAAACAGTGAGAAGGTGATTGAAATCTCAGGGAGGCACCATATCTCATGGAATCTTACCTGAGATTTTATTGGTTTGCATGAAATTTCAGGATGATATTACTGAAATCTCCACCAATTTCTCTGATTTCCCAAGATTTCAGACAAATGCATGGCTCCCTCCCTTCCATTTGTATAAAGGTACCGAAAAACTCTAAAAAGAGTGCCAATTTGCCTAAGCAAGTAGCATCTTCTACAAAGGACTCATCCATATAACTGCTTTGCTGTACTTTTCTCCCAGTCAAAGCCAGGAAGTACATTAAAAATCATTTTCATTTGTGCGATGGCTGCTATGTTATTCATTCACTTTAAACAACTTTAGAATGATTAGTGCCAGAATCCATGCTCATATAGATTGTGGTTGTCAGGTGTGATGGGCCTTGGTATTTTGCCAAAACACAATAAATCCTGAAAAGTCAAAGTACTTTTCTTGAGGCCAAACTTAACTTTTGTCTTTTTTTTTGGTCTTGCTCTAATGCTGGGGGCAGGCACTCTGGTGCTTTCTCCTCATACTTCCCCTGGCTGTCTTGGTGAGGATCAAACATCACTGGCAGCTATAAGTTCTAGAGGGATGTTTCCCCTTTCTCTGGAATATGCTTGAAGATCTGATTCAGACTAGTATATTGGGGAACAGTAGTAACTCTTTGGGCCCCCTGCCCCAGTGCACTGCACTGCACTCAACATTCAAGCTGCACATGTCTTTCATGCTGTCCAAAGAACCATTAGTATGGCATGCTATTCTGCATCACAACTTCTCTGGGCACTTGGAGTTGATGTGGATTGAGATGAGGGGATACTGTAGGCATGAAAGGAGTAACTGAGAGTGGGCCTGAAATAGATGGTACAAGAGCAGCTGGGTAGCATCAAGTAGAGGGCATGTGATCCAGGAGAAAATACTGAACCACAGCAATCAAGTGTAACATAAGAGCACGAGTTCTCAGGTGCAATGGACCATAATAGGCTAATCTGCTTGTATAGTAGCTTGCTGCAGATGAAAATACCGGTAGATAACTTGATACTTGAAGAACATCTCAGCTGCTTTTATTTGTGTCCCACTGATCATTCAGGAAGAAGCAAAGACCCTTCTTTTTTACCACACTGCCATCACTCTGCATTGAAATGATAACGGAGACAAGTCCATCGCTTTACTACTAGTTTGTAAGCTGGCTTTCAAATAGCAATAGTAATAGCACTTAGATTTATATATCGCTTTACAGTGCTTTATAGCCCTCTCTAAGTGGTTTACAGAGTCAGCATGTTGCCCCCAAAATCTGCGTCCTCATTTTACCAACTTTGGAAGGTTGGAAAGCTGCGTCAACCTTCAACCGGTGAGAATCGAACTGCTGGCAGTTGGCAGAATTAGCCTGCAATATTGCATTCTAACCATTGCGCCACCACAGCTCTCTAATTAGTGAAGCAGAGGTATTAGAAAACACGAAAGATGGAAAAAAGCTATGTAGAAAAAAACCAACAAAATGAATGGAGCAATGAAATAATGTATTGGAGTAGAAGAGCACTTCCATAGCATACTTTATTTTCTTTCTTTGTGTGTGTGTGTGTGTGTGTGTGTGTACTTTAGAAAACAACAGCTAATATACAATCATGATAAAAACATTGTGATTCCATTGTTATTGATGGGGGAGGGTGGTTTAAAGAGAAACATGCCTGGAAATCCATGTCATCAACAAAAAACTCCAGAAAATCTAAAACATAAGAATAGCTCTTCTGGATCAGGCTATGGCTAAGTTTAGTCCAGCATCTTGTTTCTTACAATGATCAATCAAAGCAGGGGTGGGTTCTAACTTACCTCGCTGCCAGTTCGTTTCCTCCCGCACCATGTGGCCGCACCTTGTGGGCACGCGCGCTTGTGCAGTGCAAAAAAATAAAAAAAATCCCCCCCCCGAAGAAAAAAAAATTCCAATTTTTTTTTAAAAAAAGATGGCAGCGTCCACAGACCGGCACCGACCGAACCGGCTCTGTGACGTCATCATGACATCACCAGCGGGTCGCTACTGGTTCGGGCAAACCGGTCCAAACCGGGAGGAACCCACCTCTGAATCAAAGCCTCTCCCACCACCATTCCTCTGAAATGGTGGTGGGAGAGGCTTTGGAGGGATTCTGCCCAAACCCTGGATATCATTCCTTTAATAACCAAGGCCTGTCTTTTATGAATTTATTCAGTCCCTTTTTACTCTTTTGATTGCATTTTTTGTTATTGTTTTATTTTTTATTTTTATGATGCAGCTGCCCAGAGTCAATTTCCGTCAGGTTGCATCTAAGCCAAACAAATAAACAATTAAAGGAACTCGAAAGAGAGGAAAAGGGAAGGCAAAGCAGAAGAAAAGAAAGAAAAGGAGTGTCTGAGAGAGAAAAACGGATAAATATCTTTGACTCTGGTATACATCGCAGCCCTTAAGGCAGGGGTGTCAAACTGGCGGCTTGTGGGCCAGATGCGTCACACGCAGGCCACACCCACCCCAGCTCTGTGAAGGGAAAAAACATCACGATACGTCACGTGATGACAACGAGTTTGACATCCGTGCCTTAAGGGGGAAAAAAAGTTCCTCAGCTCTGCTCCAAAACTAGGTTTGTGTTTTCTAAAGCACACACAAAAAAGAAAGAAAAGAAAATATGCCATGGAAGTGCTTTTCTACCCCAATACATTTTTTTCATTGCTCCATTCATTTTTAATTTTTTACATTGCTTTTTTCCATCCAGTTTACAATCCATCCAGTATGAAAGAGGTGGACTTGGTGGAATCTCAGAAACGGGAGGCAGTAAAGTGCAAACTGAGGCACTCCAGATTCCAGAGGTTTAAAAAAAATTCATAATTCGCCTGTCATTTTATGCAAAACATTACTTGTCTCCAAATTAGAGTGAGAAACAGCAAGCGTATAATGAACGATACAAGCCATGATGTGTCAGATTGTGACTCATAGCAAATTATAATTTCCTGAAAATTAGCACAGCAGCAGTTAGCCTTTAAAAACCTTACAGTTAAGGACTAATTCAAAGGTTTATATATTTTTTTAAATGTCAACTTGGTTTCTTCATTAAATGTTGTATACCACTCCCCAAATATTAACTGAGAGCCAGTTTGGTGTAGTGGTTAAGGCATCAGGCTAGAAACTGGGAGACTGAAATTCAGTTCCATTTTGGGCATAAAGCTACCTGGGTGACCTTGAACCAGTCATTTTCTTTCAGCCCTAGAAAGGAAGCAATGGCAAACCACTTCTAGAAAACCTTGCCAAGAAAACTGCAGGGATGAGTCCAGGCAGTGAGAATCCGACATGACTGACCATAAGGAAAACAAGCCCTATTGAATATGAATAGATAGACTTTTTAGCCTTAGGCTTACATATGCATGCATACATTTGCTCATGTTTGCTGTGCTGGTACTTCTCAATGCCGAGTGAAATATTTGCTTTCCCTGTTCATGCCAAAGGGGATCTCCCATGGGGAGGTTAGTATGACTGGCATTGCCACGGACAGAATGGCTGTATACAATAATAGCTAAGACAGGAATCGGAAAGGTGAAACCATCTTACAGTCAGTATTTACCAGACTAGAAATAAGTGGGGCTAGGCAGAGATCCTCTGTAGAAAATTGTAGATGAGAACATTTTTCTATTCAGAGTTGCATCTCTTTTTTTAATAATAATTTGTAATAATAATAATGAAAGTTTAAAAATGCAGGCAGTCCTCAACTTACAGCAGTTTGTTTAGTGACCATTTGAAGTTACAATGGCAGTGAAAAAAAGTGACTTATGACCGTTTTTCACACTAATGACTGTTGCAGTATCTCCATGGCTGCATGATCAAAATTCAGACACTTGGCAACTGATTCATATTTGTGAAGGTTGCAGTGTTCTGCGGTCATGTGATCGTGAACCCCCAAGTAGCTTCAACGA
The DNA here is from genome assembly GCA_003457575.1 of Thermophis baileyi. Classification (NCBI taxonomy): domain Eukaryota; kingdom Metazoa; phylum Chordata; class Lepidosauria; order Squamata; family Dipsadidae; genus Thermophis; species Thermophis baileyi. Next base: position 31,944 of record QLTV01004267.1, on the reverse strand, counting down.
CTCTCAGAGAGCCAATGACCGACCCTCAAAGTGCTAACAACCAGATGATTGCAAAGAATATAAATCCTTCCATTCCTCCTCCCCCCACCACCATACCATTCATTCAGAACGGAAGAACCTTCTTGGATGAGAAGTGAAACATTTTTTTAAAAAAATGTCCAGGTGCCTTTTGGAAAAGCACCTTTGGAATTACCCTTAGTCATTCCCAACTAGGCAGGCCTCTTGGTCCTCTTAAACAGAAAAGATCATAAAAATCTTCAAGCTGTTCAAGTTATAAGGAGTAGGAGAAGGCTTCCTTGAGCAACAGGGACTTTCTGGTTCTGGTGTAGACTTTTGTTGGGTCTCCTGACTATATTTTTCCATTTCTGCTGTTAAAAGGATAATTTGGGGGGGAGGGGGAGGGTTCTACAAGCTATGGTTGCACAAGAACAAATCCCTGTTCTTAAGAACAAATCAAAATGAAACAGACATACTGTGAAAGAAGGAGATTTATTTATTCCCAAAAGCAAAGAGGTTTGTTTTGCAGGGTAGTAGGCTACAGACAAAATGGGGGCCAGAGACTTGGTTTTATAGAGGGACTGGTCCTTGGTATGGCTTGGGGGGGGCTGTGGTTTGTGTATATGCTGGTTCTAGTGTGTGACTCTTGTCAAAAGATAATTGTCCTTACTGTGCAGATTGAGGTCCCCAATGAAGCCAGTGAGGTGCTAAAAAGGAAGGGGGTGGGCAGATCAGAGGCCTTTTAACTTCCAACAGTGCCATTCCAGAATTAGTACTAACGGAGCAGAATGTTCACCACCAATATCATCCATATGTCCAAGGATATTTCTAGAGTCCCCTTAGGCCCGTAAGAATTCTCTGGGAATAAAAATGGTGGATGGCTGCAGTTCAGTGCTTTGTGACCCTCTTCCCAGAACAATGTGTTGTAAGGAATTTCCTTCTGGGTTCAGTTCCAAGTGGGGGAAAAGACACTGGATTCCTGGAAGTTGCTTGGAAAGAAGGTTTAATGGTGGACAGGAGCACATGGCATGAGTTCCTGAACAGAAAAGGTGGATCACATGCTTCCAGATGTTGGGTGAAGAGAAAAAGGGGCGAAAAGATGCTGAGTCTCTTGGTTTTATGACCTCTGTTGGGCCCCACCTCTTAGTTTCCTGTTCCTGTGTAAAAATGTATCCCATTGGCTGTCAGACTCCCATGGGGCAACTCTGTAGTCTGTCCTGAATACCAAGCCACTTTTAGTGCTGGCTGATGCAATCTTCCCAGGTGCCATGAGGCAGAGGGCTAATCCTATCTTTGTTATGTAGAATAGACTGCCCATTGACAAAGGTGGGGGGGATGAGTGAGCTGGGCCATTCCTTGATGGCCCATTGACAAAGGTAGGGGCTACTAAGAGTGAGTCTGTTTCCTTTCTAAAAGCATGTTTCTCAATTTCTCTAGGGATATTCTACATAATATTCTGCCTTTTTAATATTTTCCTAGGATATTTCATTTTTCCAGGAGAGGGGTGGGTGCTAACTTCCTACAAATGACAAAGGGAAGTTTTTACCTAAGATGTCCAAATGCCTCACAAGGTTTGTATCTCCTCTGCTGCTAGTGGTGATCCTCTGTGGGGGTATGTCATCAGAATCTGTTCCAGCAGCTTCGGTAACTCTACTATTCCTTTACCCAATTGTTATTTTTCAGGCTTCAGGCTGAATTTATCATGCACGCAAAATTTGTTATTGAAAATAACTTGAAGCCCTTGTTGACTAGGATGAGTGAAAGAGACATAACTGTTCATCTAACTTGTGATCTGTTAGTTCTCTTCAAATTGTTGGAGAAAGATCTGTAAAAAGGAACTCCTGATTTTTTCCCCATCTCATTTACGACTTACAAGTTTTCTCTCCTTCATACATGGCCATGCAGGGACAAAAATGAGGTTTGGGTTGTCTATGGAAACAGGATCCTAGAGTAAACAGAGTTCCAAATTTATTACAGGTTTATCCAGCACACATGGACACAATCAGTAACACTCCTTGAGTAAGACCCTGAAACAAAGACAATAGGTTGTATTTATTATCAATAAGCAAGAAACTACAGGAGTATAATGTGATTGGTTACCAAAAGATTAAAATAAATTCTCTGTGTTGCGTTGTGCCTGCTGATGTTGAGAAACACCCAGGCAGGCAGGCAGGAGGTATCAAGCAGGGAATTAGTCTTGAATCCTTCGGCAGCTACAAGAGATCTAGAACTGATCCCCTCCCAAGCTCTATAGAGCCTTCTCTATCTGTTCCCAAGAGAAGGAAAGCAGTCTAGGGAGATTACTATAAAATAGGCAGAATATAATAAAGTAGTTAGCTTGAATTCTACATGTATCAATCTGGTTGCTTGCGCCTGATAGTTAAATGTTAATTCACAACTTTTCATGAATTCTACTTGTCTGATCAACTTCCTCTTAAAATCTAGCCACTATTGTAGAAGTAAATCTATTTGAATGTGTTAGATAGTGGGTAGAGATGACAGGAGACAGACTTCCAAGCAGTTCTTTATTCAGCTCTTGTGTCAGCAACCAGCAAAGAGCAGTCTGACAGCTTGCCCTTTTATAGGGAGCTGTCAGACAGACCAGCCAATAGCGTTTGAGCTTTTTCCCGCTCAAACGCTGGACCTGGTTGGAACCATGCAACACAGTTTAAACAGTTAGAACATAACACCCCTCCCCTCCTGGATGGAGCTGTCCAGCATACGTAATCACGCAGGTAGGCGGGGCGTTTTGGAGCCCTACTAGACCTGCGCAATTCAGTTGGTGGTGAGGCAGCGGCCTGTGCGGACAGGTCTGCTGTCGCTCCTGGGCCCGAGCATGGAAGCTCCTGGAAGTTACTG
>QLTV01004267.1:9557-21377 GCA_003457575.1 Thermophis baileyi | reverse complement strand
TGCAGTTTGCTGCAGCTGCCACTGTTACCCCAGCTCTGATTTGTAATCTTCAGCAGGTACATGGGGCTTCCCTTCCATTTGCAAAAATGCATGTCCTTTTCCAGGCTTTTATAAATATATATTTTTTAATTTCCTGTAGGTTAAACTTATTATTTACTGAATACGAGAAGCACCAAATGAGCTAGTAGGTTTAATACTGCAGTATGTTTCCTCTCTCTGGCAATTATCTAGTACAGGGGTGTCAAACTCACGGCGTCACGGCGGCGTCACGTGACATATCATGACTTTTTCCCCCTTCGCTAAACCGGGCATGGGCGTAGCCAGCGCGTGACGCATCCGGCCCGCGGGCCGTGAGTTTGATACCCCTGATCTAGTATATCTCTCATTGGTCTTGCACTACAGCCATCTGGTATCCTCCACGTGTCTGTGCTGACTGGAAAAGATGAGAGTTGTTCAACTCAAGGAGAGCAATTGGGAGAGCTGATAGATGACATCAATATGTATTAGGTACAGGTAGTCCTTAACTTATGACCATAATTGGGATAAGAATTTCCATTCCTAAGCAAGGTGGTTGTTAAGTGAGTCACACCCGAATTTACAACCTTTTTTTGTGAAGGTTGTTAAGCAAATCATTGTAAATTGTTAAGTGAATCATGCGGTTGTTAACCGAATCGGGCTTCCACTATTGACTTGCTTGTTGGAAGCTGGCTGGGAAGGTCCCAAATGGTGATCACATGACCCTGGGATGCTGTACCCATCATAAAAACATGCTGGTTGCCAAGTGCCTGAATTTTAATCAAGTAATTGTGGGGATGCCATGACATTCGCACGTGTGAAGACCAGTGTCATAAGTCACTTTTTCCAGGGAATGGGACAACCTGCCACAGCCAACTTGCCACAGCCAACTCACTGCAGGACAACTCGCCACGGCCATCTCGCCACCCACCAACTCGTCGCGGGACAATTTAGCAATTCTGTTTAATTATTGAAAATAAATAAAAAATATTTTATGTTTTGCCATTCACATTTCATTCTGTCCCTTCCTTTCTTTAATGATTCTATTCCACAATTTCTTTGATATTAGTGTAACTCTTGTCCCGCAGTGAGTTGTCCTGTGGTGAGATGGCCGTGGTGAGTTGACCTGCAGCAAGTTGGCCATGGCAAGTTGGCCATGGTGAGCTGGTCGTGGCGAGTTGGCCATGGCGAGTTGGCCACGGCGAGTTGGCCACGGCGAATTGTCATAGACCACTTTTTCAATGCTGTTGTAACTTCAAATAGTCATTAAACAAATGGTTGTAAGTCGAGGTTTACCTGTATTTCCCTTTGCATTCCTAATTATCATCAACTAGATCAACACTTATAAAACCTTGCAGGTGAAAAAAATAAACGTTGTTTGGTTAGGGGTTTTTTTCTTTAATGTTTTCATTGTGTTTCATCAGAAGGTCAGGAGGTCCAGCATCCAACGTTATCAGCTATTTGGAGAAAAATGAGCTGTCTCATCTCAAAGCAAGATAAAGAAAATGGATTTAAAGATAACAGGGTTATGGTTGCTACTTTACACAGGTTGTTCCTGTATGAATGAGGGCACCGAAGGCCAATGTCTTCCAATTTTGCACACCTCACAGACACAGCTTCTGTTAATGAGGCCAGTACTTTAAGCATTCACAGTGGCTAGTTACGCAGTAGTAGAATATTAATGCTTTAATATCTTTGGAAAATAAAGTCCTAAGGTCGAACAGGCCAAACAGCAATAAGACAAGCCAATTTAAAAAAAGAAGGGGGTGGGGCAGAATACTGAACTAGATTTTGAGACAAAAGAGTAAAATACTAAGTGCTCTACTACATCATCTTAAGAACAGCCAATAATTCTTGCCAAAAGGTGTGTGAAGCCAAACTTGCCATATCATTGGGGGATAAATGTTGACAAAAATGGAAAGGGGAAGGTGTTTGGTAAGTGGCGCAAAAGGATTGTTCAGCAAATGTAAGTTAAGTAATTCTCCAAGAAATGAGATGAAAAAGTCCTTTGTCTTGTGTCTAGAGGGAAAAGGATGTATTAGAAGACTAATATTTACTGTATTTAGCCTGTGTCACACATGGATAAATCAGCTTGTTCTACTTTGACGTCTTCCAGAGATATAGCTGATTCCCATAGGACAAAAGAGTTATTTCTGTAGTGGGCCTATACCTATGGAATTAGTTGTCCTCTGGGACTCACCAAACTTCATTACATTCAGTTTTTATGAATAATCTAAAGACCAGTTTCCTCTTTTAAGTTTATCCTGAGTGAGATTGCATGCTGGATGCTTGACCATTCATAATAATTACGTCTGATTTTGATGGGTAAGTGCTACTTCCTTAGCTTTTTTATAACTACCTTTTTAACTTTTATGCCTTTATTGTATATTGTTATCTTCTAAAGCTACCTTGGTATGGTTGATATCATTTTATCTCTCTTAAATTTCACTAAGGCATTTTACAATATCATTTTTATCTACATATACAGTTACTAGATCTACTTTTCTTGAGATTCTAACAGAATCAAAAGGGTATTTTTAAAAATCTTCCAGTAGAGGTGCTGCATAACTTTATTTTAAGGAGAATGTGAAGTTTTATACAATCCTGGTTTTTGACTGATACAAAATGGAAAATATTGCTATTTTGACCTAGGATCTCATTGTAATGCTATGTATGTGTGCTGGTAAAATTTATTGTCAGTAAATAATTACAGTGGGAAAGAAAAATATCCAACCTGATCTTATCAATTTCGAGTCAAGGAACTTGTTTCCAATAATTTTTCAGTGTTTTTATTTTGTTATTGTTATTATAACTGGACTCCTATCAATTTGTCAATAAATAGCAAACACTGCACTTGCCATTTTAGACGAATTCTTCAACTCAATAGTGCTACTTCAAAAATGCAGTGGACTTCTTTGGTCTGATTCTGTAAAGTTACATATTTCAAAACACTTTTTTCCTGAGTTTGAGTCAGTCTCAAAGGACAAGTCCCCGCAACTTTCTTGACAACATTTTTCAGAAGTGGTTTGCCATTGCCTGCTTCCTGAGCAGGGATGAAATTCAAAATTTTTCCCTACCGGTTCTGTGGGCGTGGCTTGGTGGGCGTGGCAGGGGAAGGATACTGCAAAATTCCCATTCCCTCCTCACTTCTGGGGGAAGGATATTGCAAAACCTCCATTCCCACCCCACTCTGGGGCCAGCCAGAGGTGGTATTTGCCGGTTCTCCGAACTACTCAAAATTTCCGCTACCGGTTCTCCGAACTACTCAAAATTTCCGCTACCGGTTCTCCAGAACCTGTCAGAACCTGCTGGATTTCACCCCTGTTCCTGAGGCTGAGAGAGAGGAACTGGTCCATAATCTCCCAGCTGGCTGTGTGCCTGAGACAGGATTAGAATTTACAATCTCTCAATTTCTAGCCTGGCTCCTTTAACCACTATACCAAATTGGCTCTCACCAACATTTTGGATCTGATAAATTGATTACAGCTGAAGAAAATAATATTTCATAAAGAACAAGTGTTGCATGGTTCCAGATATCTTTTGCAAATAATACATTGACATCATTTCTGAATGCTTCTTTATTACCCTGAACTATCGCTAACAACATAATTATTTATACAGAAGTAAACTAGTAATTTAAATCAATTGGTAGGAAAAGTCTTATCTTTACAGGATAATATTTTCCTTCCAGAACAAACTCAGGTCACTCATGATAGCATGATTTTTCATCATGAATTAAGGACTCTTGTGAGAGGGAGTTCTCACAGCAGATGGCAGCAGCTAGCCATCTTGATCCCAAGAAAGCTAAGCAGGATTGGGCCTGGTTAGCATTTGAATGGGAGGCTACCATGAAATCCCAGATCTCTAGGCTTTTCCCACTCCCACTGGGGGGGGGAATCACACCACCTCAGAGAGGTCATTGACAAAGTACTTCACCACTGTTATCATGAAAATGACACTGATGTCACTTTGGAGTAGCATATAAATTAAAGAAATAAATGTCTACTTTTGGGAGGAGGATGCAGACTTCGAACTTTCCAAGCCTGCTGCCTTATAAACAAAGTTATAATTAAATATATGCAATTATTAAATAAAACCAGGTTCAAAATTTGAAGAAAAAAAAAACCCAGCTCACACAATTTATAATCTGACTAGCAACTGATATACCATTTTGTGGTTTACTGAAAACAAACTGGTAAAAGAAGGAGAAAGGACATAGATTGAAACACACAGTACTGTACATGAATCTGAATGGCTCTTTTTAACAAGGTGTTGCTAATTTAATCAGCACAAAAATAACTTATCTGTTAATTAGTATCAATTATACCTGACTGAGGAAATCAAACAAAATTTATTTTGATAGCATGGGTCTTTCAATTTCTTTCAAGTTCCTAAGATAAAACTGCTTCGCATTTAAGGGTGTGTCCAGTATCAAAACATTCTGAAACTTAATTAAAAGTCAGTTAAACAGATGACAATGGACTTTATTGTATGGTTTTGTTTTAAGGCTGCCTGACTCTACAGATACATGGGCAACTTCCAGTTTTAGAAGATTAAATATGCCAATTAATTGTAAATAGTTTTGTATTTCAACTGTATAAAAGTAAGGCTCATTGAATTCAGTGGATTTTATTCCCAATAAATGAATATAGGATAGCAACTGTGATCTACTGTTTAAAGAGAAAATGTAGAATCTATGACTTGATGACCTACTGTATGTTAAATTTGTTGATGGCCACCAGCATGTACAATCTGCAATATGAGAAACTGATAGAATGAATTAGCTAGTCTTGCAGAATCTTTTAAGGGGGAAAACATAGAATACAGCTTTCCTTACAGTTTTAGAAAATCAGATATATCTGATCAGAACTTGTACATGCTTGATTACTCTCTATTAACTTTTGCAATGATATGCTTTAAAGAGCAAAAGACCAATTTTGTGAATTGTGTTTTGACAACTGTACAATTTGATTTAAATTGTAGGTTATATAATTTCTTGCTTTTGTACCTTTCCTTCACTTTTTTTAAATGATTGCGTTATTTGATGTGGTTGATAACTGATTTTTGAAATTATACAATATGAGTAAGAATGAAGAAATCTGTCTAGCGTATAACTTTCTGAAACTTTCTAAAACTGGTGTCAATGAAATTGAAATACTGAACTGTGATCCATTAAAACCAGTATCGGTCAGAGGATCAGATGGAAACATCAGCATAGACTTGTGTACAAATGCTTATAGAACTACCGGTATAAGAATTTAATATGGCTTAAAATTATATGTCACACAGCACACAAATGTAAAAAGAAGGGAAAGTTGGGATTCAAATCTAGAAAGTCTGTACAAATGCAATGATAATTCTGTGAAGGCTTTTTGTTATGTTTCTGTCTTGTGAGTTTCTAAAGAGCAGCCTTTTAAATCCATGCAATAGATATACAATTAAAGCCATGACATCAGATCAATAGTAAACCAGATCAAGTAGAAAAGAATGCCAAAACTGCTATAGAAATCCAGCCAAAGCAGATAGGTTTCATTTACTTTTTCAGTGGGTTGTTATTGCTTCCTCAGGCTAAAATAACAACATAAACAATACATTCCTGACAGTGCAATTGTTCTTAGAGGATCCTTAGGCAAAAACAGGGTACACGCACCAACCAACTCTGAAGGCTGTGAAATAGAGTTTTAGATTATAACATGATTGTTATAAGAAGGCAGAACAAAGGCACAGTACTGAAACTACTTTCATTAGCTACACTAAGTGAAGATTGTGAGAGTTTTTAATTTATCTGGAGAGCACCAAGTCAGGAAAAGCTTCCTCAAGAGGTGGTGTGGGGAAAATCTTAATTAATAGCTGTTTTCAGCAGTGTTGATTGTTCTTTCTTTTAAACTATTATATTTTTTTTGCTGGCCAGTTTCTCGCATGTTTATCTGTGGAGTTTAGATTCAGAAAAGTTAAATGTAAACTTGGACTGAAAACTATTCAATTTGTCTGAACAAGCTCTCTTTAAAATAATATTTAAGCCTTAATATTCTCATGAATGAAAAAAATATCAGTTCTGGCCTGTATCAGATTGCATTTGAGATAAGCATAAAACAAACTCTTTACGAATCAGCCTGATTTCATTCTTATTTAGTATTTTGTATGAAAGATTAATTATCACATTTGTCTCCTGCGTCCACTTCCAGGTAGGTTTTGCTCCATGAACTGATAAATCTTTGTTTTTGTGGTCTCCTTTTTAACAAAGATATTCAAGATGAACTAAAAATGTATTTCAAGAATCAAGAATCACAAAAGAAAAATATAACAATTCAACAATTCCTGTTCCACAGAATTGTTATTAACAGTCCATGTAATAATTGTGGTGTGTGTGTGTGTGTGTGTGTGTGTGTGTGTGTGTGTATTCCTAACACACATGCTACTGTTTAGGTCCCCGGTTTGGTTTCTTTTCCTTTAAAGGTGCCTCAATACAATATCTCTTATTAAAATTCTTCTTTTAGTTATCTATGGGTCCTTTTTTTCTTAAACCCATTTATACTGCTCTGAACTGCTGCTAACATCTTTTGTATTGGAAGTAACTATTAGAGAATGTTCCTACAGATGGGAAATGTAACCTGAACAACTATCAGTGAAACAACTCTTTGTGACTTTATCGAGGAAAATAAAATATAGGAAGTCCTAGGATGGGGGTGGGGGAGACAGGATAGGACCCACCCCTCTCCTAGAAGAATGAAATATTTTGAGAAATATTAAAAAGGCAGAATATTATATTTCCCCTAAAAGAGAAATAGAAATCTTAAGGGAGACAGAAACTCAGAGCCTCAGCTCCCTGCCCACCCCCAAGCAGATACTGAGCTGGGGCAGCTTTAGAAATGCAGATTTGGTAATCCATGACTGCCTGCAGCAAGGTCTGGCTCTGAACAAAGGTAGGGTTAGCCTTCAGCCACAATAGGAATTGCCCAACAAGCCCCTTCATTGCATCAGCACCTACAAAGTTAGCTATGACCCCTACAACAACCAATAGAATATGTGCCCTTGCCTCAGGAACAGGAAGCTCAAGGGCAAGGCCCAAGAGAGGGTATAAATAACCCTCACTCTCCACTCCATGTGGTCAGCTGCACCAGGACCATGTGCTGGATGGTTCTGCTTTGTTAAACCATCTTTCCAATCAGCCACCATGTTTCCAGTGTCTTTCTCCCCACTTGGAACTGAACCAAATGGATACTTCTTCCAACATATCCTATTAGGCCAAGAGTCAGAGAGTAAGCAAGCTGAGAAGATAAAAGTGGACCAGCTTTTAGATTCACAATCTCACAAAAAGAGGCAATGTGTATTAAAAATTGAGTCTATTATAAGATCTTAACTTTGTATCCCAATTATTGTCTGTTATACTCAGTAGGACTTGAAATACTGAAGAATTGCCATTAATACATATCTCCAGTACTTCATATCTAATGGCTTCTGAATCAAATCACAGTGTCATTTCCATGAATATAGAACATCATCAGAGTTGGAAGGAACCTTAGAGGTCTTCTAGCTCAAACCCCTTCTCAAGCAGGAGAACTTATACTATTTCAGACAAATGGCTGTCCATCTCTTCTTAAAAGCCTCTAGTGATGGAGCACCTACAACTTTTGAAGGCAAGACATTCCACTGGTTGATTGTGCTGTCAGGAAATTTCTCCTTAGTTCTAGATGGCATCTCTCCATGATTAGTTTCCATCCATTGCTTCTTGTCCTGCCCTTCTGGTGCTTTGGAAAATGAGTTGACCCCTTCTTCTTTGTGGCAGCCTCTCAAATATTGGAGCACTACTATCATGAATGATGTGTGTCATCATGATTGATGTAATTTGCCTCATCTTATAGATACCCATGTTCAGATCATACAAAACTGGATAAAATAGTAGAAAGTGTATGATTGAATCCTCCACATTTTCAATTGCTTCTTAGAAGTGAATTTAAAAACAACCAACCTTCCTCAGATGAGGCCTGGAGTTAAATGGAAACAGCATCCTTTTTGCTCCACCTCATTTCTGTTTTGTTCATACAGAGTTAACGTTACATTGAAATTCCATTTATTTTGATTTGTAAAATTGGAACATTGCTTTGAATTTCCTTTCCACATTGTTCATTTTAGTGAGCAAAGTCTATTCTTCTTTGCCAAACAATGCCTCTTTAGTTTTCCAGTCCATAAATAAAATGCTTAATATGTCTTTTATATGGTTACTCACAAATAAACCTAGGAGAATCACTAGGGGCTTTTTCAATTAGAAACTCTTATGAGGAAATATGTTTTTTTTTTCATGAATCAGATTTAATGAGGCTAAATACAAATAGGTTAGCATTCTATGAAGACCATTCCAGGGTGGTTTCCAGAAAATATATGTGGCGAGTTTGGGATAATGTTTTGGGTCTTTGTGGGACACCACAAAGAAGCATCAAAACTCAAGACTGTATTCAGAAGTAAGGAGTTCACAGGCCACATGAGAACTCTGGTGCTATTTCAACAAGCCTCAAAACTTCCCAAATGCAGAAATTCAGCAAGCAAAGGCAATTTAGGGCTATGATATTTTTCATTTTTACTCTCCCCCTTCCCAAAAAACCCCCAAAGCACTAAAATACAGTCTGGTAAGACCACTATACCTATTTGAAGAAACATCCCCAGCCTGTCCTACAGAAGACCCCGAATGATCAAAAGGTTTCAGCTCCACATTTTTGGGCGACCTCCTTCTATTACTGTCCTGCCATGACCCCTATGAACCCTGGGGGCTAGTGTGGAAAGATTGCCTGCTCATCCTGTAAATTAGCAGTGGCATCTCATTTTCTCTTAACCAGAAACAAAGTCTCTGGATGAGACACGTTTCTTTGTTAACAATGCAGTCTGTATTATTTTTTCCACCTCTCCAAGCACTGTAATGGTGAAATCTCCCCCCCCCCATACTACATTCTAATGCATTTAAGCCATGACAGAGCTAATGGTGTTAAAAACAGAGGCTCCACACTGTCTGGCAGCACTGTAATTGCTGTTTCATGCTGCTGGCCAAGACAGGCAGCTGCCGGACTTTCTCTTTTTCCAGAATCCTCCCCCTTGCCCACCCCACTCCCCCAAATGCTCATTTAGGCAACCGAGCAGATTTTGGGTTCAAGTAGAAGCAAACTCTCCTACCGAGTGATAATTGCTAAGTTTTTACACAACGGGCAACAAGCATTCTCGTTGAACTGTTTTTATTTTCTTTTAAGAGCTGCGTAATCCACTCGGTGAAGCTGAAGTCAAGGAGTGGATTAATAGCAATAGCAATAGCACTTAGACTTATATACCGCTTTACAGTGCTTTACAGCACTCTCTAAGCGGTTCACAGAGTCAGCATATTGCCCCCAACAATCTGGGTCCTCATTTTACCCACCTTGGAAGGATGGAAGGCTGAGTCAACCTTGAGCCGGTGAGATTTGAACCGCTGAACTGCTGAACAGTCAGCTGAAGTAGCCTGCAGTACTGCACTCTAACCACTGCGCCACCTCGGCTCTTAAGAACGTCAACGTAAAATAAGACAGACAAATGAGGTTTTCAGGTTTCCTGAGGCGGGCCTAAATCTCTGACGCCTGAAAGGAGGATTCCGGGATGAAGCCGTACAGTAACAGACAAGCATCATGGCACGCAAGAGAAGGAAGTGCTCCAGAGAAATCTAGAATTACAGCATCCCCAACAGGTGGCGGCTATGCAGGCGCCATTTTAAGCCACCCCGAGCCCCTCCTGGGGTCATCCACTCCTTTGGTTGCTTGCTTTGATAATCAAGAAAGGGGCCTTGATTTGCAAACATGTCATTTCTTCATAATGCTTTTACTAACCTGTATTATTTTGTTCTTTTCTTTTTTGTATATTAAAATCATCTTTTTCCCATGATTTTTTTTCTGTCACACAATTTCATCTAATTATTTTTATTTATTGATTTGATTTCTATAGCAGCCCATCTCACCAAGTGACTCTGGGCAGGCATACACCATAAAAATTTAAAACAATTCAAAATAAATGTACACGTTTACTGAGTAGTACTAAGGACATGGATATTAATATGGGGCCAAGAAATGGGCCTTATCGTACTCAGGGACCCAGGCCCAGACATACAACCAAGTCTTTTTGCTCCTGACTCTCTGTGTGTAGAGTTTAACAATTATTATCAAGTTTTTCAATGATCTAGTATAGGATATATTCAATTATCTTCAATTATTCATTGAAAAAACAATTTTTATCACATTTGTAAACCTTTTTTTTTTTGTATAAGTTTTATTTGCAGTTTTTCTTTAACAACCGACATTTTTTGTGGACAGTGTAATGACTGGGTTAATATATTTTTCACACAGTGTCCACAGTAATAATACAATTACATATACAAAATTTTTATCTTCCAACTTCTAACCTTAATGTGCTCATTATAATTGTGATATATTATTTTATATACTTATTAACTCCTAACATTTTGATATTATAGATGTCACTCAGCGTTCTACCACATTTTCAATATCTCAACTTTCTATAAACATAATTAAAACCAATTATCAGTAAGATCTAATCAGTCCCAAGTTTATATCTCTAAGTCCCCTGGATTCATAGTCCTTATAGGCTATATTTTCCAATATATTTTTTCCATCCTGTTAATCATAATACTTTCCCCCCTTCTGTCACTTTTCTTCTTTTGCTTTGTAAGATGATCTATCATGTATGTTAATAACCCAAATCCAACTTAGCTCTCCAAATTTCTTCCAATCTTTCAAATCCACTTTTCAGTGTATTGTTCCAGTAGAGTTTTAGTGTTTAATTTAATTTGCCTTCTGAATCTTCAAAAAGCTCAGTAACTATTTCACAGCATTCCAATTGCTACTAAGATAAAGTCAAGGTCAGATAGTTTTCCAGATGTTACTTTCTCTTCATTTCCTTTTGGATTTTGTACAATGCAGTAATCTTCTTCCTCCAGGGGGAATTGGGAGCTCCCCTGCTCCCAATTCCAGCATTCCACAGAATATAAAAAAACCAGAAACAGCTGATTGTCATCCAGTCAGGGGAGTTAGAGATAAAGTTTAGAAAAGCAATTTCTCCCAATAGTCACTTTTCACACTGTTGTTTGGCTTTTCCAGGCTTTCTATGTTTTAAATCATTCTTTATGTTTTTCTTTTACTTCTAAGTCTTTAATCTTTAATCTTCCTCTTTAGTTTTTAGTCTTTAATTTTTCTCCATAAATCCAATCGCCGCTTTTTTAGTGTTTGGAGATCATTTTTGGAACTTTAAGTTTAAGTTAAGTCTCTAAGGTAACAGTTGGAAATTTTCTCACCCAGTTTCACTGCTCTGTCCACACACCGCTCCAGCACAAGGTCTTAGTGTCTTGGTTGTCCCAGCTTATGACTGACCAAAAATTGCCGTTGTCCCTGCTGCTGTTCAGGAGAGCTTTTTACGGATCAGCGAGGAAATTGCGTTTTCCTCACAATCGGCGAAGCGCCACTCCTTTCTTCACCTCCCCTCCAGGGTCTCCTAGTAAGCAGTTGCCGGCTGCATTTCACAGAGCCCGGCGGAGCTCCACTATTTTCCAGCCGTTCTCGCTGTTACATCAACCGGAAGTCCACATTTGTAAACCTTTTGTTTATCCATCTGATTATTTTTAAGATAAGATAAAATAACCTTTATTGTCACTTTTTTCTGTGAACACACCGGCAAACATTAAAAAAATGAAAATCTGATGTCTATTCTCTCTCTCTCTCTCTCTCTCTCTCTCTCTCTCTCTCTCTCTCTCTCTCTCTCTCTCCCCCCCCCTCCTCCTGC
>QLTV01004266.1:1218167-1229415 GCA_003457575.1 Thermophis baileyi | reverse complement strand
AAGCTCCCAACAGCACCCTCTAAGACACCATCTTCTGTAATCACTTCAAGTGCACCTTCAGCAGCAACAGGGCCACCAGAGAGTTTGAGTAGCCTGCTGACAGCAGCATCTAGAACACCATCTTCTGACACCACTTCACGTGCACCTCCAGGAGCCACAGGTACATCAGATTCTTCAACTAGTCTCCCAAAAGCAACCACTTGGACACCATCTTCTGAAACCACTTCAAGTTCACCTTCAGGAACAACAGAGCTGCCAGAGAGTTCAAGAAGTCTACTAACATCTAGAACACCATCTTCTGAAACCACCTCAAGTGCAACTCCTGGGGCCACAGCTACACTAGATCCTTCATCAAGCCTCCCAACTGCAACCTATGGTACACTCTCTTCTGAAACCACTTCAAGTTCACCTTCAGCTTCCACAGGAGCACCAAGGAGTTCGAGTAGCCTGCTGACAGCAACATCTAGGACACCATCTTCTGAAACCACTTCACCTGCACCTCCTGCAGCCACAGGTACACCTGATTCTTCAACTAGTGTCCCAAAAGCAAGCACGTGTACACTATCTGCTGAAACCACTTCAAGTTCAGCTTCAGTAGCAACAGGGCCAACAGAGAGTACAAGAAGTCTGCTAACCTCTAGGACACCATCTTCTGAAACCACCTCAAGCGCACCTCCAGTTGCCTCACAGACACTCGAGGCTTCCTCAGACGTCTCAACAGTAATCTCTGGCACACCGTCTTCTGAAAGCATTTCAAGTGCGCCTCCTGGAGCCACAGCTACACTAGATTTTTCAACTAGTCTCCCAACTGCAACCTCTGGGACACCCTATTCCGCAACCACTTCAAGTGCACCTTCAGGATCAACAGGGCCACCCAAGAGTTCAAGAAGTTTGCTAACAGCAATGTCTAGGACACCATCTTCTGAAACCACTGCACTTGCATCTCCAGGAGCCACAGTTATTCCTGATGCCTCTTGGACACCATCTTCTGAAACCACTTCATGTGCACCTCCAGGAGCCACAGGTACATCCAATTCTTCAACTAGTCTCCCAAAAGCAAGCACTTGGACACCATCTTCTGAAACCACTTCAATTTCAGCTTCAGGAGCAACAAGGCCACCGGAGAGTTCAAGACATCAGCTAACGTCTAGGACACCATCTTCTGAAAGCATTTCAAGTGCACATCCTGGAGCCACAGCTACACCTGATTCTTCATCAAGTCTCCCAACTGCAACCTCTGGGACACCCTCTTCCGCAACCACTTCAAGTGCATCTTCAGGATCAACAGGGCCACCAGAGCGTTTGAGTAGTCTGCTGACAACAACATCTAGGACACCATCTTCTGAAACCACTTCACCTGCACCTACTGAAGCTACAGGTACACCCAATTCTTCAACTGGTCTCCCAACTGCAACATCTGAGACACCCTCTTCTGAATCCACTTCAAACGCACCTTCAGGATCAACAGGGCCAGCAGAGAGTTCAAGAAGTTTACTAACAGCAATGTCTCGGACACCATCTTCTGAAACTTCTGCACTTGCACCTCCAGGAGCCACAGGTACTCCTGATGCCTCTTGGACACCATCTCCTGAAACCACCTCAAGTGCACCTCCTGGAGCCACAGCTACACTGGATTCTTCATCAAGTCTCCCAAGTGCAACCTATGCTACACCCTCTTCTGAAACTACTTCAAGTGCACATTCAGGGTCAACAGGAACACTTCATGTTTCAACAAAGCTCCCAACAGCAACCTTTAAGATCCCCTCTTCTGAAACCACTTCAGATGCACCTTCAGCACCAACAGAGAGTTCGAGTAGTCTGCTGACAGCAACATCTAGGACACGATCTACTGAAACCACTTCAAGTGCACCTCCTGGAGCCACAGGTTCACCCCATTCTTCAACAATTCTTCCAACTGCAACCACTTGGACACTATCTGCTGAAACCACTTCAAGTTCAGTTTCAGGAGCAACAGAGCCACCAGAGAGTTCAAGAAGTCTGCTAACGTCTAGCACACTATCTTCTGAAACCACCTCAAGTACAGCTCCATCTGCCTCAGGAACACTGCACCTTTCAACAAGGCTCCCAACTGCAACTTCTGGGACACCCTATTCTGAAACCACGTCAAGTGCACGTTCAGGGGCAACAGGGTCACCAGTGGGTTCAAGAACTCTGCTGACAGCAACATCTAGGACACCATCTTCTGAAACCACTTCAAGTGCACCTCCAGCTGTTTCACGGACACCGGATTCTTCATCAGGTATCTCAACCATAATCTCTGGGACACAATCTTCTGAAACCTTTTCACGTGCACTTCCAGGAGGGTCATGGGCCACAGATATTTCATTAAATGTCCCAACAGCAGCCTCTGGGACAATATCTTCTGAAACCTCTTCCAGTCCACCTTCAGGAGCAACAGGGCCACCAGATACTTCAACAAGTTATCAAGCATCAACATCTAGGACACCATCTTCTGATACTACTTCAAGTGCATCTCCAGCTGCCTCAGGGACACTGCACATTTCAACAAGGCTTCCAACATCAACCTCGAGGTCACCATCTTCTGAAACCACTTCAAGTGCACGTTCAGGAGCAACAGGGCCACCAGAGAGTTCAGGACGTCTGCTGACAGCAATGTCTAGGACACCATCTTCAAGTGCACCTCCAGCTGCCTCACAGACAGTGGATTCTTCATCAAGTCTCCCAACAGCAACCTCTGGGACAACATCTGCTCAAACCAGTACAACTGGACATATAGTTTCCTCAGGGATACTGGATGCTTCCTCAAGAGTCTCAACAGTAATCTCTGGGATACCATCTTATAAAACTACTTCAAGTGCACGTTCAGGGGCAACAGGGACACTGCATGTTTCAACAAAGCTCCCAACAGCAACCTCTAAGACACCATCTTCTGAAATCATTTCAAGTGTACATTCAGGAGCAACAGGGCCACCAGAGAGTTCAGGAAGTCTGCTGACAGCAATATCTAGGACACCAACTTCTGAAACCACTTCAAGTGCACCTCCAGCTGCCTCACGGACACTGGATGCTTCATCAAGTTTCTCAACCATAATCTCTGGGACAATATCTTCTGAAACCACTTCAAGTGCACCTTCAGGAGCCAGAGGACCACCGGATACTTCAACAAGTTTTGCAGCACCAACATCTAGGACACCATCTTCTGAAGCCACTTCAAGTGCGCCTCCTGGAGCCACAGATTCTTCAATTATTCACCCAACTGCATCCACTTGGACACTATCTGCTGAAACCACTTCAAGTTCAGCTTCAGTAGCAACAGGGCCACCAGAGAGTTCAAGAAGTCTGCTAATGTCTAGGACACTATCTTCTGAAATCACTTCAAGTGCACCTCCTGTTGCCTCACAGACACTGGATGCTTCATCAGATGTCTCAACAGTAATCCCTGGGATACCATCTTCTGAATCCATTTCAAGTGCACCTCCTGGAGCCAGAGCTACACCGGATTCTTCATCAAGTCTCCCAACAGCAATCTCATCTTCTAAAAATTATTCAAGTGCATACACTGCAGTTTCAGGAGCAATGGATGCTTCATCAAGTATCCCAACTGCAAATTCTTGGACAGCATCTTCTGAAAGCACTTCAAGTATACCTTCAAGAACAAAAGGGCCACTAGAGAGTTCAAGAAGTCTGCTGACAGCAACGTCTAGGACACCATCTCCTGAAACCACTTCAAGGGCACCTCCAGGTGCCTCAGGGACACTGCATGTTTTAACAAAGCTCCCAACATCAACCTCTGGGACACCATCTTATGAAACCATATCAACTGCACGTGTAGGTATCTCAGGGACAACAGATGATTCATCAAGTGTCTCAACAGTAATCTCTGGGACACCATCTTCTGAAGCCACTTCAAGTGGACCTTCAGGAGCCACAGGGCCACCGGATTCTTCATCAAGTCTCCCAACTGCAACCTCTTGGACACCATCTTCTGAAAGCACTTCAAGTGGACCATCAGGAACAACAGGGCCACCAGTTACCTCAAGTAATCTCCTAACAGTAACCTCTGGGACACCATCTCCTGAAACTACTTCAAGTACAGCTTCAGAAGGATGGCCACCGGATACTTCAACAAATTTCCCAGCACCAACATCTAGGCCACCATCTTCTGATACCACTTCAAGTGTACATTCAGGAGCAACAGGGCCACCAGACAGTTCAAGAGCTCTGCTAACAGCAAGGTCTAGGGCACCTGAAACCACTTCAAGTGCACCTCCAGGAGCCTCAGGAGCAATGGATGTTTTATCAAGTGTCCCAACTGCAAGCTCTGGAACACCATCATCTGAAACCACTTCAAGTGGACCTCCTGATGCCTCCGGAGCATCAGCCACTTCTTTACATCTCCCAACAGTAACGTCTGTGACACTTTCTCTTGAAAACCCTTTAAGTACACTTTCAGGAACTACTGGTCCACCCGATGCTTCAACAAGTCTCCCAACAACAACCTTTGTAACACCATTTTCTGAAACATCTTCAACTGCACCTCCAGAAGCCACAGGGCCATTGGATGCTTCAACAAGTCTCACAACAGCAACCTCTAGGACATCATTTTCTGAAACCACTTTAAGTGCAGCTTCAGGAGCCACCTGGCCACTGGATACTTCAAGAAGTCTCCAAACATCAACCTCTGGGACACAATCGTCTGAAACCACTTCAAGTGCAATTCCAGTTGCCTCAGGGACATTGGATGCTTCATCAAGTGTCCAAACAGTAACATCTGGGATACCATTTTCTGCAACCATTTCAAGTGCACTATCAGGAGCCACAGGCCCACTCAATGTTTCAACATGTCTCCCAACAGCAGCACCCTCCATCACCCATACATCAGCTACCATGTTCACAAAGTCTATGGTTTCAGGGAGACAAAATACATCTATAGGTAGAGTCTCTACCACAACCAGAAATACATTGTTGATTTCTATCATTACAGCTAATTCAAAAACAACTCAACGAATCACTACAACTAGTGGTAAGTTTATCTTATTTCATGTAAACATTGCCAGTTAAACATATACAAGTTTTATGACTCATCTTTCTCAACAGAAACAACTGTGACTTGTACAATTTTCAGGAAAAGGTCTTTTGTTTTCAGTTGCTAAGTTGTGTCCAAATCTCCATGACCCTATGGACTGTAGCACACACACACATCTGGTCCTTCACTGTTTCCTGGAGTTTGCCCAAATTCATATTCATTCCGTTGATGACACTATCTATCTCATCCTCTGCCGTCCCTTTCTCCTTTTGCCTTCGTCTTTCCCAACATCAGGGTCTTTTCCAGTGAGTCCTCTCTTCTCATTTGGTGGTCTAAGTATTTGAGCTTCAGCTTCAGTATCTGTCCTTCCAAAGGACAGTCAGGGTTGTAAAACATTAAAATGTTGAAATGATAAATAAGAACCATATCTTTAAAAAGTCAGATATATTTCAATTAACCATGATGGAAAGAAAGTGAGCACAGTGTGCATGGGGAGAAGGTGGGGTCTGAGTGATACGTTAACCACCTCCAAGATGCCATTCTACCATTGAGGCCCCAGGACAGCTGGCAGAGTCATATCTTCAAACCCTTTTTTAAAGTCAGAAGTATGGGTGTGGATCACATCGGGGAGAGGGCACAATAGCAATAGCACTTAGACTTATGTGCCAGTTGCAGGAATTGGGCATGTCTAGTATAATGAAAAGAAGGATTGGGATGACATGATAGCAGTGTTCCAATATTTAAGGGCTACCACAAATGAAGAGGGGGTCAACCTATTCTCCAAAGCACCTGAAGGCAGGACAAGAAGCAATGGGTGGAAACTAATCAAGGAAAGAAGCAACCTAGAACTAAGGAGATATTTCCTGACAATTAGAACAATTAAAGTGGAATGACTTGCCTCCAGAAGTTGTGGATGCTCCAACACTGGAAGTTTTTAAGAAGAGATTGGACAACCATCTGAAATGGTATAGGGTTGTCCTGCTTGGGCAAGAGGCTGGACTAGAAGACCTCCAAGGTCCCTTCCAACTCTGTTATTCTGTTATTCTGGATTTCCAAGGAAAATAAGCATACTGCCTGCACTTCACTCAGATTAATTATATGACGTTCTTTAAGAAACAAGAGGCAGAATATCCATATTATATCTAATTCAGTACATAAATACTTCAGGAATGAGACCGAGCGAAATGGGAGTAGGCATCTTTTTGTGATACTCTATCTTTTAAGAAAGACTCTGTATCTGCTTGGAGGATGTCATTCACCACTTTTCCCAAATCCTGCTTTTTCTAGTGGGTATATCTCATCTTTATAGAAGGAAGTTTTTGTCCAACATAAATGAAGAGGTCATGAATTAAGATTTGGGTGGCACGGTTATTTATGGTATGACAACATTAAAGTAAATGTTGATTTTTAACAATCACTTTGTTAGACATGCCATTCTAAGAGTTTGGAATAAATATAAAATAAGGTTTTCCATGAGGATGCCTCTTTGGATATCCCCCCAGGAAGCTTTTTTTAGAAAAGAAATGGTGGTGAAGCTGGACTGGTGGACTTATGATAAAATAATAACTTTTAACATTGGTGGTCCTATCCTTGAGTCTAAGGAAGAGCTAGAATCAGAAGGGCGTGCCTGCCACTGGTTTACATATTTACAGCTGAAAGAAAGATTTAAACTACCGGTAGATAAAAAGAGCTATGGGTTTGACTCTGTTAAAAATGAATTGAAAACCCTATTGTGTGGTAGTGATGAACATATTATTGCTAGGGTCTACAAAACGCTATTGAGTTTGAATTTGGAAAGTGAATATGTAAAGCATTGTGTGATTCAGTGGGCAATAAACTTTGGATATGATGTAAAGCTTGAACAATGGGAGAATATGTGGACAAAAGGTTTAAAATGTACATTAAATTACAATTTAAATTTTTAGAAGATGATGTATCGCTGGTATTTAACACCAGATAAGCTATCAAGAATGTATAAAGGTATTTCAAATGAATGTTGGAAGTGCAAATGTAAAGAAGGGACTTTATATGATTTATGGTGGACATATGATAAAGCAAAGAAATATTAGAGTAGGATTCATATTCTAATACAGAAGATTCTCAAAGTGAATATAAAGATAAAACCAGAAACTTTTCTCTTGGGAAAAGACTTGGAAAAACATTGGAAGTTTGATTTTATATATGTTGACGGCAGCAAGATTACTTTATGCACAAAAATGGAAGGACACTAATCCTCACAATGGATGAATGGTTGCAAAAGTTGATGGAGTTAGCAGAGGTGACTAAATTGACTGTTTTGATAAAAGAAAAATACACAAGTACTTTTGTTTCTATTTGGAAACTTCTTCTGGACTTTGTGCTTGAGGTGGGGGGAAAATAAAACTTTGATTTTGGGTTTTACTGATTGGATAGATCTGTTGCTATAGAAATGGCTAGTTTATACTATTATGTAAAGTAAGAAGTTGAGGTTCGATGTTACTTCTTATTCTACTGCACCAAAGGGAGTCGGAAATCAATGCCTTTTCTTTCTATTTCCCTTCTTCTCTACACGTTTCTCTTCTCTTTTTCCTCCCCTACGTTTCCTATTGTTTGCTTTTGTGTTTTTGTATTTTATATTATAAACTAATAAAAAGATATTAATAATAAAAAAGGCAAAGATAATAAAACTTAAATGAAGAGGAAAAAAGTTAGGCAAAGCTAGCCAATGATTCTTACAACCTTTAGGACTTGAGCTAATGGTAGAACTGCATAATTCCTATCCAAAATGCCTGTGTTCATTTCTTCCTTTTTCTTCAACCCTGTAGGAGACAGAGTTCCACAATGGGCTTTTATCCTCCTCCTTTCCATCACGGTCACAGGGTCTTTCCTGCTCCTGATGTGTCTTGGCTGCTTGGTAAGAATGGAAAAAGCTGCCATTCTCAGATGGTGAAAGGGAACAAAGAGCTAGGCTTATATGGGAATCGTCAACTCCAGTTGAACCTTGGAGAACTTCCAAGTGATATTCAAAAGGGGTTGACTCCCCATTTTGAGATGCAGTGGACAAACACCAGGCAATCCTGGCATATGAATGATACATATCCCAAATCAAATTGCTGAGGAATCATTCAAATAGTCCTATAAATTTAGTTAAGCTCAGGAACTTTATACATCCCGAACTACACTTTGCTCCATAGCACAAAACATAGTTATTATGCAGGACAAATGTTAACTTCAGAAAAGGAAGGATAAGATATGGAGAATAGGGTAGAACAATGTTTCCCAACTCAGCAACTTTAAATTACGTGGACTTCAACTCCCAGAATTCCCCAGGCAGCACAGAGGGCAGAAATATCCCCAGCCTGAATTAGAATTCCCACAAGCTCCAGTCTCCACTTTTAAAATCTACTCCCTCAGCTTTTGCTGTTTAATTTTATTTTAAAATTCCTGTACAGAACTTTCAAGATTTCCAGGATCCACAGAAAAGATTCTTTGATATTTCCAGTCTGTTTTGTCACCGATCACATATTTCTCTCCCTAACTGATCTCTGAATTTTCCACCTTTAAATACGAGAGCACATGTTATTGAGGTAAAGGAAGGCATGTTCTGGAATGGAGAAGACATTCCCATAAATCAAAACATATCCTTTGTAAAGATTGCAAGAGTTCCTAAAAGAAATATATTCTGAACTTTCTTCTCACTGATCCAATGATGATGCATTTGCTTTGCACCCAGAAACTCCCTAGGTCAGTCTCTGACTCTCCAGGAAGACTCCTGACTTTTGGAGAACAGTTGGTAGTCAACGTAGCCACTGAGATGACTCTGTCTAAGACAGCTTCTTATGTTCCAAAACATCAAAGGATCAGGCCAGCTCATGCCTAAGAACTTGGATAGCTCTTAGTATAGTAGATAATAAGTTAATAAAATCGACCATATAATTCAGTACAAAACAAGTGGATTTTAGGCAAGAGACATCAGTGAATCTTTATGATTACAGGTACATGATTACAGATGTTGGGGTCATTGGTTACATGATTACAGAGGTAGCCTGTAGCAAATAAAATTAGCACCAATCTAGAAAGTCCTTTATTTTGATTCAATATGACTGATTCTTAATCTTCTGCAGTGGTTGCCACCAGAATGATCGCCATTATGCTCTCCATTTGGCCTCATTCTTTCTTCTTTCCAATCTCCTACAGATTGTCTACTGTGTGAAATTTCATCTCTGTGTTCCTGTAAACGATGATGTGAAAAGAAGCCAAAGTATCCTCTAAGGGTTCCAGAATGACAGCCGATGAAGAAACAGTAGCCAACAGATTCACCAGAGGTGCTTGAAAACAGTGGTCATTATATGCTATGAAACAATAGTCAACAGATTCTTCAGATCTCACACGACTGTAACTGGGGGGGAAATGTTAAAGATGTTTTATTTAATAGCTGGAACAGTAAAGTGGATAATGGGCCAGAACACACAGTGGTAGTTGATTGGTTGGAGAGTGCGGGCTCCTGCATGAGGCAATCTACGTTATGATTGGTTGCTGGATGTAAAGGGGGAGTTTCCTTTTTTCCCGCCTTTTTCTTCTGTGTGTGCTCTGTGTGCTGTTCTGAGATTTACCTGATGATTTACCTCATGATGTAGTGATGTACCTGACTATTTTGCCTGCTGTAAATATAGATGTTAAATATATTTATTTATTATATAAAACTACAAGCTTGTGTCCGCGTCTCTGACTTCATTTGGACACCTGCTGCACAATTCCCTGACAAAAAAGAACATCCAAAATTATTACAGTGATGGCAGTTAAGCATTCTTGTTATAGGATAGATTTTTTTGTTGATATGGAAAGTGGGTGGAATAAATTTTTGACTGAAAAATTTACATGGACTAGAGAAAGACTGGGTTCACCCATCCCTCAAAATAAATCCTACTGAATCCAGGAAATGAATCTTTTTGAACTGTAGTTGGAAAAAAGAATGTATGTCTTGTTTTATGAAATAAATAGAGCTCTATTCAGCAATGTTAATATATGCATCTAATTATGTCTACTGTTTCACTGAAACCATAACGACAGTGATTGTATGTGTTTAATTTCCCACATACAGGTGTTATTTAACTTTCTTTACTTTTTATATAAAGAAAGTAAAGATTGTATACTGAAAGTGCTTTGCATTTGTTGTTCTAGTATTATTATCCTCATTTTACAGAGATGTAGGAAGGCTAAGTATAGTTGAGATAGGGCAGGGGTGTCAAACTCAATTTAATTGAGGGCCGCATCAGGGTTGTGTTTGACCTTGGGGGGCCAGGGTGGGCGTGGCCAGGGTGGGCATGGCCAGCTTGATGTCACTTATGTTGGGGCGCCTGTGGTGGCCCGAGTGCTCTGCCAGCGAAAATGGGCTCCCGGTCTCCATTTTCGGCTGTGACGGCTTCCTGCAACCCTCTGCCAGCAAAAAGGGAACTCGGGAGGGCCACCTGTGGCCCTCGCGAGCTCCGTTTTCAGCTGCAATGGCATCCTGCAACCCTCTGCCAGTGAAAAGAGAGCTCGGGAGGGCCGCCCGCAGCCCTCCTGAGCTTCATTTTTGCTGGCAGAGGCACCGCAGGCCAGTCCTTTGCTGTTTCCAGGGTGGCCCCGCGGGCCAGATCTAAGCACCCCATGGGCAGTGAGTTTGACACCCCTCAGATAGGGTGTCGACTTACGACCACAATTGTGCCCAAAATTTATGTTGCTAAGTGAGACATTTGTTAAGTGAGTTTTGCCCCATTTTTCTTGCCACAGTTGTTAAGTGAATTGCTGCAGTTGTTAAGTTAGTAACACAGTTACTAACTTATTTAAGAGAGCTAATTTCAATAAACTTAGAGAGAGCTTGGAAAGGATTCCATGGATGAGAATCCTCAAGGGGAAAACAACTCAAGAAGCTTGGGAAATTTTGAAAAGTGAGATTATAAAAGCCCAGTCTAGCACAATACCAATGAAGAAGAAAAATAACAGCTCTCAAAAGAAACCAGCATGGCTGCATAAAGAACTCTCTGACAAATTGAATGACAAAAAGGACAAGTATAAAAAGTGGAAAGAGAGGCACATAAGTAAGGCAAAATATCAGCAAATAGCCTGAGCCTGCAAAGATGAAGTGAGGAAAGCTAAGGCTAACAACAAACAAAGGTTTGCGACAAAAGTAAAAAAAAAAAAAAAAAAGCTTCTTCCAACGTATTAAAAACAAGAAAAAAGTCAAGGAAACAATTGGTCCATTGCTGGGAGAAAATTACA
>QLTV01004266.1:1191873-1214357 GCA_003457575.1 Thermophis baileyi | reverse complement strand
AGAGATCTTTTTTTGGATTGAAGTTTCCTTATTTTTATGGGTAATTTGTTTTTCTTGGTTTTGGTGGTTATTAGTGGTACGTATAGTTTGATGACTCTTTTGATTTCGAGCAAAAAGATATTGTAGTAGTCTTCGATAGTATTACAGCCAGAGAATAGTATTTGCCAATCAAGAGATGAGAGGTCAGTGTCTATGTTATCATAGTTGGCTTTTTTAAAATTATAATTGGTTATCCTATTATTATGTTGATTTTTATAAGGACGTATATTAAGACAAAAGTCGATCATGCTGTGGTCGCTGTTGGAAAAGGGTTCTTTTATTTTATTTTATTTTATTTCTTTTATAATGTTGAGATTCTCTCCATCAACAATTCCCTTCAAAAGATAAATTAGTACAGGACACTTACAATACATCCAGACTATAAGATCTGGTACTCTGAATTAACAATGTTGAGTACATAGGCACAAATATCATAGGTGGCTGCTTAGCTCCAACAATTGCTTCCTATTGGGGCCCAAAGGAGCCCGGGTGGGGAGGTGAGGAATGGCTGGCAGGGGAGGGGCGAGTAGAGGCCGGCGAGGCACCCCTCGAGGTGAGTGACATCGAGTTGGCTACGCCCACCCAATCACATGACCACCTAGCCACGCCCACCCAGCCGGACATTAGGCAGATCATATTAGTGGTCCGCGGGATTTAAACTTATGAACTTAGTGGTCCCTGAGGTCGCCAAGGTTGGAGACCCCTGGACTAGAAGACCTCTAAGGTCCCTTCAAACTCTGTTATTCTAATTCTAAAAAAAAATGTGGACTTCTCAGAATCTTTATGGAAAACACTGGAAAACCATTCTGTCAATTCTTGTTCCTAAAGTCTTAAAGCAAAAACAATGAGTTTAAATTATAGTACAGTAAAATTCAGCAATCATCAAACAAAAAAACTCCTTTGATAAGAGCAAATAGACAAAGAAAGTCAACTAAGTGTTGTGTTCCCCCCTTTTTCTCCACATTGTAGAAAACCCATATTAATCTATGATGGTCAAAAAATAGTCAGAAACAGCCTGATAGCTTTCAGCTAACAAATTTGATTAAAAGGCATACATTTGGGGAACCGGAAGACTGATGCACGAGAAGAAACTTTTTCCTTGCTTAAGTAGTAAAACAGGACAAACAGATTGAGGATCAAAGGAGAACTTTCAAGAAGAGTCAGAAGCTGAAATGAGAAAAATCAGGATAAGCTAGTTACAGAAGAGAAGGAAAATACCACACCATAGTAATGTCTAGCACATACTTCCCCTTAGAAACCTGGCATGTTTCCTCGGTGGCACCCAATTGTGTGAGGCAATAATCATGCCAACTTTTAATTAGGCTTGCTTCCTGAGTGACCTCTCTTTTCTAAAAATTTGGACTTCTAACCCTTACAGGTAGGTGAAGGTCCGCTACCTTTGCCATTCTAGTCCGCATAGTTTGCTAGGATGTAGTCAGGAGCATCCAGCAAAGTTGTGTATATGTGAAAATCTGCAAGAGGTGGGCACGATGTCAAGTCAAAGCCCCACCTCTTTTGTACATGTGCATCCTCCACCTTGAAGAATATCCCTGATGATGTTTGTTTGTTTGTTTGTTTGTTTGTTTGTTCGTTCGTTCGTTCATTCATTCATTCATTCATTCATTCATTTATTTATTTATTGAGCCACGGTGGCGCAGTGGTTAGAGTGCAGTACTGCAGGCTACTTCTGCTGATCACCGGCTGCCAGCAGTTTGGCAGATCGAATCTCACCAGGCTCAAGGTTGACTCAGCCTTCCATCCTTCCGAGGTGGGTAAAATGAGGACCCAAATTGTTGGGGGCAATAGGCTGACTCTGTAAACCGCTTAGAGAGGGCTGTAAAGCACTATGAAGCGGTATATAAGTGCTATATAAGTCTAAGTGCTATTATTTATTATTTATTCATTCATTCATTATTCATTCATTCATTCATTCATTCATTCATTCATTCATTCATTCATTCATTTATTATTTATTTATTAAATGTATATGTTGCCCATCTCATCATCAAGCAACTCTAGATGGCTTATAAGAAAATTAAAATCGCAATATAAAACATTAAAACAATAAATAATAACATTAATAAAAATGGCTAAGAAGGAACCAATATACAACAGAATGGAGGTAGAGACTTCTCTTATGTTGCTGTTCCTCGTTTCATTAAGATTAAGAGAAGTCTCTACACCTATCCTGTTGTATATTGATTCCTTCTTAGCCATTTTTATTAATTGCTGGTTATAGTATACTTTGCCATGACCATCAACCACAGAAGCTTTTAAAATAAATGTTGCCAAAATCCAGAGATACCTTAGCTTGGAAGTACAAGTTGAATCCATTCCAAATTAACTACATATAATTGTAATTTTTAAAAAAATTACAAAAGAAGGCACAGTGAAATGATACTTCTTTAATCCAATATTTTATTTTTACACTTACTTGCTATGCACTGAGAGCTTCTGCACTGGAAACAAATTCCTTGCATGTCTAATCACACTTGGCCAAATAAGGCGTTCTATAAAGTGGGAAGCATGTTCATTTTGTTTTACCTGAAGCCAACATAATCATAATTTGGGATATCCCTGAGTTGGTGCAAATTTCTTCTAATATTCCCATTTACTTTAGGCATATTCAGTATTTCCCTTATGTAGTACATGTATGTGTGATTTTTTTTATGAATTGCCCCTGTATAATAGACATACACAACACAACTACACACATTTTTAAACCAAATAAGATATATGTGTGTATATAGTGCATATTGTATTCTATTTTTTAAAATCAAATATAATGTGTGTATGTGTATATCCATGCACATTATATTTGATTCAAACTGCTGAATTAGGTTACGTTTGAAATTTTTACTACAATATAATCTTATAAATTTCTCCTCCCTTTGGCTACAGAATCCTTTCGCTATATCTATAATGGTCTGTTTGGAGCCTCATAAAAATTCTGGAGATGGTTTACAAAACAACCACCTGCATATTCCTCAATTATCTAGGAAAAGAGCAGCCAGCTTCCTGGTTCAAAAGAAATCTAATATGAAAAATGTTGTTAAAGTTTTCCCTAACAAACTGAAAGAGAAAGTGACTTTTAAGTGAAAGGAATACAATTGCTGAGATCTCTATAACCCTATTCCTTATCCTTTCAATAAATCTTATTAAAGAAAAATCTGTGGGCCCGTTAATATGCTTTCTAAACAAGAATCTGTATTTATATTTAAAACTATCTCAGAAACGTAAGCAGAAGTTGATCCATGGCAGATAACTTACTGGAGAAGAGTCTGTTGAGATTGTCCACATTCAATATTGATGAAGTAGTCCAATTTGCCAATTTTCTTCTTTAACTGTGGTATAATGTGTCTTGCTGTCAAAGGGCTTACAATAAGTAAGAAAGTTAGGGAAAAGTCAGTTTACAAAGACACATTTTTAGAAAAAATTCAGACAATAGAATAATAGACTTCAGCATTTTTAGAAATTATCAGTTATGAGAAATGTATGCTTGGAATTATAACAGTTGGTTAGAAATGGTTTAACAACAAACTGCCATAAATTAAGGTTATAAAATTACTGGGAAATAATATATTTGTCTTATTAAAAATATATTTACCAAGATATTCCTGCAACCTAAGTTAGCAACAGAGAACCAGAGCTTTGGGAAGTCTGGTTTTGCTTGATGCTTTTATTCATTTCATAACTTAATAAATATTGCCTCGCTTGGATTATGCTTTATCTTTATTATGGAATTCATTATGCCATTATTCAATATTATGGAATTCATTATTCATTGTTACAGACAAGAATCCGAAACTTCTCTGTGGAAAGTTTTTGACTGTGTGGAAACCAGTCTAAAATTACGCCAAAAGGT
Organism: Thermophis baileyi; assembly: GCA_003457575.1. Lineage (NCBI taxonomy): Eukaryota > Metazoa > Chordata > Lepidosauria > Squamata > Dipsadidae > Thermophis > Thermophis baileyi. The sequence continues at coordinate 1,210,453 of QLTV01004266.1, read as the reverse complement.
TTTAGCATGAGTAGGATCACACTTCCATGGAAATTTAATTTCCACCTGGAGTCTAGAAGAATCCAGAGGTAAAGCAGATTATTTGACATATACACAAGGGGACATAGGATCATCCACAGGAAGTCAAGTTGGCAAGAATGACTACAGAATCGAAACCTTATTATATGTGTGTGAAGAATGTGACACACCCCAAACAGACTTTTTAAAAAAATCACCCCTGGATACTGTTTGGTGCACAAATACATGTGATTGTGCACATGAAACAGAAAAAGTGAGCTCACGTAGAAATGATACTGGTAATGAAACTAAAGACAAAATAGATTTGCCTAGCCTTCAATCTTGCTAAATTCTTTCACTTCTCTCTTCCGATGTCTCCTTCATCTTGGTATGTAGCTTGTATTGGTTGAGGCCTCTGACACTTCATTTCTCATGAGATTATATCTATTATGCATGTGTTTGTGTTAGTTATGTCTGAGGATTTTCTTAGCTTTAGGAAGCTAAGCCACTAAGCTGCCTTTTTTGTCAAGGGGAATGCTTCTGTATCTTTGTCATGAAACAGTGAAGAGGAGATTAATCACATTCGCTCTTTGAAGCACTCATACTCGGCCCTGCCCTTGTTCTGTGGTCCATTAACTTGAATAAACTGTGACACACCTTCCTGATCCAAAGAGGCCTAGTTGCCCTCACCCACTATTATAGATATGACTGTTTAATAATTATGCCTGCAGGTGCCAGATAAGGGTTTCTCATTTGGTAACTAACTATAAAAAGTAGGAAGAGTCCTTCCAGGAGCTATCACTCTTGACTAGACCTGGGATAGCCGCAATGGACAGCTGGGCACTAAGACCTAAGCATTTCTTATGGATTATATTGCCCTTGTGCCTTCACTTGACAGGTAAGGATTTTTGCCTTCCATTCTTCAAGTCACTTAGAGAGCAGGTCCTTTGCTTATCATTCCTATGGATAAAGAGTTAAAGTTCCATGGGGAGAAATGGAAAGCAAGGGTGGGAGATTGCAAAAACTTTCCCCTTCTTCCTCCCTCCTCTCAATGGAGATTTGATCTCAGAGATAATAACATTTGGAGGGTAGGCGAGTCAGGATCATAGTCTCAAGAAAGGAAAAACGAAGGGAGGTTCTAACTTATTCCATTTGGTAAAAGGTAATATGCTTTATGGGGGCACAATGGCTCGGCAGGTAAAGACGTTGAGCTTGTCAGCTGGAAAGCTGACAGCCCAGGTTTGAGACCCCAGCGCTGCGCAACAGGGTGAGCTCCCGTTTCTAGCCTGAGCTTCTGTCCATCTAGAGTAGCAGTTTGAAAGCATGCAAATGCAAGAAGATAAATTGGTACCACTTTGGTGGGAAGGTAACAGCGTTCCTTGCACCTCAGTGTATCGTCATGCTAGCCACATGACCATGGAAATATCTTCGGACAACATGGCTCCCTCGACTAAGAAACAGAGATGAGCACGCACCCCCTAGAATTGGACACAACTGGATAGGGCAAACCTTTACCTTTACTGTACCTTTATTATACTTTATAAGTGTATTTTGAAGGAGAAGAGAATTTTGATGAAGTTCAGATGGCTGGCGTGTGTGGTGATCTTTCTCTGAGTTATATGAATGTATGAAAATTGAAAGGAATTCCCGAATACCAGAATATGTGAGAACATGGCAGAAAAACAGAAGGCTATTTTTGTAGTTAGAGGGGGAAAAAACCCGAAAAATTACAAGGCAGGTATTGGTACATCCCTATTTAAATATTCATAACCGAACTGAGCTCTGATCATCATGATTGCATGCACCAGCCTATAGCAGTCTTCCAATATCCAAGGGGCTGTCACAGAGAAGAGGGAGTCGGCCTATTCTCAAAAGCACCTGAGGGCAGGACAAGAAGCAACAAATGGAAGCTTATCAAGGAGAGAAGCAACCTAGAACTAGGGAGAAATTTCCTGACAGTGAGAACAATTGATCAGTGGATTGGCTTGCCTTCAGAAGCTGTGGGTGCATGGAGGTTTTTAAGAAGAGATTGGACAGCTATTTGTTTGTAATAGCATAAGGTCTCCCGCTTGAGCAGAGGGTTGGACTAGAAGATCTCCAAGGTCCCTTCCAACTCTGTTATTTTGTATTCTATTCCCACCGTCTTCCCAACCTTACCTGAAAGACGATTATTGTAAATAGATGCAGTTGAATGCAATTTCATGTCTCTACAATTGGGAGTCCCAAACATGTAGAAGACCTCATCTTGGCTATGACTGGAATTTTATTTAGCCCATCTTTCTTACATTAATTCTTTAGATTGGCTTGTTGAACATGGGAAATTTGGAAGTAGAAAATGACTAGGCAGCATCTCAACAATTTTAGTTCAAAGGTCCTCTTGTATCACTCTCAAATTCAGCTATGCAACTTTTCCATCATGACCCACTCTAGATATTTTGATTCTATAGATCCCAGAATTTCCATTTTGGTTGGGGATGTGAGGAACTGGACAGCTCAAAGCCTTCTAGTAAAGGCCAGGAGGGGAAGAATGATGACCTGGGATCTAATGTATAGGGGGGAATTTTGATTGTGACTGTCCAGGGACTGTTCTGAGGCTAAACATCATAATTTAAAAGTCTATACTAGAATAATTGTGTGCTTGGCATAATATGAATGTAAAAACACTATTTATATTGTGTTATACTAACCACTGGGGCTGCGAAGTACAATCTGAAAATAATAAGGCCATTTCAGAGAGAGAGACAAACAGTATATTTACACAGCTTCACTTTTTGAGAATCAAATTTGAAGCCCTGCTGAGCCCTTCTGGCCATATTTTATCCCATAGGATACACCAGGGGTGTCAAACTCAAGGCTGGATTCAGCCCATGGGGTACTTACATCTGGCCCACGGAGCCACCCTGGAATCAGTGAAGTACTGGCCCACAGTGCCTCTGCCAGCGAAAACGGAGCTCAGGCTCCATTTTTGCTGGCAGAGGGCTGCAGGAGGCCGTCGCCACTGAAAACGGAGCGAGTGACATCGAGCTGGCCATGCCCCCCCCCTGGCCATGCCCCCACCCCGAGGTCAAGCATTAGAAAGGTTGAGAACCACTGCTTTAGATTGATGTTTTTAAACCCTCAGTTTAATTAAACAGCAGATGTAGTGATATGGAATATATACCCAAAATGCACATATTTTTTAAAAAACCTATACAGGTAGTCCTCAACTTACAACAGTCCGTTTATTGGCTGTTCAAAGTTACAACAGCATTGAAAAATGTGACTTACGACAGTTTTTCACTACAACCCTGATGCGGCCCACAATGAAATCGAGTTTGACACCCCTGGCATACACTGTTCAATGAAGTTCAGATCAATGTAATTTACACTGTGGTTATATTATTTGATCAACAATTTATGTCAATTCATTATCTTTATATTCAAGCTCTCCACTCAAAGTGAAATCCACAATAATCTTTCTATCCATTTTATCCTCCAAACAACATCCTAGTGGAGTTGGGTGACCAATAAAGGGAGGAGGAAGAGGCAACCCTGAAAAATATTAACTCCATAGCAATGGGCTGGGTGTAGATTGAAGTTTGAGTCATAATCAAACCTTTGCAGCATCCCCATGATCATGTGATCAAAATTCAGATGCTTTGGCTCATATTTATGACGGCTGCAGTTCCTGGGTCATGTGATCACCTTTTGCGAACTTCTGCCAAGCAAAGTCAATGGGGAAGCCAGATTCACTTAATAACCAGGTTACTAACTTATCAACTGCAGTGATTCAGTTAACAACTGTGGCAAGAAAGGTCATAAAATGGGGCAAAATTCACTTAACAAATGTCTCACTTAACAATAGAATTTTGGGCTCAATTGTGGTCGTAAGTTGAGGACTACCCGTACAGGCTATCTCATCTTAGCAGTGGTATGCCTTTTTCTCCCTCACATAGCCAGGGATTCCTCTTCTAATATGAGGCCTGCTATGATGCCTGCACCATCTGAACAATACTGCTGCTTATTTCTAAATGTTTCTATTTTCTCCATATTCAGGCTCATCTCTTGCCATTCCAACAGGAAGCCATGAAGCAACTTTATCAAGCAGGACCTTCAGCACATCTTTCAGTTCCCCCACCGGCTCAGTATTTCCCACCAACCCAATCTCCAGCAGCCCAACAGCTACTCACCTCAACTCTATCAAAACAAGCATCCCAACCCCAGGAATTTCCTCTGGCGTATCTATCAATCCTGGTTTAATTGGCCCAATTTCCTCCAATCCCAGCGTCCCTGGCTCAGTATTGTCCACCCATCCCGGCTTGACCAATTCTGTATCCTTGAACCCAGGTTCCACCAACTTCCAAACAAGCATCCCAAGCCCAGGAATTTCCTCTGGCGTATCTATCAATCCTGGTTTAATCGGCCCAATTTCCTCCAATCCCAGCGTCCCTGGCTCAGTATTGTCCACCCATCCCGGCTTGACCAATTCCGTATCCTTGAACCCAGGTTCCACCAACTTCCAAACAAGCATCCCAACCTCAGGAATTTCCTCTGGCGTATCTATCAATCCTGGTTCAATCAGCCCAATTTCCTCCAATCCCAGCGTCTCTGGCTCAGTATTGTCTACCCATCCCGGCTTGACCAATTCCGTATCCTTGAACCCAGGTTCCACCAACTTCCAAACAAGCATCCCAACCTCAGGAATTTCCTCTGGCGTATCTATCAATCCTGGTTCAATCGGCCCAATTTCCTCCAATCCCAGCGTCCCTGGCTCAGTATCGTCCACCCATCCCGGCTTGACCAATTCGGTACCCTTGAACCCAGGTTCCACCAACTTCCAAACAAGTATCCCAACCTCAGGAATTTCTCCTGGTGTATCTTCCAACTCTGGTTCCACTAACTCAGGCTCATCCTCTTACCCAATTAGCATTTCTACAAACAATTCTCCAGTGAGTGTTTTCTCCACTCCTCCCACGTTACCTGGCTACCCTTCCCAAAGTTCACCTGGCTCAAGCACCACCATATCTCCTTTGCCCGAGCCTAGTTCCAGCATTACAACTTTTACCAACTTACCTGGCTCTACTGGGTCCTCAGGTTCAGGACCCACAGGATCCACATCTAACAGCACAGGTAGGCTTATTTCTTTATACCAACGTATTTAAACTTACAAAACAAAAATGCCTTCAGATGTGATCCCACATTCATTAAGTAGCAGCATTGCCCATAAAAGTGCTGCTTAGACTATTTGTGTAAAGGTTTACTTTCTGTCCACATACTGGAAGGAGGGAGGAGAGGAAGCCCAAATTAAGGCTTTCCTAACAATTGGATTTTTAGCTTCCTTTGAATAAAGAGGAGGCTACAATATTTCTGGTTTGATTCCATTGTTAAATTTCCTTCACTGTTAGATTTCTTTCCCCTGATATTCAGCTGGAATCTGCTTCCAATAATTTAAATCAAGTATTCTATGACTACAAGGACAAAGAAAAATCTTGACCTTCTGTATGACAAACTTCCATATCTTTTACAACAGCTATCACATCCTCAGCCAGACTATACATTCTCACCAATGTGGGCTCCTTGGTGCTCTCTGAGCTTGGCTGTTTTCCCGCAGACATTTAATAACCAAACTAGGTAACATCATCATGATGTGACTGAGGTTCATTACCACAGTTCAACCCTGAGCTACAAATATTGTCTTCTATTGATTCCCACCAATTTCAATTTGGTGGGCTTGGTTTCTAGTCCTCATTGCAGCAGTGGGTTGCTCCCGGTTCGGCCCGGTTCTTAGAGCCGGTAGCAGCGGCAGCGGGAGGCTCCGCCCACCCGCCCGGGACGCTTCTGCACATGCGCAGAAGCGTTGCGAGTGCAAGCGCAAACTGGTAGTAAAGGGTTTTAGAACCCACTACTGCCTCATTGCCCTTCCTTGAATCTGCTTGTCTGAATCCTAGTTTAAAAATGGTGCTCCAGACATAATATTTGGGATATTGTCTTGCTGATGCATAATAATATAATACAAATATTATCTCTCCTGATTTGGCAAAGCCTATCCACCCTAATCACTTAGGTGAGATTGGAAGGGGAAAAGAAATGTGATGAATAAAAATAAATACATTTTTAATACTTTTTAAAAGTTTATAGGGAAGGGAAGGGAAGGGAAAGGGAAGGGAAGGGAAGGGAAGGGAAGGGAAGGGAAGGGAAGGGAAGGGAAGAGAAGAGAAGAGAAGAGAAGAGAAGAGAAGAGAAGAGAAGAGAAGAGAAGAGAAGAGAAGAGAAGAGAAGAGAAGAGAAGAGAAGAGAAGGGCTAATTATGATTAGATACTCAAGGGATTTGTCTCCGGTGCATAAACTCTCAGTGTACACTCAAAAAACAAAGTAATAATAATTCACACAAAGTAATAAAGAGCAGAAGCAATGAAGAAGGATGGAAGAGGAAAGCAAAGATGGAGGAAAATATTAAAAAGGGGGAAAAAATAGAAGATATCCTTTGCAGCAAATATAAGTACAAGTACAAAATTATCTTACAGTATGATACATTTAAAAACTTACTTTTTTCTATTATCCTTTTTTTCTAATCCTCAAAACCATAAATTGTAAGTGCATTTTTCCCTGCTTCATGCAAAACGTCTATAAGAGGTTTTCAGTCAACCATAAATGTAGACCATGTTCTTTCTCTAATGAAAGCAGTTAATTTAGCCATCTTTGCAAGTTCCATCATTTTTGCCAACAATTTGGCAAATGTATTTTTGTTGATGTAGCTTGGCATTATATTGCCTTTTCTGTATTTTTATTCCAAGAACTCCAGATATTAATCTCTAATATAGACAGGAAGACAATAATTGCAATATATTTCCTTATCATCTTCATAACATGATTTACTAACTCAGAAATCTTTTCTCTTCCCCATAGTTTCCCTCAAACCTGGAGATGAAGCTAGTCTCACCTATTGGATTATTATTCTGATTTGCGTAGTCTGCGTCGGAGCTGTTCTTTTGATGCTTTGCCTCAGTTACTTGGTAAGGAATGGGGGATTTGGGGAAATCCTGTTCAAGAGTTGGAAAGGGGACACAACTGGGTATGAAGGAGGTTTGGGGGGGGGGTGCTGGAAGGTCCCCAGGTGTACTTTGAAGCTAGGGAAATTACCTGTTTTCCATGACTTTGTCATGTGGCACAGCCTCTGGAATCCACTCTGAATGGTCCAGTTGTGTAGTCACAACAGTTACTGTCTGTTAGAAATGAAATGAGGATATCATCATCATCATCATCAATATCATCATCTTTTCTAAAGAATGGTCAGCAAATAATTATTTATTTTATTTTATTTATTTATTTGTTTGTCAAACATGTACAAGATAGCAGGTATAGGTATAAACATAAACATAATCAAGGTGAATACAGATAGATGAGGACAATAGGACAGTAGGACAGGGACGGTAGGCACGCTGGTGCGCTTATGCACGCCCCTTACAGACCTCTTAGGAATGGGGTGAGGTCGACAGTAGACAGTCTAAGGTTAAAGTTTTTTGGGTTTGGGGAAGAAACCACAGAGTCAGGTAGTGAATTCCAGGCATTGATCACTCTGTTGCTGAAGTCGTATTTTCTGCAGTCGAGTTTGGAGCGGTTTACATTAAGTTTGTATCTATTGTGTGCTCGTGTATTGTTGTGGTTGAAGCTGAAGTAGTCATTGACAGGTAGGACATTGTGGCAGATAATTTTATGAACTACATTTAGATCGGTTCTAAGGCGACGTAGTTCTAAGTTGTCTAAGCCCAAAATTTCAAGTCTTGTGGAATAAGGTATTCTGTTGCGAGTGGAGGAGTGGAGGACTCTTCTCGTGAAATATTTTTCTCGTGAAATATTTTGAAATATTATGGTTTAGGGTCAATTCAAGTTTTCTCCAAAAGCCTAAGAATTGTCCAAATACTGCAGTGGCATGGGAAGGGAAGGGAAAGGAAGGGAAGGGAAGGGAAGGGAAGGGAAGGGAAGGGAAGGGAAGGGAGAAGGGAAGAGAAGAGAAGAGAAGAGAAGAGAAGAGAAGAGAAGAGAAGAGAAGAGAAGAGAAGAGAAGAGAAGAGAAGAGAAGAGAAGAGAAGAGAAGAGAAGAGAAGAGAAGAGAAGAGAAGAGAAGAGAAGAGAAGAGAAGAGAAGAGCTAATTATGATTAGATACTCAAGGGATTTGTCTCCGGTGCATAAACTCTCAGTGTACACTCAAAAAACAAAGTAATAATAATCCTAATAACAAAGTAATGGTAATCATACTAATGATACCAATAAGAGAAGGTAGTGGAACAGGTGAGAAGGATAATAATAATACAGCCATACTACATGGGCAAATATATTTAGACATAAAACAGCGCTGTGGGAATTAGGTGTTCAGCAGAGTGATGGCATGAGGGGGGAAAATATGTCTCTGTGACTAGTTGTTTTGGCATGCAATGCCCTGTTGCAGCATCCCGAGGGGGAAGAGTTGAAACCGTTTATGATTCCAAACAAAGCTGTTTTGGAAACTGAAAGTTGTGGGGTTGAATGATTCCATTTTTCCCAGCTCTTTTGACAATTCTACTGATAGCTTGTGAGCAGCACAGAAGAAAGGTCTCTTAACTCCTTGCAAGAACATACAAGGGCAGGCTGAACATAACTGTGGAGCTTGGGAGCAGCACAGAAGAAAGTCCACAAACTACAGTATAATTGACCTGTGATAAGGGTCTTCAGATCCATCTGTATCTGTGATCTCCCCAGGATCAATTTATCCTGCTTTTCCACCAGGAGGATCAATCTATAGGAAACTAAGACAGAAACCAGTCCTGTTTGCAGAAGAGCTGTGACTGATATATGAATTGTATATACTGTCATTTCTGTTTTACCCTTAAACACACTCACATCTTGTTTCCTTCTATCTCTCCTGTAGCTTTATTATTGTTTACGACAAGGGAACACCAGTCCTGTCTGCTTCCCTATGTACCAGACCCACAACATTCCCCAAACCTACCAGAGTTCCTGTCGATGAAGGAAACAATCTTCTTGGTCTTAGTCTTACACCAAGTTACAATAAGCTTCTTGAAACTGTTCCTGGTCTTCTTGAGAACTTCCTCTTCTTCGGGATGGAACTGCTGTAGCCTTCCTCTTCTTCGGGTGACAACCATGGAATAGTGAAGATAGTTGTGGATTCATATATTCCAATTTATATATTCTGCTTTGGTTCCCTCTGTTGTTTAAAACCAATGAAGACAATTAGGACCATGCACTGTGAGATAAGAATAAGCTCAATGAGATTGTGGAGATAGGAAGATACCAATTACGAACTTGGGAAACTGTGGTTCAAATCCACAGTTAGCCATTGAGTGTATTGAGCCAATTAAATATCAGCCCTTCAAGGCAGCCCAGACCAGGAAACCAAAGGTATCAATGCTAATAATAATTTTAGTATAAGGTTGCAGTAACAGAATCTTGCAAGTCTGATTGTGCTTCTCTGCACCCTTCAATCAATCAGAATAGAGCTGGAATGGAACTTGGAGGTCTTCTAGTCCAACCCCCTGCTCAAGCAGAAGACCCAGGGGTGAAATTCAGCAGGTTCTGACAGGTTCTGGAGAACTGGTAGCGGAAATTTTGAGTAGTTCGGAGAACCGGCAAATACCACCTCTGGCTGGCCCCAGAGCGGGGTGGGAATGGAGATTTTGCAATATCCTTCCCCCAGGAGTGGGGTGAGAATGGAGATTTTGCAATATCCTTCCCCCAGGAGTGGGGAGGGAATGGAGATTTTGCAATATCCTTCCCCCAGGAGTGGGGTGAGAATGGAGATTTTGCAGTATCCTTCCCCTGCCATGCCCACCAAGCTATGCCCACAGAACCGGTAGGGGAAAATTTTGAATTTCACCCCTGAGAAGACCCTATAAAATTTGAGACAAATGGCTGTCCAGTCTCTTTTTAAAAATTTCCAGTGATGAAGCACCCACAACCTCTGAAGGCAAGCTGTTCCACTGGTTGATTGTCCTCACTGTTAGGAAATTTCTCCTTAATTCCAGGTTGCTTCTCTCTTTGATTAGTTTCCATCCATTGTTCTTATCCTGTCCTCTGGTGCTTTGGAAAATAGGTTGACCCCCTCTTCTTTGTAGCAACCCCTCAAATACTGGAATACTGCTATCAGATCCCTTGCCTTTAGGTTTAAGGGAACTAAGAGTCAAATCTGATTCACTTTTCTATTTTGGACTCAGATTTTTCTTATCCAACCATTGTCTCTTCCTCAAGGTGATTCTCACCTCCTACTACAATATCTCACAGCTGTATCTACCTTGCAGTTTCTTGCAAATACAAAAAATATATTATTTATGTTTGCAAACTCAAATAATACAGATCAATCATCATCGCTCTCTATTCAACAGTCACGGCATCCAATACATGCTGCCACTCTAATGAAATTGAACTACCACTGATGAACGATAAAAACAACCAGATGAAAAATAAAAATGCAGCTGATGGCTGCAGCCGCACTGTCAAAAGCCCTGCAATGCCATTACAGATGATATCTTGACTTTTATGATTCCCCTGAACATTAGCCCCTGCTAATGTCCTCATAATCTCCTGGGAAATTATCCATTGCTATGTGGAGATACATAAGGCTTGCCTTTGAAAATGATCCAGGAACTTTAATCTAAAACAATTAGCCAGACTGCTTCTCCATGTCATAGTTTGGAAGCAAATGATGGTAAAGCCACCAGCACTGATTATCCCTTTTTAATACCTACTCAAAATACTTGTTTTATCCTTGAAAACTGTAAAAATGTTTGCAGTTGTAATATTAACATTATCTCTTCCCGTATCTAGGTGTCCACAATTTATTCCTTATAGATTAGACAAGGGCCTTTTTATGGCTAAAGAAAGAATAAATAATTAAACTTGTAAAGTATCTTCTTCATCAATATTTGCCTGGGATCTATAGATCTTTTCCATGTACATAAAGGCCATTATTAAAAATGTGTGCTTTCTTTTCAAAGTGCTTTTACATCTTTGCACTATTTAATTTTGCGGTCAATGCTACGGGCTTGCTCTGTCCTGTTTTGCTTTTCAGCCATTCCAGATGGTTTTATTTTGGAGTTCTCAACTGTTTTTGCCATTGTTTACCATTTTATACCTGATGTTCTTACTATACCTGGGACATCCCAGAGAAATGAGAGGTTAATAGTGCAATTGTATATATGTCTACTCATAATAAATAAATAAATATTGTATTTTGGGAATGCATTCCTTCCTAAATAGGTACAAAATGTAAGTAATTTGTAGAAAAGTTATATGTAAACTCTGGTCTATGCACTTCTTTTAATGACCAAAGTTGAGCAATACAGTGAAGAAAGTTAGCACCCACCCGTCTTAGAAGAATGAAATATTTTAGGAAATATTAAAAAGGCAGAATATTATACCTCCCTGGATGAGAAAAGGAGAAACATGCTCTTGGAAAGCAGCCCCCACCTTTGTTAATAGCCCCAGAAAGACTGGGCCATCCTATCTACAAAACAAAAGGTCAGCTCCAGGGTGATAGGATTAGCCCTCACTCAAGATCCAAACCAGGACAAAGCCATTAAGCCATAAGAGGAATTGCCCAACANNTACCTACAAAACAAAAGGCCTTCAGCTCCAGGGTGATAGGATTGGCCCTCACTCAAGATCCAAACCAGGACAAAGCCATTAAGCCACAATAGGAAATTGCCCAACTCCCTTTCAGAACACAAGCCTCTTCATTACATCACCCAGCACAGTTCAACCAAGCTTATCTCAGACAAACTCCTAGGATTTGCACATGACCCCTACAGCAGCCAACAGGATATATGCCCTTGCCACAGGAACAGGAAGCTCAAGTTCAAAGCCCAAGAGAGGGTATAAATAACAGTCACTCTCCATTCCATGTGTTCAGCTGCACCAGGACCATGTGCTTAATAGTTCTGCTCCATTAAACCATCCTTCCAAGCAGCCTCCATGTTTCCAGTGTCTTTCTCCCCACTTGGAACTGAACCCAGATGGACATTTCTTCCTACAACAGGTAGTCCTCAACTTACAACCACAATGATTTCAATCATTGTGTGAAGTGGTGATTAAGCGAGGCATTCACGTGCCTGCTTTATTCCACAACTACAATCCCAGCATTCCCTGGTTGCAGTCATTAAATGCTCTCTGAGGTGGCTAAGCAGAAGGAACGAAAAAGTTGCCTACCAAGGTCAGCCCTTCTCCCTGTCTAGAAGAGAACTGCTCCATCAGGCTAAGCAACAGAGCTTGGATTTTCAGAATCTGAGCTCCATTTCTCCACCCTGCTGGAGAAGTTTAGCTCCCCTCGATGCGTGGAAAGGAACTGCTCTAGTGAACTGCAGGAACAGACCTCAGATCTTCAGGATCTGCTCCATTTCTCCCCCCTCCCCCTGTGTTGTTCTCTGTTCTTGTGGCCTGACATCAGGGGTCTCATGTGTAGAAAGTTAGCACCCACCCCTCTCCTAGAAGAATGAAATATTTTAGGAAATATTAAAAAGGCAGAATATTATATTTCCCTGGATGAGAAATNNATGTTGGAAACAGAAACTCAGCCCCAGCTCACTGCCCCCAGCAGATAATTTGGTGCCAGCTTATCTACAAGACAAAAGACTTGGCCAGCCTATCTACAAAAGACCTTCAGCTCCAGGATGATGGGATTATCCTTCAGGGAAAAACCATTCAGCCACAATAGGAATTGCCCTTTATTGCATCACCCAGCAAGATTCAACCAAGCCTGAGACACAGACAGCCTACAAAGTTAGCTATGACCCCCGCATAGCCCCCTGGGAGTCTGAAAACCAATAGAATACATTTCTTGCACAGGAACAGGAAGCTCAAGGGCAAGGCCCAAGAGAGGGTGTAAATAAATACCTCTCTCTCTCTCTCTCCTCCATGTGTTCAGCTGTACCAGGACCTCAAACCCATGTGGTCCTGTTCACAAATAAACCATCTTTCCAATCAGCCTCCATGTTTCCAGTGTCTTTCTCCCCATTTGGAACTGAACCCAAATGGACATTTCTTCCAACACATGTAAATGTGCTGTGGCCCAGTAGCATATTCATTGCAAGTTAATTTGGCGTTCTCCCTGATGTGAAGAAACCTTCTTTCTTCCTCATATACAGTAGATGATCGTAGTCTTGGGATTTTTCTGATCAGGGCAGAAAGGTGGAATGTTCTTGGCCAGCATGCAACATTTATATCTCTCTTCTCTTTGTCAACTATACAGAGGAGAGTAATAAGTATTACTATTAGTCCTCGTTGTGTGCAATTAGCACCCTAGAGTATTATGCAGCCTAAAAGGTTTCCTTTCCCTGGTGTGATACAAATGCGTAAAGTGATGATAGGTACTGAGCCTGAAGGGAAGAAAGACACTCCAGATGTAACAGGTGATTTCCCAGGATGACAGCTAAATGTTGAAGCCCTGGGATTGAAGATGCCCTTATAAGGTAGATACTCTCTTGAATCAAGCTCAGCTCCTGTTGACAATAACATCAGGTCCTTGTGATATTTTGGGGGGGGTTACAATTTGGAAGTGGTTTCCCACTGCCTTCCTCTGCAGTTTTTTTTCAGTTTCCTAGTCTAACTTGCAACTCTCCGATTTCCTGATAGTTTCTCATCGAAATACCAGCTTGATCCTTCTTAAATTTTGAGATCTGCCAAAATTGGCTAGGTACTGCCAAGCCACCTGCCTGGAAGGCAGTTAAAAGATCCAGTATCTGATGGTTACACCAGAACTTTGTGTGATCAAAAGGAAAAAAAATCTTATTGTAATGGAGCTACCCAAACCAAGAGATGTTGATTTATGATTAAGAAAGGTTGGATTTGTACAACATGCAGATCATACATCACAACAGAATGAAGCACTTTATGGTTCATCACACTGCAGTACCTTGGGTATTGCCTGTGCAAGTTGTGTGAACCAAGCAATCGCATTATGATGTTTTTTTTCTGTGTTCATGGCATATTATGCAAACGCAGCAATGATTTTTCTTTTATTTATTAAACAAATGTATATAGCTGCCTAACATACAGGTGACTCCTGGCAGCTTACAATATTAAAAACCCACAACATTAAAAACTCCTAAATAGCCCCCGCCCTTCCACCCACCCACTCCCATGATAGCAGCAATACAATCAAATCAACCATTTGATTGGCTCCATCCCCATTCATGGTCCCCAGGCCCATTGACAAAACCACATTTTCAGGGTCTTTCACAAAAGCAACAGGGTGTGGGCTAATTTTGTACTTCAGTGTATGTGGGGGGGTGGGGGGGTGATGTTCCATAGAAAAGAGCCTTTTTTGTGGTCCCATCAGATGTACATCCCTAACAGATCAGACCTGCAACATACCCTTTCTTCCCATCCCAGTGGGGTGGGTGGATGGAATAGGGGAGAGGTGGTCCTTCAAATAGCCTGGTTGATATCCTCTAACCCAGGTTTTGCATTTAAGATGTGCAAGCCCATTGTCAAGGTTCCGACTGACGAACCCAACCCAGCAAGCACCGTTGAGACGATCCGGTCTCTTAATGCAATACTTTATTGAGTACATCATTTCGGCACAGAATGAAAGCAAAACCATCTCTGGCTAATTCCCGCGCAATTCAATATAATTAAAGTATAGAATCCTCCCTCCCTCCTATTAGTGCAGGTCACATTGTCCAATTCAATGTCACAATATTGTTGTGAGAAGATGTCTTGAAAGTCTGGCCAACACCTGCTGCGGTGACTTTGGTTCTCACGGGAGGACTGCTTGATCGTCCTTCTGTGGTTCTGGGGGGAGAAAATTTAATCCCCTCAGAACGGGTTCGCAATTTGGGTGTCCTCCTGGACTCACAGCTGAGATTAGATCAACACCTGACAGCAGTGGCCAGGGGGACCTTTGCACAGGTACGTCTTGTGCACCAACTGCGGCCCTATTTAGATCAGGAGGCTCTGCTCACGGTCACTCATGCCCTTATCACCTCACGGCTTGACTATTGCAATGCGCTCTACATGGGGCTACCCTTGAAGAGTGTCCGGAGACTACAACTGGTCCAGAATGCAGCTGCGCGAGCAGTCATGGGTGTGCCAAGGTACACCCACACAAGTGCCATCCTTCGCGAGCTGCATTGGTTGCCGATTGCGCTCCGGTCACAATTCAAGGTGTTGGTGCCGGCTGGCGGGACCGCGTGGTAGGGCCTTCTCTGTAGCCACTCCGACTCTGTGGAACCGGCTTCCCCCCGAGATCCGTACTACCCCCACCTTACTGGCCTTCCGTAAAGCCCTTAAGACCTGGCTTTTCCGGCAGGCCTGGGGCCAATAGTTGTTCTGATTGGCCCATGCATGGTTGCGTGAATGTTTTATTTTAAATATAGTTGGGGGTTTTTTTTTTTCCCCTTTCTTTTTTAAATTGTTTTTATATGTTTTATTTTTTATGATGTAAGCCGCCCAGAGTCCTTCGGGAGTTGGGCGGCATATAAATTTTATAAAATAAATAAATAAATAAATAAATAAAACTCACATTCTAATTCCTCCTTCCCTCCCCCCATAGTTTGTTGGCAAGCTGAGAAGCAGCAAAAGTGAAAGCAGCCTGACTACGCTTGATACCCATATTGCTTACTTTGGCCAAGAAAAGAAAAGGAAAGTTCTGCCCACAAGTTCAAGAGACCAATCCTCAGAAAATCCCATGAAGCATTGACAACAGTTAACATGATCTCTAAAAGGACAGGGGCTTGGATGGGAACAAGCCTCAATGTGAACAATTCCCCATCTTCATAGGAGAGCTGAGATGAGGAGGCTGCATCAGCCTTCCCCAGTTTTGGCATTCCAAAAGGTTGTATGAACTTCAGCTCCCAGAATTCTCAGTAATTACCATGCTAGAGAGTTCTGGGCATTGGAGCACCCAAATAAGACAAGGCTGGATCAACCGGAAGGAGCAAAGAAAGAAGACAAAGGGAAGGGCTGAGTGACAGAGAAAGCCAAAGCTTTCTAAATTATATGCTTCTGTACAAACCTCTGCAAGAACAATTGTCTGCAGTACAAAAAATGACTGGCAAAAAAGAAAAACTAAAAGGAAACAGATAGTGGGAGAGGATTCCTTTTTGCTCTTGACTTTTTTACATTGCTATGTATACCTGATATTAAAACTAGATTCTCTCTCTCCTTCCCCTAGTAATTTATCATTTATCAACTGAAAAAATTGCCTTAGTTTTGCGAAGAGAAATATAATCCTCCTTCAGGCGTGGCTACTCTTAAATTCTGTATCCTGCGCCTTTTGGATAATTACAGGTCTCTTTGATCTCCTTTTTCTCTTGCTCGAGATCAGTCTTCCCCAGGTGGATCTCCTTCTGTTCTGTGGACTTTTACTTCCCAAATGTCAGCAAATGGATGTTGGTTGGGAAACAAATCCACCCAACTGGAGGACATTCAGATCAGGGAAGGCTGGTACAGTGGATTGGGCCCAGGGCTGGCAAGATAAGCCTCCTGTTAATGTAACTCTTGATTTTCCAGTTAGGAGCTTCTGTCTGTTATATTTCTTTCTTCTTTTTTCATCAAGAAGGCAGGATTGTGTTTGGCAGGTGCACAAAATTGACATCATCTTTAAAGAATTAGGAGGCTAAAAAAAGGCATTCTTCCCTGAGCACAGAATGATGAGGGGATTAAGTTGTACCTGTTCAGGTTGAAAAGGTGAGTGACTGTGACTCACCCATAAAAATGAAGGGATAGGAGGAGGAAGTCTAGAAGAATTTGGATGATACTCAGATTTTCTTTTCCTTGTTTTAATATATTTTTGTTGAATAATTTTTTTTACAAAGTGAAAAGTTACAGAGAAACAAAAAAGAATATGGAAAATGTTAAAAAGATATCAAAAAAAGAAAAAGAGAAAGAAATAGAAAATGAAAGAGAGAGAGAGAGAGAGAGAGAGAGAAAGAAAGAAAGAAAGAAAGAAAGAAAGAAAGAAAGAAAGAAAAAGAAAGAGAAAGAGAAAGAAAAGGAAAGAGAGAGAAAAAAAGAAAAAGAAAAAAGAAAATGAGAAAGAAAACGAGAAAGAAAAAATAAGAGAAAGAAAGAAAACAAAAGAGAAAGAAAGAAAATGAAAGAGAGAGAGAGAAGAGAGAGAGAAGAGAGAGACACTAAAGAAAGAAAGAAAGAAAGAAAGAAAGAAAGAAAGAAAGAAAGAAAGAAAGAAAGAAAGAAAGAAAGGGATACTTCCAAACTTGCAACACTTACAAACATAGTTAATACTGTTTTCACTTTCCCAAACTACAAAACATAGTTCCCTTCTTCTATGCAGTCCCTGCATTCAGCAACTCCAGAAGTCACCAGTTCATTTTTATCCAATTACAATAACATATCCATGAAAGCTTTCTAGTCTTTTATAAAAGTAATTATTGCTCCTTCACTAATCAGACAAGTCAATTTAGCCATTTCTGCAACTTCTGCCATCCTCACAATTTTCTGTGAGTCAGTGACTAAAGCATTCTTCCCTCCCCTTCAGCCTCTCCTAGCCCATACCCAAAAAAACAAGTTCCACCTTCTGTGTTTTTCAGAGGGAGCCAAAGAAACATGCCTCACTTCCACTCAACCATTGCCTATTGTGGTCACATCACAGCTCAGAACAGATCTCTCCGTGCAGAGACATCCCCTTCCAGAAAGGAGATGATGCAATGTGTTCTTGACATTTAAAAAAAGAAGAAAAAAATTGGCATCCATCATGGAGGGGCCACACCTGAGGAGAGGCAAGTGGCTGAAAGTATGTGGGCCGAGCCCTCATGAGCAGGCACCGAAGAGCCCAGGCACTGCTCCCTTAGTTGGAGAGAATTTGTAACCAGGTGGATACGGCAACACCTTTAGAGCTGCAAAATGAAATGTCTTTGGATTTTGGAGTCAGGCATCCATTGCTTAATCGTCCTGCTGCTTTCAGTCTTCTTACTAGCAGGTAGGCCATTTGACCTTGAGCCTCTTGTAGTGGGCAGCAATGAGTTTGATCTGGAGAAAATCAAGGGGAGAGGGCACCCAAACGGTTTTCCTTCCTTTAACTTTTTCTGTAATAAACTCATAATTTACGGGTGCCATGTCTGGGCTGCTAAGAGCTGGATGACCTTCAGATGACCATTAAAGCTGGGGGAGTTTTCTATATGTCTTTGCTGCCATCTACTAGTCATATGGGAGTTTGCAGAACAGAAATGGTATATCTATCGTCTCTAAAAAAATCCAAATACACCTATTGAGAGGAACTAAGGAGGAACAGTAGCTGGCAAGAACATCTCAGAATATATAGGCTCTGCTCTCCATGTTTCCTAGACTCTTATGTATTCCTATATACTCTCCCCCCCCCCAAACTGATGTCAACCTTGTAATAATTAAGTAGAGATAAAGGTTCCTTCCACTCATCAGAAAAGACTTGCATAAATTATTATTATGGCTGGAGCACAGTCAGCCAGATGTTTAGACCAGAGTTGACATTTCTATCCACCTACTGAGTCATTTCCAAGGACCTGGGATAGACACATGTTGTTTATAATAATATAATATAAAATAATAATATAAAAATATCACTGCAAGATGTAAGCTGTTTGAAGTAAATCTGTGTTTTGCTGCTGCTGCTATTAT
>QLTV01004266.1:1145890-1166141 GCA_003457575.1 Thermophis baileyi | reverse complement strand
TGATGATTATTATTATTATTATTATTATTATTATTATTATTATTATTTACTATCGGGCTTCATGTAAAGGAAGAAATAATCAAATTAGACTCAGTTACATCCAAATGTTTCCATCTTCCTCCTTAGATAAGAAACTTCATCCAGTGTTGGGTTTTTCTTTTATTGTAGTTGCTATTTTTCCTCTTTAAATCTCCTCAAAGTTATAAAAAACAAAAATCAAAGGGAACCCAGATTTTGACTCTACTCAATCTCTGAAGCAGTTTTGGGAGGATGCAGTGAAGGCGTATGTAGCCCATGGTCTTAAAGTACGCAGTCTTCAGCTGAATTAAAATGATTTACACTCAGGTTAAAAACTCTCCTCCCCCTCCATGCTCCCTCCTATTTAGGAAAAAGAGGGTGTTAGGAAAAGGGGGCTGACAAAAAGAAAATAAGCCCTCCCCCCTCTCTCTTTTAAGGATAGCTCTCCCTCCTGCTTGCTTCAGGTCTGCCCACTGGTCCCCAAAGTATTACTCCTGAAAATATGCCGTCCACTATAGAAAAAGGCCACGGACCTCTTTTTGAAATGTGGTGGAGGGATATAGAACATGTTATAAGATTTAAAAACTTGCAATAAGCTTGCATTAAGCTAAAATACATGGGTTGAGTGTGGAGTTCCTTGGAGAGAAACACATGAGGTTGCATTGGGGTTTCACCACATAGGTATGAGAAGCAACCTCCAACATTTAGGATTAATAAGGACTTAGCAATGAAGAAAATTGCAATTAAGAAGGGATTTCCTAGGGACTGTTAAGAACTGTCTGGAGCCAGAGCTTTTGAAAGCCAGGAAAGAATTATGATACTCCATGGAGTCTGGTTTTCAGAAGAGAAATAATCTAGCACAGTGGTGAAATGTAAAAATTTTCCCTACCGGTTCTGTGGATATGGCTTATTTTGTGGGCGTGGCTTGGAGGGTCAGGTGGGTGTAGCTTCAGGTGGGCATGGCTTGGTGGTCAGGTGACTCGTTGGGCGTGCTTGGTGGTCAGGTGACCGGGTGGGCGTGGCCAACTTGTAAAATGTGGTGAAACTCACTTAACAACGCTCTTGCTTAGCAACCAAAATTTTGGGCTCAATTGTGGTCATAAGTTTTCTTCCTTTCTTCCTTTCCTTTCCTTTCCTTTCCTTTCCTTTCCTTTCCTTTCCTTTCCTTTCCTTTCCTTTCCTTTTCTTTCCTTCCTTCCTTCTTTCTTTCTTCTCTCTCTCTCCTTTCCTCTTTCTTTCTCTCTCTCTCTCTCTCTCTCTCTCTCTCACACACACACACACACACACATACCTGGTCTGGGCACATAGACGGAGCCCTTCCCGGGGAGTTCTCCTGCACGGAAGTGCCCGGCAGCGGCGGCGGTGGGGGCCGAGTTTGCCTGGGCTCTCTGCCATCCCAGAACCGCACCGCGTGTGGGGGAGTTTTCCGGTGTGGCGCAGTTTCGGGATGGTGGAGAGCTTGCTTGGGAGAGCCAGCAGCGGGGGCAGAGATTGATTGGGAGAGGCCAAGGAAGCTCTCCGCCATCCTGGAAGCGGCGGCGGTTTACCTGTTGAGGCTCCGGGCCTCAGCACGCCGAGCCGGAAGGGAGGCAGCCGAGCAGGCGGGTGGGAAGGGCCGCGGCCCTGAGCCTCAACAGGTAACCCGCCGCTGCCTCGGTGCCTGCCGGGAGCCTCCACCGGCCTGGCATGCCAAACTTTGCACGGCAGCGGGAAGCAGCCTAAGAGCCGGGGCGGGTGCCCCACATGCTCAGCGGCCGAGCCGAGCCCCGCGCGCCCCTCTGCCTCCCGCCTCACCTGCCTCCTCCTCCTGACAGGCGGGGAGGGAGGGCAGCGATAGGGGCAGCGGCAGCCCCTGCCAAGTGCAGCGCATGGAGGCAGCGGGCAAGGCGTCCCCAGCACACCGGTTAATCCGGCCAGTCACACGACTACAAGTGCGGCGCGGAAGCCACTGGTGGCCGGGCGGGTGGCAGCCCCCCGCTTGGGGAGAGGGCCAGGCCTGTGCTTGGAAGGGGCCACCGCTCTTGCTGCCCTCCCTCCCTGCCTGGCTGCAGACGTCCGCCTGCCCTGCTGAAGCAGCGCTGCTGCCGTTCGCTTTTGTTTCGCTGTGGGAGAAGGAAGAAAGCAGGCAGCGAGAGCGGCAGCCGCTTCCAAGCGCAGGCCTGGCCCTTTCCCCACGCAGCTGGGCGGCGGCGGCTTCCGCAACGGAGGCAGCACGTGGCTGTGAAGGACTCTCACCGCCCGCCCTCCCGGGGCACCAAGCCGCTGTTCACTTTCTTCCTTCTCCTGCTGCTGCCCATCTTAGCCCCAACACAGCAGCTGCATCTCCCCCAAGGGCCGCCCACCCACCCACTGGCCGGGCCTGGCCAAAAGCGGCGAGTCTCCCGTCACAGGCTGGACGCCGACTTCAGAAGGCAAGCGGGCATTGGAGACCGCCGGGAAGGCTGTGTGGAAGGCCGCCAAGCATGGCAGGGCTGCGGGGAAGGGAGTAGGCTGCTACTTCCCTTCCACGCTGCCCTACATGCTTGCCTGCCTTCCACGTGGCCTTCCGCTTGCCTGCCTTCGCAAGCTGGCCACGGGGACACCGGGAAGGTCGCATGGAAGGCAGGAAAGCATGTCGGGACTGCGGGCCATGGGGAATGAAGTAGGGAAGGCAGGCTGGGACAGTGGGGGGGGGCAGGGGCAGCTAGGTAGGCCGCGACTTCACAGGCTTACCTGGCAGGCAGATCAGGGGCGCAGCGCTTCAGGCAGGCAAGCTGCAGAGCAGAGACTGGCAGGGCAGGGTGAGCGAGCGGCAACTGGCGGACCGGTTCAGGGGCGTGGCCAGCCAGCCATCGCTACAGGCTCGGCGAACCATCGGCGGCCACCGCTACCAGTACGCCCGATCCAGTCTGAACCGGGAACATTTCACCCCTGATTGAGCATGAGAAACAGGTAATTCGTGGCAAAAGTGAGACAGTGATGGTGAGCTATAAGGAAGAGGAGATCATAATTCTTTATTTGTGTGAAGTTATTTGTGTTAAGCAAATTGGAAGGCTTCCCCTGAAAATGTTTGTCTGCTTTGAATCTCAGAATGGCAGGAAGGTAAGGTCAGAGGCATGTTAGGAATTGCAAAAAATATATATATTTGAGGTCGTCACCATACAGACAGAGAGACAATAATTTTGTCACAACACCATGGCACAGATCCACATGAAAACATAGCAAACAAAGCAACTCACAACCAGATCCATGTGCTGCACACTCTAGTAGAAAAACTAAATGTTGAGCCAGTGGATAAAATTTCAAAGATGCAGAAATTTAAATGAAGAAACTGTATCTGGGCATCCAAGGAAGGACTTCTGTTAAGAGACAGTATTCATTTCGAGCAGTTTAAATGGAAAATAAATGGGGATCGATTGGAGAGTTAGATGGTGTAATCTGATAAGAAGAAGGCAAGGAAATGATTTGGGAATTTTTAAAAAAAATGATCTTTAATAGTTCTTTCTTCAGATTTCTTGTTGTTTTGCTACATTTAAAAAATAGGAAATTCCATTTGTAGTTTGAGAAAGTTTGCTCTAGAGCCGTGATGGCGAACCTATGGCACGCGTGCCACAGGTGGCATGCAGAGCCCTCTCTGCGGGCATGCAAGCTGTCGCCCCAGCTCAGTTCTGCCATGCATGCGCACGCGCCTCCCGCCGGCTAGCTGGTTTTTGGGTTTCTACCGCGCATGCGTGGGGGGGCGGGGCGCATGCAGGAGACGCAATGCATGCATGGGAATCAGGGTGGGCATGCAAGGGGGCGCGTGCATGTGCGGGGTCAGGGTGTGGGGGGTTGTGCGTGCATGCGCAGGGTCATGCATGCATGCACGGGGGTGGGGCGCACATGGGTGGTCTTGCATGCATGCGCGGGGCACATATGGGGGTCGTGCATGCATGCACGGGGGTGGGGTGCATGTGGGGGTGTCACAGTGCATGCGTGGGGGTGGGGCGCACGCGGGGGGGTCACGTGCATTGCATTATGTGTGGGTGTGTGCACGTGCGTGCACTTTCGGCACTCGGCATCAAAAAGGTTAGCCATTACTGCTCTAGAGAATTCAGATGTGATTCTTACTACCTCTGACAATCAGTCTTGGCTACTGTAGAATTTATGGTTTGTGGAGTCCAATTCATCAATTAACTACAAATTAACCTGACAATAACATAGTCCACCAATGCCCATATTTTACCAACAAAAATATCATGGAGATTGGCTGCTTCTGCTCTTCCCAGTCAAAAATCTTAGAAGGGCAGTCCACTAGCCTAACTCTGAGTCATAGTTATATATATATACTGGCTTTAATACATTAAGACATGCTATATTCATACATATGTATATACACTGTACCTCCACCCATACATATAAATAAATATAAATATTAGTCACTGCCCATCTTGAATACATAGCGGAAAGAAGAAGCTTGAGAGTTCCCAAGGTTGACACTAAACGGAACAAAACTGTGACTGAATCTGGATGTTCTGTTTCGGATACCACAAAGCCTCCTCCAAAAAGGTAGCAAGGAAAACAGGTTGTGAAGTGGACGTGTAGCGTCCCAGACAATCCTGTGGATCCTGCTCACGCAACGCTTATACACTATGTCCTGTATAGAGGTATACACACTATATGTCTACTTTAAAACAAATCTATAATGAGCCAGGACCAAAGAGGGGAAAAGATTCCTCTGCATATTAAAATGAGATTCAATTCTTCAACAGTACACATTCTGGAAACGATGTTTCTGAATGTGAAGAAGATAAGGAGTGTCTCTCAAAAGCATGCTAATAGAAGATAAATGCTATAAATAATCTGCTTGTTACAAAATATATGGTGTTACTGTGGGTACTACCTGGCATGTAAGGTTGATTCTAGTTCAGGGCTGAGGTCACAGAAGATGGAATGATTCTGCTTGATTCTACAACAAAGATCAAGGATCTCAGAGTGGTGGGATGGAAGTCTCTTGAGAGATTCCTGGTCAGAAATGTCATGGTCAAAGCTCTGGAAGGCAAGATAGAGTGGACCAGAGAAGATTGCCCTCGGCTTCCTGCCATGATCAACTCTGAGACATCCAAGAGACGTAGTGGACAATGTTCCCTCTAAGCTGTGCGGCTGCGCGGCCGCGCACGTGACAGGGAATCGCCGCGCGGCAGTTTCCAACTGCCGCACAGTGATTTTCCATGTCAGAGGGAACATTGGTAGTGGATTATGATTGTATGCCTAGTCAGCAGCTTCTTGTGTTACATTCATTTCACTGTCTTCTTCAGACATTGACTAAGCAAACTGATCCTCCTGAGGATACATAGGCTACTCTACACTGCCTAGTGTCTATAGGAGACCTGGGCATTTTACAGCTCCAGGCCACATTTGGTTGTGTCTGTGCAGCCTACATGAGGTCAATCAGAAATCAGAAATCAAATAAGTAGGTATATGCCATGCATACAATACAACTGTGTTGGTTTTATTTTGAAGGCAAGTGTTGTTATTTCCCCCCCCCCAATTTACATATGTGCATGGGTGCATGACTACGCATCTTCACAGCCCTATTGGTTTGACCCTCCACAACAATCCCAATTTCTCATGCGAAAATTAATTGCCCACCATGGGTCTATATAGCAACACATTAAGCACCCTTACCCAGTAGGACTTGTTTCTGATTAAATGTCTTACAATGGTTTTTTATGGCCATGTTTATGCATAAAGCTCTTATTCGTCTCAGTTCGTGCGTGACTCTGGACAAAGAGGATGTTAAATAATCATAACTATGTTAAGATTTTTTTTATCTATAACTCAAGGTGGCAAACATACTTAATACTCCGGTCTCCTATATTCCCCATAACAGCCCTATCAGGTGGGTTGGGCTGATAGGATAACTGACCCAAAGTCAGCTGGTTTTCATGTCTAAAGGACGCCTAGAACACAGACTCCTGGTTTCTAGACTAGCGCCTTCACCACTACACCAAACTGGCTCTCAAAGAAACCAGAGAATTACATAAGATGGAGCATAAAGTGATTACATAAATTACATAAAGTGATCAAAATGAAGTGATCGAAACAAGAATCACCCTAAGTCTCATGTATAAATCTTGAACCTTTGTCAGGCTCAAGAAACCAGGAGCCGGGATAGAGATCAAAAGCACTACAAGTTTATTTCATGCTACCTATACACAAGAATCTGATCTACTAATGGTCAAGGTAAAGTGGCGCTAGATAAGAGTCAACAGAATTCACAGGGGGCTGAACTTAGGTCTCTTATGGAAGTGTAGTGACTCCAAACTGATTATGCATTTGACCCTACCTTTGGGCCAGGGGTGAAATTCAAAATTTTCCCCTACCGGTTCTGTGGGCATGGCTTGGTGGGCGTGGCAGGGGAAAGGATACTGCAAAATCCCCATTCCCTCCCCACTCCAGGGGAAGGCTACTGCAAAATCCCCATTCCCTCCCCACTCCTGGGGGAAGGATACTGCAAAATCTCCATTCCCACCCCACTCCAGGGGAAGGATACTGCAAAATCCCCTCCCCACTCCTGGGGGAAGGATACTGCAAAATCCCCATTCCCTCCCCACTCCTGGGGGAAGGATACTGCAAAATCCCCATTCCCTCCCCACTCCTGGGGGAAGGATATTGCAAAATCTCCATTGCCACCCCACTCTGGGGCCAGCCAGAGGTGGCATTTGCCGGTTCTCCGAACTACTCAAAGTTTCCACTACCGGTTCTCCAGAACCTGCTGAATTTCACCCCTGCTTCAGGCTCAGCCTGATCATCTCCTACAACCTTAAGATGATGTGGCAGCTTTTTATAGTAGAGTGAAAGACAGTAATTTATGACTCTAGACACAACTTTTGGCACACAATTTTTTCCTTGCTTGTAAATATATAAAAAGTGTGAAAATGATTTTTTTTCCCTTTAATAATACAAGAA
This sequence comes from Thermophis baileyi, assembly GCA_003457575.1. Lineage (NCBI taxonomy): Eukaryota > Metazoa > Chordata > Lepidosauria > Squamata > Dipsadidae > Thermophis > Thermophis baileyi. Next base: position 1,159,193 of record QLTV01004266.1, on the reverse strand, counting down.
GGAGCCAAATTAGAGGTGACATTGGTGAGTAGTGCTATGTAAGACTAGGAGACATCTGAGTAGTGCTGTGTAAGACTAGGAGAATAGCAATAGTACTTATATGCCACTTCACAGTGCTTTACATCCCTCTCTAAATGGTTACAGAGTCAGCATATTGCCCCCAAAAATCTGGGTCCTCATTTTACCAACCTCAGAAGGATGGGAGGCTGAGTCAACCTTGAGCAATTGAGAATCGAACTGCTGGCAGTCAGCAGAATTAGCCTCCAATACTGCATTCTAACCACTGCACCACCACAGCTCTTATGTTCTGATATCCAGCATTACCCAGAAACCATCTCACCAATATCTATGGAAACTTACTCTCCAGATGTGACAACTATAAAAATTTATTACCCAGAGGTGACATTATTAACCATTTGATTTCTCTGCAATGCAAATAGATGCCTTGTGGCGAAAAATGAAGGATTCTTCTTTCTACAGTTCCTCTGCAGCTCCCATCCCTACTCTTCAGCATACTCTGTACCGGTGATTAGTGTGAGAGATATGAATGCAATGTCACTGTCATGGTATGTGGAAAGAACTTGGGACATGGGTCAAGAGAAGCTAGGGAACACTCAGATAAGAAATAGCATAGCCCGCAGCTGGATACTGGGTGGGGCAAGATGCTCAGAAAGGACCCTCCCTAGTTTCTTTGGCTGTTAAGGAGGTGATGGGAGAATTGTACTTTCAGACTTGCAAGTTTCTGTTAATGTACGTAGCTTTGCAAGAAAGTAGAATTAATCTATCTGGTTCTGTGTCTTGTCTGGTCTACCTAATAAGGCTGACAGGCATGACTCTTCACCATCTCATGACTGCTGACCTAAATGGAAAGTGGGATATAGATAGACCTATATATTCTGTTCTCCCACTTTGTCTATCATCTGCCTGTCCTTTGAGAGATTGCTAATCTTAGATCACTTTCTTCCAACTACCTTCCCAGATACTCATAGCTGGAACACATGCTCTCTGACTCTCTTCCTGGTAGAAAGTCCTTAGCTAGATGCTAGGCTTTGCCTTTCCCAAAAAACATACTTTCTTATCTTTTATATTTATATACTTATTTATATCCCGCCTTTATTATTTTTACAAATAATTCAAGGCGGTGAACATATCCAACACACCTTCCCCCTCCTATTTTCCCTATAAAAACAACTCTGTGAGGTGAGTTGGACTGAGAGAGAGAGTGAGTGGCCCAAGGTCACCCAACTGGCTTTCGTGACTAGGCAGGACTTGAATTCACAGTCCCCTGCTTTCTAGTCTGGTGCCTTAACCACTAGACCAAACTGGCTCTAAAATGAATGAATGAATGAATGAATGAATGAATGAATGAATGAATGAATGAATGAATGAATTGAATGAATGAATGAATGTAATGAATGAATGAATGAATGAATGAATGAATGGAATGAATGGAATGAATGAATGAATGAATGAATGAATGAATGAATGAATGAATGAATGAATGAAATGAATGAATGAATGAATGAATGTAATGAATGAATATCATTTCTGTTATAAACTTGCTTCACTAATCATTGTTCTGGTCAGATTCCCACTCTCAGGAATGTTTACATTCACATAGAGCTTCTGTGTCCAACCATTTGTTCTCTTAAAAAGAAATCTAGTCAAATTTCACAGAGTCCATCAGTGAAACTAATTAGTTGTTGTAATTTAGATGTATATCCTGCCTTTTGTCTGAGAGCAAAAAGTAGCTTAGATAAAGGTATCCATTTTATCCCACGATAGTTCTGAAAGATAGTGCATGAGAAAGTCACCTAGATGAATATCCATGGCTGAGGGGGACACTGAAGCATTGGTGTCCCTGTACTGGTTTAACACTATAACCACTATACCATAATGCAGGGGTGAAATCCAGCAGGTTCTGACAGGTTCTGGAGAACCGGTAGCGGAAATTTTGAGTAGTTCGGAGAACCAGCAAATACCACCTCTGGCTGGCCGCAGAGTGGGATGAGAATGGAAATTTTGCAGTATCCTTCCCCTGGAGTGGGATGGGAATGGAGATTTTGCAGTATCCTTCCCTTGCCATGCCCAACAAGCCACGCCCACCAAGCCACACCATGCCCACCAAGCCACGACCACAGAACCGATAGTAAAAAAAAAATGGATTTCACCACTGCCATAATGCCACTTTCATCAGTCAATTGCTTCACACCTGACAAAACTAAATCCTTCCCTATAAAACACCACAATTAACTTGGAAAATTCACCACGAACAGACATAATTGTATGTCACACACTTGGATGGCATGTTTGAAGAAGTAATGAGCCTGACACTTTTTGAATAGTTATGAGCCATTAAGGCTGAAAGAAGGCAATAATAACAAGGCATGTCTGAACATTTGCCAAAGAAAACTAACTGGTTATGTGCGAATAGTCATCAGCAGAGCTCATCTTGAAAGAGCCTTTACCATTAAAGCTAAGAGGAGACAGTCATATGCTACTGCAATACATTAGGAAGTTTTGGGTTGCATTAGTTTTTGTCTTACTTTCTTTTTTAAAGGCTTGGGAAAGGAGAAAATAGGTCTAAAGACAAAAGATCAAAACTGAATGCACTTAAAATTATCTTACTTTAGTCATTCAAACTGGTATTTGCTCATCAACTGCATATTAGAATGTCAATTGGACTTATTTTAATAAAAATCCTATTTAAAAAGGCCTCAGCTAGCATAACATTTCCTCTCTGGCTGAGAATTGAGACACACACACCCTCCTTTTTTTACTAAGAGAAACACAGAGCCAGTTTGGTCTAGTGCAGGGGTGTCAAACTCAAGGCCCGCGGGCCGGATCCGGCCCGCGGGGTGCTTAGATCTGGCCCATGGGGCCACCCTGGAAACAGTGAAGGACTGGCCCGCGATGGTTCTACCAGCAAAAATGGAGCTCTGTGTTTGCTGGCAGAGGGCTGCAGGAAGCCGTCGCAGTCGAAAACGGAGCTTGGGAGGGACGCGCGCAGAGAACTGCAGGAAGGCCATAGGAGGGCCTCCTGCAGCCTTCTGCCATTAAAACAGAGCTCCATGTTCGCTGGCAGAGGGCTGCAGGAGGTCGTCGCAGTCGAAAACGGAGCTCTCCCTGGTCTTGCCTTCCTCCGCTGGAGACAACGGATCCCCCCAGCCCTGCCCGGGCCATCACAGGTGCCCCCGACATGAGTGATATCGAGCTGGCCATGCCCACCCTGGCCATGCCCACCTGCCCCCCCTGAGGTCAAACACAACCCTGATGTGGCCCTCAATGAAATCGAGTTTGATACCTCTGGTCTAGTGGTTAAGGCACCAGGCTCGAAAGAGGGAGACCGTGAATTCTAACCCAGCCTTAGCTAACTTTGGGTGACTTTGGGTCAGTCACTCTCACTCAGCCCAACCCTCTTCAAAGGGTTGTTGTTGTGGAGAAAATAGGAGGAGGAAGGTGTTTTGGATATATTCATCACTTTAAGTTATCTGTAAAAATAATAAAGGTGGGATACAAATAAATAAATAAAAATAATTACAAACACCTTGAGTTGGGGATGGGGAATACACTCAGGAACAGAGTGCTTGTTATAAACAAACACTTGTTTACTCTTTGCAAAAGTGTATTCAGAAGCTAGCTACTAGGTATCCCCTCTGGAGCAGAGAGAGAGAGATAGAGAGATAAATAGGCTAGCATGTCAGAGCCAGCAATATTGAAATTACTTTTAACAAGGTTGCCAATTACTAGCCTGGTCACTCCATTTGTCCAATTGCACCTCACTCAGCATCAAAAAGGAGGAGGTTAGCGTACAAACCTACTTGCTAGTGTCCTAAAGGGAGATGTGCCAAAATCAGCAAGGTGCCAGGTGTGGCGACTTTTAACAACAGGTTCATTATATGCATTTGCCTTCCAAACCAAACAGTGACCAGAAAGTAGAGCAAGAACTACTACCGGTAGCAGACACCTATCTGCCTTTTAAGGACAAACTTAGGATAATATTAGGAGGTACAGTTGTGTTGGCCTACAAACTGTCTTCCACCAGACTCTAGTACCAATAATATCCATAATGAGGAAGGATGACATCACGATCATTGTTATGACAAAGCACCACTGGGGCCAGGAATAATTTCTAAGGAGTAATTTGGATAATTGGCAATAGATGCACAAGTATTTCTAACTGTCTGTGGCATAATTATTAGAAACAGATTTTTTAAAATTATTTATTTATTTATTTATATGCCGCTTTATTATTTTTATAAATAACTCAAGGCAGTGAACATACCGTAATACTCCTTTCTTCTCCTATTTTCCTCACACACAAAACAGTGTGAGGTGAGTTGGACTGAGAGTGACTGGCCGAAAGTCACCGAACTGGCTTTGTGCCTAATTCAGGACTAGAACTCACAGTCTCTAGTTTCTAGCCTCGTGCCTTAACCATTAGACCAAACTTCTCTCCTAGATGATGTATTTGAAGGAGAATATTTCCAGGGAAATTAGAAGTGGGTTTTTGTGTCAAAAGAGTTCTGAGCAGGTTCAGCTACCAATCATATACAGGTACTCCTCGACTTACAACAGTTCGTTTAGTGACCATTCGAAGTTAAAAACGGCATTGAAAAATGTGATTTATGACTGTTTTTCAAAGTTACAACCTTTCCAGCATCCCTATGATCATGTGATCAGAAATTGGATGCTTGGGAACTGGTTCATATTTATGACCATTGCTGTGTCCTGGGGTCATGTCAGGGGTGAAATCCAGCAGGTTCTAACAGGTTCTGGAGAACCAGTAGCGGAAATTTTGAGTAGTTCGGAGAACTGGTAGCGGAAATTTTGAGTAGTTCGGAGAACCAGCAAATACCACCTCTGGCTGGCCCCAGAGTGGGGAGGGAATGGGGATTTTGCAATATCTTTCCCCTGCCATGCCCACCAAGCCACGCCCACCAAGCCACGCCCACCAAGCCACACCAAGCCCACCAAGCCACGCCCACAGAACTGGTAGTAAAAAAAATTGGATTTCACCACTGGGTCATGTGATCCCCTTTTGTGACCTTCTGACAAGCAAAGTCAATGGGGAAGCTAGATTCACTTAACAACTGGGTTACTAACTTATCAGCTGCAGTGATTCACTTAACTGTGGCAAGAAAGGTTGCAAAATGGGGCAAAACTCACTTAACACATGTCTCACTTAACAACAGAAATTTTGGGCTTAGTTGTGGTCGTACATCAAAGACTATCTAGGCTTTGAGTGCTACCCATCTCCTGAGCTGAACAAGTACATAGTCTTCATTTAACGATAGCCCTGTTTTGCCACTGTTCAAAGTGACAATAGTGCTGAAAAAGTAATTTTATGACCTGTTCTTGCATTTACAAGTATTGCAGCATCTCCTTCATCACATGATCAAAATTCGGGTGCTCTGCAAGCAGCAGGCGTTTGCAATTGTCAATTGTCGCAGGCTCCCATGGTCATATGATCACCATTTGTTCACTTCACAGCCGTCTTTTGACACGCAGAGTCAACGGAGAAGCTGGCAATGAAATTGCAAGCCATAATCACATGATGTCTTGCTTAACGACAGCATTGCCCAGTGATGGCGTTGCTGGTCCCAAAGGTGATCATTAAGCGAGGACTACCTAAATGCAGAAGATCCTTTCCCTTAATTTTTAGATTGCATCTAGAGCAGGGCTGTCAAATTCCCGGCCCATGGGCCAGATGTGTCACGTGCCCACGCTCGGTTTAGCGAAGGGGGGGAAAGTCCCGATACGTCACGTGACGCCACCGTGATGATGTGAGTTTGACACCCCTGTTGTAGAGGGAGGCTTAAGCTATTATGCTTCTCTTGGTGCTTCTTAAATTCTAGTCAAACACAAACAGAAAGCTGAAATCTGTCCTCCCTATTTTTAATAAAACAAAGGTGAAGCTGAGAAAACATTTGACACGCAATTTACCTGTACTGTACAGGCTAAAAAATGTGGGGGGGACAACAACCCCATTTTGGCTTCCTATTGGTCTCCGGGCACAATTCAAGGTGTTGGTTATTACCTTTAAAGCCCTATATGACATGGTCCAGGGTATCTGAGGAGCCATCTCACCCCTTTGGTGCTAGTCCACCCGATTTGTGCCAGTACAAGAGACTGCTACAGACCCTGTCTGCTAAGGAATTCCGGCAGGCAGATTCAAGGAGAAGAGCCTTTTCTGCTATATAAGAGATATCTCTCATATTTATATATTTATTTGTGGGGCCGTTGATCTCGCCTCTGTAATTTGGCGAGATCCAGCCATGAAACGGTGTGTATGAGTTTTTAACTGTTTTTAACTGTTTTTATTATGTTTTCTTTTAATGGTTTTTTATATTGTTGTGAGCCGACCAGAGTCCCTTGGGAGTTGGGCGGCATACAAATTTAATAAATAATAATAATAATAATAATAATAACCCATAATCAACAACTGTTTCATTTGTTTCTGACATTTTGAGCACAGAGTCAGTTTCTGGAGGTAAACTCAAAAACCAGAGCAATATAAACACAATCCCAGTTAAAAACATAAAAATAATCCTTAAAAATATAAAGCACATAAATATAATCCTTATTTTAGGCATGGCAGTTAATCTGAAGGTTTGGCATTCTCTGTCTACTAGATTTGCTTCAGGGTAATTAAACCTTAGTTTCTTCTTAAGTCAATTACAACAAACATTCTTACTGATTATCTGGTTTCCTAACAAATTATTAGATATTTGGAATGAATCTTCTTCTTTAGAGCCCCTCAATAAAGCTAATATTCCAGAATGAGAATTAAACATTTTGTAGATCAAGCGTTATGAAATATTTCCGTGTTATATGAGTGACAAAGACCTATCTGTCCACAACAGGAATTACAGGAAACATGATTTACCCTAATATAAATATGTGACTCATCCCAAGATCCAAATATTGTTTCACTTGTCAGTGTAGGAAGTTAGCACCCACCCCTCTCCTAGAAAAATGAAATATCCTAGGAAATATTAAAAAGGCAGAATATTATATAGAATATCCCTAGAGAAATTGAGAAACATGCTTTTAGAAAAGAAACAGACTCACTCTAAGTAGCCCCCACCTTTGTCAATGGGCCATCAAGGAATGGCCCAGCTCACTCATCCCCCCCCCTTTGTTGGAGCAGTCTGCCTGGAGCAGTCTATTCTACATAACAAAGATCTTCAGACAGAGCCATATTAGGAATTGCCCAAAGCCCTTTCATTACACCACATGGGACGGGGATGCCCAAAGCCCTTTCATTACACCACATGGGACCTGGGAAGATTACATCAGTCAAGCCTGGGACTCAGGACAGCCCACAAGAGTTGCCCCAGCATGCCCCTGGGAGTCTGACAGCCAATCGGAGTGCATTACATACACAGGAACAGGAAACTAAGAGATGGGGCCCAACAGAGGTCATAAAACCAAGAGACTCAGCATCTTTTCCTCCCTTTTCTCTTCACCCAACATCTGGAAGCATGTGATCCACCTTTTCTGTTCAGGAGCCCATGCCATGTGCTCCGGTCCACCATTAAACCTTCTTTCCAAGCAACTTCCAGGAATTCAGTGTCTTTTTCCCCACTTGGAGCTGAACCCAGAAGGATATTCCTTACAACATCAGAAAGTAGGAATATTCTTCTTCTAAAATATTGGAGCAATATTTGGAATAATTCCTATATTGTAGGACTCAAGAAGCATCACGATACCATGACAATTGCTGATAAAGGAGAATGAAACACTGATGTTCCATAATGGGTCGTTTCTGCTTTCCATTTCACCCCATCTCATTTCATATGTCATCAGCTTCCTTTAGCAGAGGTAGCCCAACACACTTTCTGTGGAGGAAGTGAGTGAAACATCCCTTAATGACTTAGATGGCCACTCCTTAAGGATTTTTATGGGTTAAAAAAATAAACATCAGTTTCACTCTGACATGCAAGATTGTTGCCTGACTATCTAGGGATGGATAAATATCTAACAACTGTATTCATTTTGGAATAACTACGGGTATATTACACACAGAAAGAGATTGAGATAGAGATGGAGATGGAAAAATAGGGTGGAGTAATTAAGATGTTGGACTAGGAGTGAGGAAACCCAGATTCCAGTCTTCTCTTTGCATAGGAGCTGGCTGAATGACTTTGGCCCAGTCCCTCCCTCTTAGCCCTAGTCCAAGTTTTTAAAAAGAATATCTACCAACCCACATTGCATCAGTACAGGTAGTTCTCGACTTAAGACCTCAAGTGAGCCCAAAATTTCTGTTGCTAAGTGAGACAGTTGTTAACTGAGTTTTGCTCCATTTTATGACCTTTCTTGCCACACTTGTTAAGTGAATTACTATAGTCATTACATTAGTAATACAGTTGTTAAGTGAATCTGGCTTCCCCATTGATTTTGCTTGTCAAAAGGTTGCAAAAGGGAATCACGTGCACCGCTAATAAATATGAACCAGTTGCCAAGCATCCAAATTTTGATCATGTGACCATGGAGATGATGCAATTGTCTTAAGTGTGAAAAATGGTCGTGTCACTTTTTTCAGTGCTGTTGTAAATTCAAATGGTCACCAAACAAATTGTTGTATATTGAGGACTACCTGTGTAGCGGATTGTAGTTCATAACATTCAATGGAAAAAGGCCTTCATTGTGCAATGGGCTGCTTTTGTCTGTCTATCTATATCATCATCATCATCATCATCTTTAAATGTACATGCCACCCAAGTCCCAGCAATTCTGGAAGTATGCCAGTCTTTCTCCAAAATGTGTGTTAAATCAATTCTACAATTGCACAATCAAGAAAAAAGCTTATCTCATAAACATTTCGTGTACAATTCACATATCAGACACTGATATTAAGAATCATTTATATCATCATCATCATCTCACAGTGGAGATCCCATAAGTTATAGGATACACCCAGACACAGACACACTCATATGGGAACTCCAGTGGTAAGAAAGGACTCTTAACGTAATAAAGACTGTGCCCCAAATTCTCCACTGAAAAGGATGACATGAGAAGAGCCATGGTGGCGCAGTGGTTAGAATGCAGTATTGCAGGCTAATTTTGCCAACTGCCAGCAGTTCGATCCTGACCGGCTCAAGGTTGACTCAGCCTTCCATCCTTCCAAGGTCAGTAAAATGAGGACCCAGATTGTTGGAGACAATATGCTGAGTCTGGAAACCGCTTAGAGAGGGCTGTAAAGCACTGTGGAGCGGTATCTAAGTACTATTGCTATGATATAGTAGAGTTGTCACCTTCTTTCTAAAGCCAGGAGGATAAATCATTAAATCTTGTTAATGGTGTATCAAATGATGAATTAACTCAACCAAGGAAATTGGAGAGGGGAGAGACACAGCATGAGCGGCTGGACCTCTGAAGAAGAGTCCTCCAGGTGCATTTTTGGTGAAAAAATCTCTTCTTAGCAATGCCTGCTATCCTGATTCCTGACTATTTTCACAAGAATTCTCCCAATTTTGCTATGATTCAGCCTTGCACACCCTTCCTTGATATGCTTTCTGTGTACGTCGACATCTATTTCACCCCCACCCTGACTTCAACACAGTCATCTGGGCAGCCACTTCCACTGTGTAGAGACATCTAATTAAGCATCCTCTGGCTTCTTAACAAAGGTTCATCACAAAAGTTTCAAACAGTAGCTGCTGACTTCAAGAGGCAGTCAACATCCTCCCTTCCCCCACCAGCAATGCCTAGCCTTTGCATAGAATAGTTAGTTGAGCAATTGAGTCAACATCTAGGGAAGGAAACTAGTCCCAACTCACCTGAAGGTTATCATATCAAAGAGAAAAGTAGAAGTATGCAACTTTCATCTTTCATCAGCCCCACTAAGTAGATAAATAGAGAATTTGTAGTCCAAAGTATCTGGTGGGTAGGCCATTGTCTATACTCCTTGTAGAAGATTTTAACTTCATTATGCCATATACCATACAGGTAGTCTTTGACTTACAACAGTTCATTAAGTGACCATTCAAAGTTACAACAGCACTGAAAGAAGTGACTTTTGACCGTTTTTCACATTTATGACTGTTGCAGCATCTCCATGGTCATGTGATTTACATGCAGATGCTTGGCAACCAGTTCATATTTATGACAGTTGCAGTGTCATGGAGTCATGTGATCCCCTTTTGAGACCTTCTGACAAGCAAAGTCAATGGGGAAGCCAGATTCACTTAACAACCATGTTACTAACTTAACAACTACAGTGATTCACTTAACAAATGTGGCAAGAAAAGTCATAAAATGGGGCAAAACTCACTTAACAAATTTCTCACTTTGAGCTCTGTGGTCATAAGTTGAGGACTACCTGTACTTAGAATAGACTAGGGTTTTTCAACCTTGGGCAGTTGAAGATATGTGGACTTCAACTTCAGAATTCTTAGCCAGTATGGCTGACATCATGGAAATTCTGGGAGTTGAAGTCCACACGTCTTAAATTTTTTCAAGAGACAATGGAGGTTGATGATTCAGGTTCTCCCCTCACTGACAAACCATCCATGTTGAGTGTTGGCATTTGGTGGCACTGAAAGACTACACTGCTGGAGAAGTGTGTCAGGTTACCTTCTGCTTTTCTACATTCTCCAGGTCTGAATCCTCCTAAGAATCATCAGAATGCCTTTGCCTCATTCATAGCATAATTCTTCTGAAATAAGTAGAACTCTTCCAGCCTAACTAGTTAACTAGCTGGTTCCAGTTCCATAAAAGCTGCAGCTGAAGGACCTGGCAACAAGGCCTCTGGTACCTGTTGCACCTGAATTGGATGATTCAGGAATATCTGGGAAAGTTGCCTGATGGGAAGGGACAGGATGTGATTCAAGGTGTGGGAGATCTCCTATTGCCTTAATAATTATTTAGATATGAAGAGAGTGATTAGGAATGGTTTGTTAGGACTGTATTGAGTCTGAAGAGCCAGTTTGATTTAGGAGTTAAGGCACCTAGTTGGAAAAATGGTTTACATCACTAATACTTCCATCAGAGAGGAGAATTTTCTGCAGAAGGGGCTGTAGGAGGATGAAAAAACTCACGACGGCGACTATAACTATGCAATTAAATCTTCTTTTTAAATGAATGTTTTGTCTATGTATATAAAAACATACTTTTTTTTAGAATTGTAAGCCGAGATAGGTGGCTATAGAAATTGGAGGGAGGGAGGGAGGGAGGGAGAGAGGGGGGGAGGAGAGAGAGAGAGAGAGAGAGAGAGAGAGAGAGAGAGAGAGAGAGAGAATTGGAGATGTAGTGTGTAGTCTTTTGATCACACACACACACACACACACACACACACGACTTCTACAATTACTCCTGAAGTGTGGAATGGGTCTTGGGGGATCCTTTTTATTTCCTGTTTAGAAGGGATTGGGCTCCTTTATGCTTTATTTCTGCTTTATTTTTTGTTTGTTTGTTTCCTGCTGAAAACCAGCAAGAAATCTTGCTCTTCCTGTTCAACAGTTTACCATTAGATTTTTGCAGTCAAAACAATTGTGGTGAACAGCACCAAAAAGGTGTTGGAGGCCACCTGCAGCCCACAGGTTGCCCATTCCTTGACATACATTGTGTAACAATTGTGCACAAGAAACAATTGTGATTTTCCTGCCGGAAGGATGAATAAATCAGTGGCAGCTAGACATGAATGCTCTCCTAGTTACTCATCATGTATATCTATTGCCATCTCCTGGAGAAGTTACTGTAATTCCACCATTTATTTATTTTATATTTATTTATTTATATATCAGAGACCGCTCATCTCACTCACTCATGAATGAACTCTGGAAAAAGCCTTGAGGGCTGTGTTGTTGTTGTTTTTTAAATGGACTTAAATCAGCCACAACAGCAGAGGAAATATTTCATTCTGGATTCCAAAGTGCACAATCACAGTGTGCCAGTCAAACTTGGGATGGATAAAAATATAGTAATAGTACTAATGATAATAACAATAACAACAACCTTAAGCTGCCTCCCAGATGCTGCCAAGAGACTTTAATACTTTACTGACTCTGGGAGAAAGAGAGAAATTAAGAACAAAATCTGTACTGCTGGTAGCACTATCAGGATTCCACTTAGACCCTGTAAACAATAACATCCACAACAGTTTTGGGTGTATGTAGGGAAATTTCATTTCTCTCTCCATTTGTACTGGGAAAGAAAACAGTGGGGCAGGTAAGTTCAACTCTCTAAATGGTGAGAGTTAGGAGTTTGTCTCTACGCCAAAGTGTGTCTTGTCTGAAACAGTATAGGGCAGTGATGGCGAACCTTTTTGGTGCCGACTGCCCAAAGCACACGCACACCCACAAAATGCAATGCGAGCGTCCCGCGCATGCGCCCCTCTCCCACAACTGCACCCCATGCATGCGTGCCGTCTCCCGTGCATGTGCCCCCCCCCGCTCGCCCATTTTTGGCTTCCAGGTTGGTGCAGGAGGCTTCCAGGCCCAAAACAGGGTGTGTGGAGGTGCACGCATGCACGCAAACCCCCAAAATGCAATGCGAGCGCCCCCCATGCATGTGCCCCGCCCTCCCATGCATGTGCACACACGCGTCCCACACTTGCGCCCCGCTCCCCGTGCATGCGCGGCAGAGACCCGAAGACCAGCTGGCCGGTGGGAGGCGCGCGCGCATGTGCGGTGGAGCTGGGCTGGGGCGACGGCTGGCGTGCCCGCAGAGAAGACTCTGCGTGCCACCTGTGGCACGCGTGCCATAGGTTCGCCATCACGGGTATAGGGTCTCTTGCTTGAGCAGAGGTTGGACTAGAAGACCTCCAAGGCCCTTTCCAACTCTATTATTCTGAAGGCAGTATCCAATTATACATGAGAGTTGACAAAGGGAAGACTTCAAGCCAATGTTGACCCCTGGTGATTGTCTGGACTGATCTCTGCAGTTTTCTCAGCAATATTTTTTTAAGTGTTTGCCTTTGCCTCCTCCTCCTTCTTAGAACTGAGAGAGGACTCACCCAATGTCACCCAACTGGCTTTGTACAGCAGACAGGATTAGAACTTGCTATTCTCCTGGTTTTTAGCTTGGTGCCTTAACCAGCACACCAAACTGGGCCCGATAATTTACTTAGTATAGCCTGGAGCTGTTTTGGATTAAAACTACCAGCCTCTAACCCCAATAGTAAGTTATGAAGTGTCTTCTCTTTCCCTGTTTAATACATTGTGTGAATACAACCAGAATGTAATACATGCACAATAAGAAAATGTGGGAATGTTCTGTGTATCTTTTTTATTATTTATTTTATTATTTTATTTTATTTTATTTTATTTTATTTTATTTTATTTTATTTTATTTT
>QLTV01004266.1:1080551-1145869 GCA_003457575.1 Thermophis baileyi | reverse complement strand
TATTATTGATAGATAGATGATAGATTGATAGACTGATAGATAGATAGATAGATAGATAGATAGATAGATAGATAGATAGATAGATAGATAGATAGATAGATAGATAGATAGATAGATAGATAGATAGATAGATAGATAGATAGACAGAGATAGATAGATAGATAGATAGATAGATAGATAGATAGATAGATAGATAGATAGATAGATAGATAGATAGATAGATAGATAGATAGATAGATAGATGGATGATAGATAGATATCCCGCCTTTATTATTTTTACAAATAACTCAAGGTTGTGAACATATCCAATACATCGTCCTCCTTCTATTTTCCCCATAACAACCACCCTATGAGGCGATTGGGTTGAGAGAGTGAGTAATTGGCCCAAAGTCACCCAGCTGGCTTTCATGGCTAAGGTGGCACTTGAATTCATGGTCCCTGCTTTCTAGCCAGATCACTAGAGCAAACTGGATCTCTCAGTATTTCCTTGACCTCCTGAGAGAAAAGTGGGGTGTTATGCTACAAATGGGTCAATGAAAGTGGTGCCCTGTAGACCCAAATTGTCCAAATCTCAAGATCTAAAAGGCAATGATAAGCATGTTGTTGCAGGTAATTTCTTTTCATCTTCAGTAATATGATGTGGTTTGATTTCTCTGAGGAATGAACTTGGAGTTGTGATTAGTTTCCAAGAATTGTTTATTGCAGTCAGACAGACATACAAAATTCTCAATAGGAATGTGTATCAAATGACGAATCTGGTGGTTTCTTATACCCCTTTGTATCCTATTAAACATGCGCACTTACAACTTCCTTTTTTAAAAACCCTTTGAATGCTCTTACCAGTTTCTTTTACCATATCTATTCACGCTCTCTTTCTAAGCCCTGCTGCATACATGTCTTCTCTTTCTTTGACCCAGCAGTGGATGTTGACACCTGCATTGACCTATCCACCTCTAGGGAATTCCTTCTTCTTGGAATTTCTTCTGCGGACAGTAGAAAATGCTGTCTGAAATTATACCTTAACAGAGTGTTTCTCAACCTTGGCAGCGTTAAAATGTGTGGACTTCAACTCCCGCAATTCCCCAGCCACCAAAAGAGGTTTGGCAGATCTATTCTAATAGCTAACGTTTGGATGTATGTAAAATGAGCCACCTCCTATGTGATTCTGTGCCTTGCTTTAGAGTGGAGATATTTTCTTTTTGCCTCACTTTTCAAGCCAGGCCATCTCTCACCACTAACTGGCTGGGCTGTTGGATCCCTTCCCTTCACCACCCCTTTCCCTAAGAGCACATTTTCCTTCATTTTCAAACATGACCTACCTTTGTAATTGCCAAGCACCCAGATGAATTGTTTTGTTTTTGTTTTTTCTAAGATGGCACATTTCACATCCTGGCCTTTATTCTGCTCCTGAAAAAGTTTTCCTGTTTATTCAATCTTCCCCCACCCCCTTGAAACAACTGTTTATCCAATTATCTCATTTCTAGTTTTCACAGTGTGTTTTGGAAAGCTCTGTTTCAATTGTTGGATGTTGAAAACTGACAGGACTCCACCTGTCTTTCACCCAGTTGGTTAAATAAATGGAGAAGATAAAAGCAACCTTGGAGCGATATCTTTGTTGCTATGTAAATTACTAGTAGGACATTTAGCCTGGTTTTTTTTTAAACCTATAATTGAGTTAACACTCAACAAGGAAAAGAAAATAGGCAGGGAGGAGGTATAAGGGCTGAAGTTGAGGAGGTAGGAGCCAGAGAGGTCAGGCAGAACCTTAATGTAAACATTAAGCATAGAATAACCCAGAGTTTCTTTAGCAAGGAAAGAGCAGGAGATAAATTAGCAATAACATGATAAAATGTGTTGGAAGCCAAGTAGCCATTAAACTGCCAACACTTTACTGCATCATAATAAATTAAGGCTGTGAAAGGCAGGCTAAAGTTAAGGTGCACAGGGTAGACTTATTGTAGTGGAGTAGGGCACTGGGCACCAAAGGGACACTAGTATATAGACACAAACATCAATGTACACAAGCTGTTCCCCACCCAGTAGCTGCAAATCATTCTGGCACTGACTAGAATACTCCCCACTGCCATTTGTGAGAAAAAAGTAGCTCTACTAGTGGAAATCTTGGTGATTTACAATAGATCAATCCCTAACTCCTATGCTACAGGCTTCTTAGTAATAGCACTTAGACTTTTACACCGCTTCACAGGGCTTTACAGCCCTCTCTAAGCAGTTTACAGAGTCAGCATATTGGCCCCAACAATCTGGGTCCTCATTTTACCAACCTGGGAAGGTTGGTAAATCTCATAAATCTCATAAACTTGAAGTGTGGTCCTCTGTAATCTACTCAGAGATTACTGCTGGAGAGCAACTATCCCAGTTGCAAGGGGGGAAATTAAACTAAACTTGCTATGTAAACACAAGAGGGCCAAGTGTCTGTCTGTCTGTCTGTCTGTCTGTCTGTCTGTCTGTCTGTCTGTCATGTCTGTCTGTCTGTCTGTCTGTCTGTCTGTCTGTCTCTCTCTCTCTCTCTCTCTCTCTCTCTCTCTCTCTCTCTCTCACACACACACACACACACACACACACACGTATTTGTGCCTTATCTGGTCTTCCCTGGCAAGAGCTGCCAGTTTGGGAAGATTCTGTACTATAGGCAGAGAATAATAAACTAATGAATTTGAACTCTACGCCTGTAGATCTGGTTGTTTGATCCTGACAATTACTGGAGGAAGGAGATTAGAATTGGTGATGAAGCATATATTTTTGCTTTTCAATCTCCCTCATAAATCAGTTTCATCCAATTGTATCTGGTGGGCTTTAAGCCAACTTCATGTCCTGTCTTATGTTCTTCTTCCCACTAATCTAACCCTTTAGACTATCATCCTCAAATTTGTTCATTAGATATATTGATTTAAAACTCCCATTTTAGCTTGTTAATCTATCTGTGCTGCCTTGGGAGTTGTGGTGTAATGTATTTGTTTGATAAAGTACAGAGAACTTAGACTTAAAAATTTCTCATCCTAACTGTTGAACAAAGCAGTGACAAAAAAACCCCATAAAAGTATATGGCTGAAATGGAGGCAGTTTGGGGTACTCTAGAATGGATTTTTGCATGAACGTACACAAAGGAGTAGGGGTTAAATTCAGTTTTGATATCACCACCCCCAAAACACAATCCCAAACCCCAACCTCAGAATGTGTAAAATTTAAGTATTTATTTTTGCACCGAACTCAATTCGTGGATCTTGAAACTCTGATGAACATGTTAGGAAAGAAAAGTAAGGAAAATGATCTGGAGTTGGCACTCTACCGAAAGAAGTTATAATTTCCCGTGTCTGAAATATAGAGTTACTTTATTGTCATAACAGCACTCATCAAAGGGGCATTTTCAACTTTAGTAGAAAGAAAATTCAAAAGGATTGCTATGTATACAAGATCATATTCCCCTTCCCTTCCCCCCCAAAAAAAGTTATTATCAAAGCGTACATTGTACTTTGTTCAGATTCCTTTAAAAACAAAAGCTAAAAATCAGGGACGGCATTTCTTCCCCACCTCAAAATCTTCCTTATCCGGTGTCTTTATTTTCTCAATTTCCAGGAAAAGCAAGAAAAAGTAAGGCTTACAAATTCCTGATCCAGCTTATATTTCTGATCAATCAAATCTCTCTTCAGAATCTGAGACATCCGAGAGAGAACCCTCACTGGTTTGAGGTGGGGTGGGGAGAGTTGGAACAATAGAAGTGAATGATTCCTCCAGTGAAGAAGGGAAGGGGAGGTTCTCTGCTTCATTTGGCCGAGCAGAAGAGACGGCAGGGGCCATCTGAAGAGACGGCTCTAACAAAGTAGGGAGATCAGACTTTTTTGCTGGCTGTGTGATGCTGTTCCTTGGTGAACTGGTGACTGAAACAGGTTCCTCCCTTGGGGGATCCAGAAGCTCCTTTAGAGAAGGAAACCAAGAGAGAAAATCTTCCGGTGGAGGAGGCTCAGATTTTGGAGAGCCGGAGAAAGCCTTTATTAAAGGCTCAAAAATCTTGGGCAAGTCAGAAAAAGAAAAGTCATCCTCATCGATGGTCTCTGATTCACCAGCCCCGTAATCTTCTTCAATAGCCCTTTTAACAAAGAGACTTAATAGAGCCAGAGGATCTTCCTCCTCATCTTCAATCATCTTCAGATTTTCTTCTTCAGGAATGCTGAGTTCTGAGGTGTTTAGAGATCCCCACAAAGTAGTTCCTTGCTCCTTATTGACTCCCTCTGTTCCGTTAACTTGTGGGGAGTCCAGGTCTTCTAGGTCGGGTATAATAGCTCCAATATTATCCCAGGAATCATCATGTTCAGTCAAGTCCACCTCGTTGGAATCGACTTCCAACTCGTTGGGTTTGAAGTTGTATTTCTCAAAAGCGCCTTCCTTTTCAGGAACCTCTGCTCCTGATCCATTGGCCACAGTTGGGGCTACAGCAACCGTTTTCTCAACAGGCACTTGAACGCTCATGGATATCACACCTAGGAGGAATCACAAAGGAGAAATATTATAAAGCAATAGATCTATAAACCAAGCAGCCAACAATTAAGTAGTAGTTGCCTATTATGAGTCATTTAAAAACCCTGTTCATATTTGTAGAAAAGTACTCTGATCCAACAGCAGCTGAACAGGAAATATCTTCATTTGTGTAATCTCCTGTCAAATGGGAGCTTTGTATTGATCTTTTCTTAATTTGAGTAACTGTTAACATAAATTGTCTAGGAACTTTTAAAAAAAATTGCAACACACCCTAATTTCATTGTTTGACATAACAATGCTCATAATGCAGACTCTTAAATGAAAATGTAATCCCTTTTCTTTGTATAGCTATTACTATTTGTCTACAGCTTTCGTTTTCTTTTCTTTCCACAAATTTTTCTACAGAGTATTGAAATAGAAAACATGAAAGCAGCCAATATTTCATATGATGCTGTGTTTCTTCTACTCGTTGGTCAGCAAGGAGGAACTCGCAAATTCAATTCATTAAACTGCTTTCAGAATACTTTCACATCCATACAGGTAGTTCTCAACTTAGGACTGTAATGGAGCCTACACCAGAGGTGGGTTCCTACCGGTTCTAACCAGTTCTTTGGAACCGTTAGTAAATCGGTGATGACGTCACGGAGCCGGTTCTGTCGGTGTCTCCGTGGGCGCCACCATCTTGGATTTTGCTTCTGCGCATGCTATTTTTTTATTGCTGTGGGCGCGAAGCACGTGTGCGCGCACGGCGCGACCCTGAGCGAGCTGGCAGCAAAAGGATCCAGAACCCACCCCTGGCCTACACATTATGGTCGTAAGTCATGATGTTCGTAAAGCAGGTCACCCACATGACCAACCCAATTCTAATATCTTGTTGGCATAGAATTGGGTCAGTCATGTGAATGCTGCAGTCATTAAGCTACCCAATTGTTTGTTATGGACTGGTTTTGCCAAAAGCTGGAAGTAAAAGATGGTTTTCGGTAAAAATGTAGTAAAACCTGGACACGTGACCATGGGATGTTTCAAATAGTCATAAATGCAGGGTGGTTGACGAGCATCTGAAATGCAGTCATATGACCACAGGGGGAAGGGGAACTGTCGAAACTTCAAAACTTGTAAGTATCCCAGGGGAGACCCATCATAACTTCAAACTGTCACTAAGCAGCCAGTCGACTACCTGTATTCAGGCCCAAAGATAGGACTTTCCCCCCCCACCCCAAGACTCTACATGATATGAAGCAGGATTAATTCTGCTGATCTTCAAGTAAATAAAAGGAAAGTCCCAGGAGACTTATTCCAAGGTACGTTGCTTCTCCAGTTAAGCAGGTATGTTTCCCTCTTACTACCTCTACAGTGCAATTCTTGTTAATGCTCTAGGCAGCAGCCCACACACCTGTCAGCTACTCTAACTGGTTGCTTAGGGCAGCAAAGAAGATAATCCTACTTTGTGTCTCCAACCAGCATTTCTCAACCTCAGCAACTTTAAGAAGTATGGACTTCTTAAATTCCACCCCTCTAAAAGTTGCTGAGGTTGAAAAACACCGGACTAACCTAATATCTTTTTCTATCAAAATTCCACCCTTCTAAAAGTTGCTGAGGCTGAAAAACACTGGACTAACCTAATATCTTTTTCTATCAAATAGATTGTTTCTGCTCTCATTTAACAAATAGGAAACACAAGCTGGGGAGAGAAAGGCTCAAGATCTTCACAATTCTTAAGAGGAAGCTCCCGACAGGCAAGGATGGAACTTGGCCAGTTCTAAGTCTTAGTTTAATGCAAGCTTTATCAATCCTTTGAAATGATTCTTACCTGCTTTATAAGTGTTTCCCAACCTTGGCGACTTGAAGATACATGAACTTCAACTTCCAGAATTCCCCGGCCAACCATGCTGGCCGAGGAATTCTGGGAGTTGAAGTCCACACATCTTCAAGTGGCCGAGTTTAGAAAACTGCATTATAGGAAAGAAGATTCTTTGTCCACTAAAAAAATGATATTGCTAGCCACATAATCATAGTGCTGTTGCCACCATATTTTCTGGAAGGAAGAACAGCAGCTTTTTCTATGTCCACGTCACCTGGCTAGGCAAGTTATACCAGCTCAAAATCTGCTCATTGTGTGAATATTAAAAGCTGCTTGGAGCACTTCTTCTCACCATGAAAAGGGAGATTTCACTGAAGCAAGTAATTAAAGAAGTGGGAGTGTTGAGTGACTCAACAGGCCGAGCATTCCATGGCAAACTCAAGGTTTTACCCATTCAATTTCTGCCTACCACATTGTTGTAAAATGCACAGAAGCCTCAGCAGAAAAATTAGAGCAGGTTGTATTTTTCCTGTCTGCTTAAAATTATAAAGTAGGACACAAACCAACGTAGAGCGGAAATCACGGGGCGTAATTAGCAGGATATGTACAAACAAATAATATATGAACTGTCTATGTAGGCAGTGGAACATATTACAGGTCCTCCTTGTTTTGCAACCACAATTGGCACCCGCAACTCAATCATTAAGCAAAGCTATCATTAAGTGAAACCACAACTTATGATCTAACTTCAGCTTTCCTTTGCTTCACATACCTATGAAAGTCATAAATGCGTGGATTGGTTGTAACGGCAAATGGATGCTAATGGAGGCAGTTGGTAAATGAGGACTACCTGTTCTTTCTTTGGCATGTGTATGCTGTGATTACAAATGTGTTATCTAACAACCTTTTCCAAAATTAGTTAAAGTCTTGCTGTAGTGACAATAATGGCATAAAATAAGAACAGAACCAGGAAAATAAGTATCTATCTACATCAGGGGTGGGTTCCGGTTTTTTTTACTGCCGGTTCGCTCAGGGACACGCCGCACGGGCACGGGCGCATGGCATGGGCATGGGCATGGGCGGGTCGCACAGGCACGGTCACGGTCGGGTCATGGGCACACGCATGCACAGTACAAAAAAGCTTCTGCACATGCGCAGAAGCAAAAAACAAGATGGCGGCGCCTATGGCGCCGCCGAGAGAACCAGCTCGGGGGTGTGGTAGGCGTGGGTCGCTATCGGTTCTAGCACCACATTACTAACAGTTCTATAGAACCGGTCCGGACCGGTAGGAACCCACCTCTGATCTACATTCATGCTGAGTGGGGATAATAGGATGTGTAGTCAAACCCATCTCAAAAGCCTTTGGTTTGGGAAAGCTGGTTAGAGAAGAACAAAGCAGACAAAGCAGTATAATGTTCTCTTAACCATAAATTATTTAAATGGGATTTGGAAAACACCACCACCCCCAGTTTACGATTACTTGAAATTATCACAATGAGAAATAAGTCTTGCAAACAATTTGGCTGAACCTCAACGGATAATTTGCAATGTATGGCTGTGAAAGTTGGACCATAAAAAAGGCTGAGCGCCAAAGAATTGAGGCCTTTGAACTATGGTGCTGGAGAAGACTCCTGCGAGCCCCTTGGTCTGCAAGGCAATCAAACCGGTCAGTCCTAGAGGAGATCAACCCTGACTGCTCTTTAGAAGGCCAGATCCTGAAGATGAAACTCAAATACTTTGGCCATCTAATGAGAAGGGAGGACTCACTGGAGAAGAGCCTAATGCTGGGAAAGATTGAGGGCATGAGGTGGCTGGATGGAGTCACTGAAGCAGTAGGCGTGAGCTTAAATGGACTCCAGAGGATGGTAGAGGACAGGAAGGCCTGGAGGAACGTTGTCCATGGGGTTGCGATGGGTCGGACACGACTTCGCAACTAACAACAACAACAACAACGGATAATAAGTTGAGGGGGGGATTCTACCTTTGCCATTAATCTCTAAGATACAACAACAGTGCTTAGTTTATTTCATATTTCATTTTAAATCGTATTTAGGAATTCCACAGATGGTGTTGAGAGAAAAAGAAAGCCTTGTGCTGTTTACTGTGGCAATTATGGAGGTTAATTCTGAAAGCAAAGGTACTGAGTGGGGTGTAGTGTAAAACTGAAGTCAAGTTGCTGATTTAGTCTTCAAGGGCTTAATGAGCAATGTTTTATTTATGCACAACTTCACCGAAGGAAGCCATGCTTTGGCTCACAACCATGAACCTTGGGAGACATAAGAATGTTTAAAACCTTGCTTTGTCAAGCTTCAAAAGGATTCTGATTGTGTCTCCCAGGTTCTAAAATCTCAAGTAACATTCTCCGTAAATATTTTTTCTAGTAAGTATCACTTATAAAACTATCGGGCCCCACCTTGAAACCAATTAACTTGTTTGTCCCTTTTATCCCATATCTTCACTGGGGAAACTCAGCACCCAGGAATTCCTTTTGGCACTGCTGACGGAAATTAGGGCCTCATGGAACAAGAGTCCGTCAATCAAAGTATAAGTGAAGGATTATATTTTTGTTTTTAACATGCCCACCTGACCACGTAAAATCCAAAGCATCTAGATCAGTGTTTCTCAACCTTGATAACTCCCAGATTTCTGGGAATTCATTGCATCTTATTCCATGCATCTTAAAGTTGCCAAGTTTGAGAAACACTGATCTAGTTGAAAGGGAATAAAAAATCTGCTTCTAAGGCATTTGGAACCTGAAAATCTAATGTTCAATATATCCTATTTTGGTTCTGCTTCTAGCATTTTTTATTTTTTTTGCTACATATCAAAATTGCTGAAAGTTACGTTTACAACTACAGTTAGCTTTAACGAACTCTTAAAAAAAAAAGTCTGATCAAGAAGGAAGGAAAATAAAAGCTTTTTTAAAGTTATCTTTGGGATTTTTTTTTCTTTTACAATTATCCGATATTTAATGAGTAGATTAACGGCCTTGTCCTTTGCATCTTCACTCAGAAGTACGGTAATTCCCATTTCCACTCTTGCCAAATCTTATAGACTCCTAAATCTAAAGCACATCAGATAAAGTTGAACCCAGCCAGAAAACTTGCTTTAAAATTTTTTAGAGATATAATACTTTCTCATTAGTCATTTATGTTCAGGGCAGCATGGGATATTTAGAAACACAAATTACATTGTTCAAATTAGGCAACTGCAGAAAGCATGGTTTAAGAGGTGTTTTTTTTTTAAATGGTATGTGCAATTTATCTAAGCATGGTCCAAGACCTAATTTTCCCCTGCAACAGCAACCCTGTAAAGTAGGCTGGATTGAGAAAAATAGAGTAGTCCCCAATTGCCCAATAAGCTTCTGTGATTTAGGTAGGACTGGAACCTTGAGGACAAATAAAGTCAAAACTTGGGTGCAGGAAAAATAGTTGTATCTGATGCCAACTAAGATTGCAGGCTAGTGCTTCAGATAAGCAGTGGAGAGACCAAGCATCTAGCCCCTTTAACAGCTACAGAAAAGTTATTTGGATGTTGTGGAGGATCAGTCCCTCTCTCTCAGCCCTAGAGCAGAGTGGTGGAGTGGGGAAGCCCAGTCTGACTCACAAAGCTGTGATGGGGGAAAAAAATAAGGGTCGAATATGCACACCATCCTGGGAAAGATGGGATATAAATCTTAAAAAGAACAACAAAACTCCAAAGTAGGCTTGGACAGTTCTTGTTTTTTTAATTAAAATAAAAAAAACAGATTGGCATCCTTCAAAGCTTCAGCCTTTATTTAGAAGGATGCCCCTGGTGTTCTTA
This sequence comes from Thermophis baileyi, assembly GCA_003457575.1. Lineage (NCBI taxonomy): Eukaryota > Metazoa > Chordata > Lepidosauria > Squamata > Dipsadidae > Thermophis > Thermophis baileyi. Next base: position 1,135,770 of record QLTV01004266.1, on the reverse strand, counting down.
CAGAATGGAAATGATTGCTGGCAGCGAATCCAAATAAGATGTTTGGAGGTGTGCCTGCCTACCAGAAGACTAAATGTAAGCCAAGATGCAGACAGCATTCCGGAGGGCTAAATACCACCTCTGACTGGCCCCGTCCCCATCTATTCTCTGCCTCCCGAGTCCCAGCTGATCGGGAGGAAATGGGGATTTTGCAGTAACCTTCCCCTGGAGTGGGGTGGGAATGGAGATTTTACAGTATCCTTCCCCTGCCACACCCACCAAGCCATGCCACGCCCACAGAACCAGTAGTAAAAAAATTTGAATCCCACCACTGCTGGCCACATCACCACAGCAGGTGCTTTTCCAAAAGAGAAGACCACAATATATTCTCAAAAAAGCTTTGGGAGGCTGAATATAAAAGAAATTGGCCAATTAGATAGTTGCTTAGAGTGGCTAGTAGTTACCATATTTTGAGGGAAGAAAAAAATTAAAATACAAATATTTTTGTGAAGTTGCTGATTGCATGGTCAGCATCAGTTACTAGTAGTTAGTATATGGCTATCTCTGGTTTTGACACTGAGATGGAATTTAAAAAATGAAGACATGTTCACACTACCATCTTCGTGTGTAAAATCTTGACAATCCAGCCTAACCAGATTATAAATACTCCTCGCTTCTGCAGACATAAGCGAAGGACTTTCTAATTAGGCTTAGAACAAAATTTGGCAATCCAACACAAATGCAAGTAAATAAGATTGAAAAATATAATCCTAGTTTCTTGCCCCAAATTATATGATGTACCAGTTTTACAGAAGCAAAACAGATCTGGGTGTGGTTAATGTTTGAATGGACATACTTTGAGTTTCAAAAAAAAAAAAAGATGAGAAATTCATCAAACAATAAATAATGACCATCTTGTCAACAAGAAAGAGAAAAGGTACATTTCTGCCTCTTCTGACATTCTGTTTCCAAGACAGGTACTTTATAGATGTCCAGCTGACTCCAGAAGTCCCCATCTGGAATCTGCTGTTGGATTCCTGTCTTTCCAAAACTCCAGATCAACTCTGGGGGGGAATGCCAATAATTTATGTAAAATAGCTTTGTGTACAAAAAAGAATTTATAACAGGGATTGACAATTTGTTGGTTTCTAGATGTTTTAGAGTTCACACAATATCTTGCCATTTGTCCTGACTGTTAAAACTAACTAAAATCGATCCATCACATCACTAATGCCAGCTTTTAAAATAATAATGGTTCTAGCTTTGTGGCAGAGTTGAGTAAAGCGGGTTCACTTTCTTGCCATTATTAACACAACCTATTTGCTTTTCCTTCCTTTCTGGGCCACACATACATTACTTCACAAAGAAGAGCACAGGGAAACTTCAGACTGCTGATAACATGCCTGGTTTTCCCTAAGAGAACCTGGTTTGTCCAAAATCACCCAGAAAACTGAATGTCATGATGGAGTAGAGATTTTAATCTACCATATCCAAACTAGACATTGATCATCGCGCAACACTCACAAATGCACATTGGAAAGGCTATCAATGGACTAGGAAGAGTTACTAAAATACCATTACAAAGACTTGGTCTAAGCCAAACTTCATTTTAACTCCAGACTGAGCAATTTATCAACCTATAACATGTGCTCATATCTCTATTTAAATTGTTTGAATCATTTTTTTCAGCTATGAAACTCAGCAATGAGCATCTCTCAGTCTACCTACACTACAAAGTCCTTATATTCTAGAACATTTCCCTAAGATTTGTATAAATGTTCTGGTCCTTGAAAGCATTCTGCCAGCTGTCAAATGAAAGTTAAACACAAATCAATTTAAACACAGCTGTTCCTAAACATTTCCTAAATAATAGGCTGGTGCGATTCAATGCAGTGCTAAACCTTAAGTAATGTGATACTTAAAATAAGAAAAAATAAAAGAAAATGCTAAAGTGGCCACTGTCAGAAAGCGAAGAATGTTTTATTCTTTTTCTCAGTGGATCTCTTCTTAGGTTTCACAAGATCTAGGATAACTTCTGGGTTTGCTATAAATGTAGTCCTAATTCTCCCTATAAATTATGCTGCTTTCCTAAAAATCTGAAGGAGCCTAGTAACACCTTCTCAGACTGAACAAGACAGGGGTTTTTGTGAACTATATCTGACTCCATCAAATGCATGGAGAGGTTAGGATCTAAAACCATTCACACATCTGATGAAGACAACTCACAAAAGCTTATGTCTTTTAATAAAATTCATTCGTCTGAAAAGCTGCTACCAGAGTCCTCCTGATTTCTGGCTACCATAGTCAAAACAGGACGTTTCCAGGTTTTGCAGTACTTCCAATTTTTTTCTTTTTTGATGTTCTGTTTCTGCTCTGACTTCACTCATCCTTTACTTACCTGTGAAAAGTACAGTCGTGGCCAAGACGAAGACAAGGCTTCCACTGAAGGGCATCCTGCCCAAGCTGAAGCTGATCTTCATCCTTCCGGCTTGGCCCACTGCAACACCTTGCTGCTTTATGAATCTCCAGTCAGGCTCATATATGGAACCAATTGCTCCAGGTACTCTCAAAGAGACACCTTATATCGTTCCTGTTGGGATACAGGGCTGGATTTCCCAGATTTTTAGGGTGTGGTATCTTGCTATCCCTTGCATGGGAGTGCCACTCTTTACTGTTTCAACAGAGCAGGTGCAACCTTTTGGAAACATCCTCCTACTGGGAATTTGGCAAGGCAAGTCTGGAATGATGAAAGGACTCTAACCAATCCCCTTTCTTTCTCAGCAGAAGGCATGGAATTACAAGACAGCAACAATCATTGTGCTAAATTTACCACAACCACCACACCTCTCCCTCACCTTTTCTCCAATTCTAGGCTTTACAATACACCCTGCTTCCCAAAAGGAGCAGGATTGGTGCTAAAACTCCTTTTGTATTGGACATTTTATGGCATTTTAAATTGCAGAGCTGTGAAATGTTGCAACCAGGTTTAATTGCAAGATTTTTGAGAGTAGAGAAAATGAGAGATGAGACGCCTGACCAAGATGCAAACTTTTGAAAGCTTTAAAACTAGAGTGGTGTGCATAATCTGTGGCTCCAGACTGTGGAGACTGCAGAGCTAAAAGTCAATGACAAATCATTAGAGATCCACGGTTTCCTGCTGATGTTCAAATACAAAGCCAAATAAGGGTGGGTTTTCATGTATTTACCACATAGGCTTTTGTGGTATTACCCACAGCTTTACAGATGTTGCTAAAGTTGCATATACCACTATTATACAAGGTTAGCAAGCAAGCTTCTCTATGCCCATAGACATTAAGTTCACTGGGCCCTTTGATCATCTAATGAATAAATTTATTGGGCATCCTAGCTGTTGGGAAACTGCAGCCTAGGGTGGAAGGAGGGATCAAGTGAAGGCCTAGCTTAGAGTCCTTGCACCGCAAGAGGCATAAGCTTAACCTTTCCCAAGATCCATAAAGTCTTATCTGGTCATTTCCAGGAGAAGGCAAACCATCTGGGGAGATTCTTGTAACTTAGGTAAAGAACAATAAAGTTGCCTACTTTAGCTTCTACGAGTAGCTCTGATTGCTTGTGCCTGACACTAGCTACTCTTTAGTAATAAGCAGGTATTACCATGGTGGGAAGATTGGCAAGTCTTATTCTATTGTTTTGAGTTTTGCTTTGAACTCCAGAGCCCCAAAGCTATTGTGAAAAATAACAGCATAGCGATTCTTAAAGAATAAAGAATGTCTATAAATTGTGATGTATATTGATTTTATTGGGTTTATGTCATTTAAACTTCTATTTTAGTTCAGTATATTTATGGGGTTTTTTTGTTAGCAGCCAAACCTTTTGGCTGTCTACAAAAAGTACAGTACAAGAAAAGGTAAATGGCAACACATGGGTATAGGGCAGTGATGGCGAACCTTTTTTTCCTCGGGTGCCGAAAGCGTGCGCGCGCTATCGCGCCCACACCCATTATTCAATGCCCCGCACACGCCCCACCCCCCTGCGCATGCATGCATGACCCCCGTGCTGCCCCGCCGCCCATGCATGTGCGCATGACCCCCAGTCCCCCGTTTCCCGACTTCCGGTGGGCCTGGTAGGCCCGTTTTTTGCCCTCCCCAGGCTCCAGAGGTTTCCCTGGAGCCTGGGGAGGGCGAAAACAGCCTCCCCCACCCCCCGGAGGCCAAAAACGCCCTCCCAGAGCCTCTGCACGAGCCAAAAATCAGCTGGCCGGCGCGCATATGTGCGCTGGAGCTGAGCTAGGGCAACGGCTCACATGCTGGCAGATATAGCTCCGCGTGCCACCTGTGGCACACGTGCCATAGGTTCGCTATCACGGGTATAGGGCCATCATTGGGGAGTCAAAAAAAAAAGTTAAATTGGCAGGCATGACATCTGATAGAAGTTTTACCCCTTTTTTACATCCATTGTGTCTGCAAAGCAGGTCAGAAAGGGATGGGGTTTCAATCATGCTGTTGCAAGTGCTATCTGGACTCCCTCTGCACCAAGGATGCTTCCGATGTTCAGAAGCACAAAATAGCTAACTACATTGTACCAAGTTATTGTGGGCACATTGACCAGATCATTGGTTGATAGTTCAGGGTGCTGTATGAATCTAAAATATTGAATTAACTTAGTAAACTATGGGCCAGTGAATTCAGTTGGTAGCATCCAAGTAATTAAACATTACTTTTATAATTATTATTTCTAATAATATAATAAACATTATATTACTTTGTTTGTATGTACCCTGAGACCTTATGCACCAAATTCCCTGTGTGTCCAATCACACTTGGCAATAAAGAACTTTCTATTCTGTTCTGTTCTGTTCTGTTCTGTTCTGTTCTGTTCTGTTGTTCTGTTCTGTTCTGTTCTGTTCTGTTCTGTTCTGTTCTACTCTACTCTACTCTACTCTACTCTACTCCTACTCCTACTCCTACTCCTATTCCTATTCCTATTTCTATTTCTATTTTACATATGGAAATCTAATTTCAAAACATTTGTCCACGGGTTCAGAAACAAACAAGTTCAGCAAGGGAGAGACTGGTAGGGATAAAATGGTCACCCAAAATTATATGTAAATTTTGTAATACCAGGTGGAAACTGAAGCTATTCAATAACTAAGGAAGGTATCTAAGGTGATGTGGAGGCCAGACTGATAACAGAACTTCCCAGACCAGCTTTCCAGCAGCATAACCAGAATATCCAATGGGAGGAGTGTGCAAAATGTGAGAGATGCAGAATGTACAGCACATGCTAACAAACTATCCATCTTTCTGCCTTGTTAGGTCAAAGAGGACCCATTATTCTTATTAACAGATGCAGGGGATGACTCTGTGAAGCGTTCAGCAGAAGAAAAAAAAAGTACACAATAAACATGTCAAACACAATCATGTTAAAAATAAAAGCTCTCACCCACTACAGAAGATGTTAATCCATTCATTTTTTCATCCTTGAATCCTGTCGAAGTTTTATAAATTCTCACACTTACAGATAAAAGAACAAGCTAAAGGAAATATTATACAATAATCTGAACTGATATCACAGCTTTCCTTGCAGGCTTTGCAGCTTTCCAATAAGTTATATATTCCTATTTTTTTAATTCCTTAAGCAATTTTACATTGCAAGTCACATGTAAAAGGTATCTTGTTTATTCAGATATTTGGAAATCTGTAACCTGACTAGTGAACGACCAAACCATATAATTTCAGCAATAAAACTAATAATGAGAGCCAGTTTGGTCTAGTGGTTAAGGTGCTGGCTTAGGAACTAGGAGACTGTGAGTTCTAGTCTCACTTTAGGCATGAAAAACCATTTGGTGCCCTTGGACCACTCATTCCCTCTCAGCTCAATTCACCTCACAGGGTGGTTTTAGGGGGCAGGGGGCTTTTATGAGTGAAATGACAAGGCAAAGCTAATGTAGTATGCTAATGGTGTCAATTGACAATTTTTCGGAGTATAAGACTTTTCCCCCCCCAAAAGAGGGTGGAAATGTTGATGCGTCTTATACACTGAATACAGCCATTTTTGGCCTCCCGAAGCCCCACCCCTGCATCCCATTTTTGTGAAAAATGGGCCCATTTTTCGCAAAAATGGGATGTGCAGAGGGTTTGGGAGGCCTGCAGAGTGCTTCTGGGGGCTAGGGGAAGGCAAAAACGCCCCTGTTTTTGCAAAAAATGGGCCATTTTTCGCAAAAACGGGCGTTTTTGCCTTCCCCCAGCCCCCAGAAGCACTCTGCAGGCCTCCCAAACCCTCTGCGCACCCCGTTTTTCAAAAAAATGGGTGAAAAACGGGCCCATTTTTGCAAAAAACGGGACACGCAGAGGGTTGGGCCCCCGTTTTTGCAAACAAATGGGCGAAAAATGGGCCGTTTTTTGCAAAAACGGGTGTTTTTGCCTTCCCCCAGCCCCCAGAAGCACTCTGCAGGCCTCACAAACCCTCTGCGCGCCCCGTTTTTTGCAAAAACGAGTGAAAAACGCACCCGTTTTTGCAAAAAATGGGGCGCGCAGAGAGTTTGGGAGGCCTGCAGAGTGCTCCTGGGGGCCGGGGAGGACAAAAACTTTTTTTTCTTACTTACCTCTTCGAAATCTTTGGTGCGTCTTATACACCGGTGTGTCTTATAGTCCGAAAAATATGGTAACTTATTATGTACAGTATGAATGGAGATACCATTGATAGCAAAAGATCATTTGTAAGAGCATGGGACAGTGGGTAAAATTGCACTGATGGCACAGTCACCATACAGTTTATTGAAATTAGGCCTAACATGAGTTCAGTGGTTTAGCTTTATCTTCAGAATTAAATTAGAGCAGGAAGTGACTCAAGGATTGTGTGGAAAAAGAACGGGCAGGTTCACCTGGATACAAGGAAAGTAGAACAGAGCCAAGGAATGTGGAGTGTATTTTAGAAATGGAAAGATGATATACTTTTCTGGAGTCTGCAGATTCCATGCTGGTTGCTATACACTCAACTATGCCACTGAATGCCGTACCATTATATCATTTTTGGACTGAATAACCAATATTCACAATCCGTTGTGTAAGAATCTTCTGACATAATAAATCTAAACAAGGAGGAAGGAGAAAAATATTAAAGAAAGTTCAGGAGGGGGAGGTCACCGATTTAAAGCAAGGCTGTGAAATCTCAAGAACTCTTGCATTTTCCATGATTAGCCTCCAAAGCTAGGTTAGAACAAAATATAAATTTAACTCACAATCATTCACTCTGCTTTTTTCCAAACAAACCTGGGTCTAGGATACATTAATTTTCAGATCCATATTCCTTGTTGCATCATATAATATTTGCTAGAAATTATTTGCATTTTCATCCAATAACATAGCATTATTTATATATATATTTAAAATCTACCCACATATTCAAATGCCCAACCAGTACGCTTCAAACATCAGAAGTATTCCTTATACATTTATCCATAAATACATTAAACAACCAAGGGGTACTCTCATATCTTTGTCTTTCTGCTCATTTTTGAACCATTTGCAAAATATTCCATTTCATACAATCATACATTATAAGTTTTGGAAACGACCTTGGCGATTATCTCATCAAATCCATTGCTTAGTCAGGAATCTACCATAGGTAATCCTCAACTTACGACCACAATTGAGCCCAAAATTTCCATTGCTAAGCAAGACAGTTGTTAGGTGAATTTTGCCTCATTTTATGACCTTTCTTGCCACAGTTGTTAAGTGTATCACTGCAATTGTTACGCTAATAACATGGTTAAGTGAATATGGCTTCGCCATTGACTTTGCTTGTCAGAAGGTGTTGACATGGCTTTGCCGATTGGCCTTGGGACCAAATGGGGGAGTTCAACACTGGAGGTGCCTGCTAGATTATTGGCAGATTCTATCTCCCACCCGCTTCCTCTCCCCACCCATCCATCTTTTTGGTCATCATATTGATGTATTATTCTCGTTGTGGTCTTTTGTCATTGTTTATTTTATTGTTCCATTATTTTACTTCTGTTCTATTTACAAACCTTTCATTTTTCTTCCTTTTTACTATTGTAAGCCACCTAGAGAATCCCCATGGCAAGATAGGAGGCAAATAAATTTAATAAATAAATAAATAAACCACCAATACACACCAGTTGCCAAGCGTCTGAATTTTAATCACGTGACCACATACTGCATTGGTCATAAGCAGGGGTGGGTTCCACTTACCTTCCCCACCGGTTTGCATCGCAACATTTTGCGCACGCTCGCTCCACTCGCGCACGCGCACACATTCCCTCACGCAATTTTGCTTCCGTACATGCTCAGTAGCTGCAATCAGCCCGAAACACAGCTAAGGAGCTGATCAGCTGTGCTTCGGGCGAAGGAATAAAGGTCAGTATAAACACAGGGGCGGGCGGGAGGACCCTTTTTCAAGCAGCAGAACAGTAAACAATTCACAAAAAATTCCCAAAAAAAGATGGCGGCGCCCACGGACCAGCACTGACCGAACCGGATCCGTGATGTCACCAGTGGGTCGCTAACGGTTCGGGCGATCCAGTCCGAACTGGGAGGAACCCACCCCTAGTCATAAGTATGAAAAACAGTCATGAGTCACCATTTTTAGTGGTGGTGTAACTTTGATTAGTCATTAAACAAATGGTTGTAAGTCGAGGACTACCTGTACTACAGCATCCCTGACAGATGGGCATCCCGGACTTCTGAAGAATTACCTTAAACTTGAAAAGAGATAGGAAGAAGCAGTCACGCTTTTTAGTAAGTTATTTATCCAATGCTTTTTCTTATACTGTACACTTATTGCATGTAAATTCATGTAAATTGCTTTGTATGGCTTGGATTTATCTTAAAAGCTGCTTAGAAATACATTAAATGTTGCCTAATAGTTCATATTGTCTTTTTGTGCAGTGTAGTAATAATTATCACCATGCAATGCTATAAGGTATTATTTAGTGGGTCATTATAAGATTGAAACTGGAAACAAAATTCAAGAAACAAACTCCCACATTATTTCTGTTTATTTTACCTCATTTTCCTTTTCAAATGGATAGCTGTTTCAAATGTACCTGAGATTATTAGATAAATCATGTTTTATTCAGGTGCATAATATGCCATGTCTAAACTTATTTAATGATATAATATATGGGTGCAACTCATAATCTTTTTATTTAGTATATTATTTCCTGGGTTTCTCTCCTTCATTGACTGATACATCCACATCTACTTACAATCATATGCCCTGATTGTAGGCTGATAAACAGAAGGTGCATAGCAGATTTAATCAAAGCTTGTACAAAAACATTTCCTGCTTATCCATCTTGTCTTATGCATCTTCAGAATATATATTATAATGGGAGAGATGTTTCATCACAAAGGTATTCTACTAAGCAGAGTGTTCTCTTATCAAGTATTCTCCATTCTTCAGAGATCATGGTAGTGTTTCTTGGCAATGATAGTGGAGGGGCAGCAAAATAGTTCTCTGAACAGAAGACGATATTTCTACATAAATATTTTACCCATTCTTGGATATCCTGAGTCACAATGATTTCAAATTATCTGCCTGGAAATACCTATCTTCAACAAAGGTTTGAATTTACTACCGTACTCAAATTCATTTTTCTATTTCTTTGTTGCTTGTTTTATGGGTCACAAATTTTGCATCAAATTACTTCCCATATCCCAGTAGGAACAGCACCTGGCCAGAATATCTACCATTGACATGCCCACCCCCATCATGGTTTATGGAGCAGTTACAGTATATAATCAAAGGCTTACCTGAAAACAAGCTAGGAAAATAGGATAGAGGAGGAAAAAAAGAAATGGCAGATCAGACCAAAAATGGCAGAAAACAAACAATATGTGTTTTGGGAACAAAAAGAATAGAAAGCAGACGAAGAGATAAAATAGGTTAAAAAATTATACCCGAGTATTGAGGACAGAAAAGGTCAAATCAAATATCTTTATTATGGTCAGGATGTAGGGACATGGTGCTGCACAATACAAGGATGAAACTTATCATTGACTATTCATCAACTGAAATTGCAAATTTAAATTTCCATACTGTAAATACAGTCATTTACAGAGTACTGTAATGTTTAGAATAGGATTTTGTAAGCTGAAGCTTTTGTAGAAATTGCTTGTTTCTTTAATAGCACAATAACACAATAGCACAATAATAAACTGGATGAACCATAACTTGGGCCAGGAAGAGATGAGAACTAGTGAGCTGTTGGTCCAACTGTCATCTGCCCTTGGTAGAACCACCTTGGTCTACCTAGATCTAAGGCTAGTTTGTGAGGATAAACATCCCAGCTGAAAGAATAAGAGCTTTTCTAGACATTTGAAAAAAGTAGAGTTGTTCTTGAAAAGTTTAAGGCTAGTTAATAAAGAAGCTTGCCTTTTTGGGAGTCAGATGTCCAGAGTAATTGTCCTAAAAGCAGCTCTGGCTCCTACTACCCGCCTTAGAAACAGACTTGATTTTTTAAAAGAAATATAAACATAGTTAGCCCCTTTATTTTTGTTTAATTTGGGTATTATGTCATTACCAAGATCTCTCTGGTGGCAAACCCACCAGCACAAGCAAAGAAGCAACCCACCAGTGTTAGGAAAACTTTTTATTTAGAGTTGCTACTTTGTTATACTGTAGTTAAAAGATTTTAATCAAATAATCCTCAAAGCAGCCTAGTTCAAGATGTTAATTGCCTTACAACTTCATTTAATAAACTAAGTTTTTCCCTTATAATCAGCTTTCTCCCCCCCCCCCCACTTCCCACTTGTGAAATTTGGATTTCACAGCAAAACATATTTTGTGGAGTTAGAAATTCCATAAGTATCTGCCAAGTCATTTGAGGCAGGATTTTCCTTAACCAAATATCGTAGCATAAAGGTTTTGCTCAAAGTGTGGCCCAACGACCCCTGGGGATCCCCAAGATTCAGGGATCTGTGAAATCAAAATTATTTTCCAGCTTGCGTGGAAAAATGACACCAAAATCCTATCAAATAATCATGAGAAGCAATAGTGGCAGCAAAGGTATTAATTTTAAATCTTGATATGATGCCAATAAATATAATAACCCATCATTTTTAAAACTGAGAAGGGTCCTGGGAAATACTGGGATAAAAGAAAATGGCATAAAACTGGAGAGGAAGCAGTGGATAAATGAGGACGAATTAGGTCTCTCTTGTGAAGGGCCTTTTTCTCCTCAAACATTTCTTTTGCTGTGGTTGTAAGGGTTTGATCAGCTCTCGTTTTTGTACTGTTGTAAGGAATATCCTTCTGGGTTCAGTTCCAAGTGGGGAAAAAGACACTGGATTCATGGAAGTTGCTTGGAAAGAAGGTTTAATGGTGGACCGGAGCACATGGCATGGGCTCCTGAACAGAAAAGGTGGATCACATGCTTCCAGATGTTGGGTGAAGAGAAAAGGGAGGAAAAGATGCTGAGTCTCTTGGTTTTATGACCTCTGTTGGGTCTCACCTCTTACTTTCCTGTTCCTGTGTATGCAATGCACTCAGATTGGCTGTCAGACACCCCTTAGGGGCCAGGCTCTTAGCTAGCCTTTTAGGCTGTCCCCCAAATTTGTTTGAGTGCTGATAATTTTCCAGGTGCCATGTGGTAGAGGGCTAATCCTACCATGTCCTAAGGGTGAAGGTCTTAATCCCATCACCCTGGAGCTGAAGTGGGGGGGGCAGGGAGCTGCAGGAAGCTGCTTTGTATTTAAAACACGTTTCTCCTCATCCAGGGAAACATATTCTTCCTTTTCAATATTTCCTAGGATATTTCATTTTTCTAGGAGAGGGGTGGGTGCCATGCAGGGCAACTCTGTAGGCTGTCTCGAGTCCAAGCTTGCTTGAGTCCCGCTGGCTGATGCAATCTTCCCAGGTCCCATGTGGTGTAATGAAAGGGCTTTGGGCAATTCCTAATATGGCTCTGTCTGAAGGAGGTAAATCTTTGTTATGTAGAATAGACTGGGGGGCTACTAAGAGTGAGTCTGTTTCCTGCCCAAAAACATGTTTCTCCATTTCTCAGCGAGGGATATTCTATATAATAGTCTGCCTTTTTAATATTTCCTTGGATATTTCATTTTTCTAGGAGAGGGGTAGGTGCTAACTTCCTACATATTGTGTATTTGACGTAAAACCATAGAAAACGTTGCTTCTGGTGCATCCGGATACCTGAGAGCATTTTAAACTCGAAAAATCAGCGTTTTATTATGTACTTTCACGATAACAACAACGCGCAGAGCGACAAAAGCATATTTTAATTTCTAAATTAAAAATGGCTAAATTGGATTATTCTTTCCCCCATCATCAATTGCTCGGAAGGGAATACCTTAGAAATTATTTTGTTTTTAAATAAAGCGTCTGCTTAAGAATGGTTCCTATTTGTGGCAAATCTCTCCCCGAAATAAACGGACGCTCAACCGTCAAACGGGGAAAAGGAAGGGAGAAATGGACTACACTACTTCGACCTGCAAAGAGGGACAATTCCCTATTTTAGTGCTTGCCTATGCTATGCTGATTCCTTATAAGCAAGAAAATTGCAGAGGAGACAAAAAGATGGCGTTACAGTCTTTTCTTTATCACGCTCACTTTCTATTTCCTTTTATTTTTAAATTCGTAAACATTCAAAATAGGTTATCCTCCCTAAGGGGCGGAATGGTTCGGTCTTCGGCGTCCAACTATTAAAACCACGCTGCCGGTAGATAGGCGGGGCTCGTTTTGAAAGGGAATCTCAAACAGATTGAGCTCGCGCTTGGCAAAACCCTTCTTTTTCCGTCAATTCGCGCTTTGCCCCACCTCCCCGTCTGTCTTCGCCCCCTTTGATTGGTTCGCGTTGCGGCCGTTGAAAAGGCCTCGCTTTCCATCTTTGCTCTTGCGATCTTGCCTGTCAATCACGTTCAGAGCATAAAAGCAAGAAAGGAAGTAATTGGGGTTTGGGGGGGATTCTGGCGCCCCAATTCTTCGTTGTGCCTTTCCTCGCCCAAGGAGAGCTCCTTGAGGTGACAGGTGTTTCTTTTAAAGAAGCAAGGATAATTTCCAGAAACAAGGCATTGTTTTCTTCCCAGATGTAATTGAATCAAGCGTGGCTTTCATGCATTCATTACACTTAATGTTTTAGTTAAAACTTGGCATTATTGCTTTTTACTGTTTCCTGCCGTGCATGGAGTTGGCTCCAGTTTTGCTTTGTTGCTCTACAAAATGTCCTGACTGAATTCAGGATTTAGTGTATTGCTCAATTTTTATGATTTGGCACACTGGCTTGATTTGGGAGCATAAAGCACTTTACAATGCTGCAGCATGAAGAAGTGTTAATGTAGACTGGGGCTCAACCCTTCCAGGAATAGAAAGTAAAAGTCAATAAAAGGGAGGTGAATATGCGGAGAGTGTTTCCCATATCCATGAATATTTCCAGGTGGATGAGCCAGGTAGGCTTGCATTAGTAATGTGGGATCAAGTGTATGTAATCATTACATAAATTATTACATAAATTACATAAATATTATTATAATATTTATAATATGTATTATTATATTTATTATTATAAATATTATGTAATATAAATATTACATAAATATTATTATTACATAAATAAAATGAGGACCCAGATTGTTGGGGGCAATATGCTAACTGTAAACCGCTTAGAGAGGGCTGTAAAGCACTATGAAGTGTATATAAGTGCTATTGCTATTGCTATAATCTCAGCCTTGTAACGGGGATAGGGAAAATCCACATTTGCTTGACAACAATGCAGTACAGAACACCTAGCACACCTAGCAATAAGCACATGCAATTCACAATTAGACATACAATAGCACCATACTGCTCCATTTAGAAAGTAGTACTATAAGGTCAGATTGCAGCTTACAATATACTGTTGCAAAGTTGTTCATGCAAACAGATTTATCAAAGGCAGTTTTTTTCATAAAAATGGAAATGTACAGCAGAGTTTCATGAATATTCACTCAATAATCCCATTGGTATCAGTAAAATATATTCATGAATATGAATGGGATTACTGATGAGGTTTTCAAAATTCACTGATTGTCTGGAGATCCTGGAGAAACTTTTACTGTGAAATATATGTGAATAAAGTAGGATTTTAAGAAGAGATTAGACAACAGGAATGGTCGTCTGCTTGAGCACCTTTGAAAAAGCACCTTTGGGGCTTGAGCATGAAGTTGGACTGGAAGATCTCCAAAGTCCCTTCCAACTCTATTCCATTCTGTATAGTAGTGCCCTCTTGAAGACACTAAGATTATAGAAAGGAGGAGGAAAGGAATTTGAATAACAGAATTGGAAGGAAACTTGGTCTTCTAGTCTAACCCCCTGCTCAAGCAGAAGACCTTATACTATTTCAGTCCAATCTTTTCTTAAAAACATGTAGTGATTGAGCACTCACAATTTCTGAAGGCAAGCCATTCCACTGATTAATTGTTCTAACTTGTCAGGAAATTTCTCCTTAGTTCTAGATTGGTTCTCTCCTTGATTAGTTTCCATCCATTGCTTCTTACTCTGCCTTCAGATGCTTTGGAGAATAGGTTGACCCCTTCTTTGTGGCAGGCCTTAAATATTAGAACACTGCTATCATGTCACCCCTAGTCCTTCTTTTCATTAAACTACTAGACATACTGGTATCCAAATTCCTGCAACTGTTTTTCATATGTTTTAGCCTCCAATGCCCTAATCATCTTTGTTGCTCTTCTGAATGTCCATACATGTTGCACATCTATGTTTTATATCCACACATCTATGATATAAAACATCTTATGTTTTATATCCACACATCCATACATCTATGTTTTCTTACAATATATGATTTTTAAAGGAGGCTTGTATTTAATTTAAAGCAGTGCTTTGTTTTATAATATCACTTAAACCATTTTCTGATGCTTGTTTTAGTGTGATGCCAAAGGTGCCAGTGCTCTCGCCAAACTGTCCTGTGAGCCTAGGCTACTTTACTGAACCTGAATCTCTGGAGGGGCAGTTACTGAGGCATGCTGCTGAGGGCAAGAGCAATAATGCCAAGATATTACTAAAGAGAGGTAAATCATGTTTGTTGTGTGGGTTACATTGCTTCAATAGCTGCTGTTTTGTAAGAGTAAGAAACGCTAGCTGGGCATCATTCATGTGATGAAAATAGAGGATATAAGCAGCAAAATATATGTTTTATTTTCTATTCCATATTTCTAATATGGGACAGGAGATTTAGTTATAGTTGAATCAGCCCATTTTGATGCATATACAGATAACCCTCGATTTATGACCACAATTGAGCGCAAAATTTCTGTTGCTAAGCAAAACATTTGTTAAGTGAGTTTTGCCCCATTTTATGACCTTCCTTGCCACAGTTGTTAAGTGAATCACCGTAAGTGTTCAGTTAGTAATATAGTTGTTAAGTGAATCAGGTTTTCCCATCGACTTTGCTTGTCAGAAGGTTGCAAAAGTGGTCACATGATTCTGGGACACTGCAACTGTCATAAATATGAGTCAGTTGCCAAGCGTCTGAATTTTGATCATGTAACCATGGGGATGTTGCAGTGGTCATAAGTGTGAAAAATGGTCATAAGTCTTTTTTTTTTCATTTGTTGTAACTTGAGGACTACCTGTAATTTTACAGTATTATTGCTGTCATTAATATTATTAATTTATTGGCTGCCCAATTCCAGTGGACATGCATTCAGAAAAAAACTTTTGCTATTATTCAGTGTGTATGCTTCCTTCCTTAGGTGTGGAAGTTGACAGCCACAATGCAGCTGGACAGACTGGTTTATATATTGGTGCCCTACTGGGACATGCTTCCGTAGTTCAGCTGTTTCTGCGCTTTGGTGCTAATCCTAATCAGTGAGTGATACAGAATTCGTGGAGAAACTAGTTCAATATTAGTTATTCTTTTGCAGCCTTCCTGACTGCAATTCTTCTAGAATAGAGATATATTGTAAGCATCCCAATGCATACATTGTTTCAGAGATCTACAGATGTTCATTTTTTTAGGAACAATTCCACCATTCATACATTTCTCAGCTTTGCAGCTATAGTCCACAGATAATGGTGACTAGAAATGGCCTAGCTTTGCTGTGGAGATATCCTCTTTCTCTTTCCAACTAACACACTAACAGGTCTGTTGGAGGTGTCCACACAACAGCACTTTCACGTTCCTAAAGTGTTTTAAGGAGGATGAGAGTGAAGACTGTCCCTGCTGTGCCAAAGACTGGATTGCATCTAATGGGTCCATGTTGTAGAACAGTCCATTTTCCATTCAGCATTAAGAGCAACATCTTAATGGAGGCTTTTGAATAATAGTTGTCAGTTGATGAGCTAACCTTGTATCAATTACTGGGTTAGCTCACAAAGCAACTCTATAGTTCAAACAAGAAAAGAAAACTAACAGATGAATATATTAACTATATATTAAGGCTTTCAAGTTAGTTTTGACTCCTAGGAACGGCCTGGACAGGTCCCTGCAATTTTCTTGGTAAGATTTCAGAAGTGTGATTTGCCACTGCCTACTTCCTAGGGCTGAAAGTGACTGCCCAAAGTCATCCAGTTGGCTTTGAACCTAAGGCAGAACTGGTCTCCTGCTTTCTAGCCTGATGTCTTAACCACTACACTAAACTGGCTCCCAAATTGAGCATCCACCAGGTGTAAATTACATTATACGAGTCTAGTGATTTAGACACACAATCCCAGGAAAAGCAGCATCTGTTTTGTTCCCAAAAGATGCTATTTATGTGTTCTCATTCACAACTCCAAACTCATTTTGTTCTTCAGATCTAGATCACTGCCCAGCCCTAATAGTTTATGCCACATTTTCACAGTACAAAAGATATCTTAGCTTAAGAAGCCACTAAGCCCAAACTACTGTCATACCAACTCCTGTTGAATCAGCCATGATCCATGAGCATTGACAGACTTGGTAAAATAGCCCATTCATCTAAAGAGCTGAAGAAGCTTCTTGGATGAGAAGTGAAACATCTTCAAAGAAAAACCAGAAAGTCCAGATGCCTTTTGAAAAAGCACCTTTGGGACCACCATGACCTGGATGACTGAGAATCTCCATAGACATTTAGCCCATTCACCACAAATGAGATCCGTTTGAACTTAGTTGTTTCCTATAGTTAATATCCTAACACCTCTTCCTTCTCTGTCTATTCTATGAATCCCAGTCGTTGTTATGATGGTAGCACCCCAGTCCATGCAGCTGCATTTTCTGGTCACCCAAGACTTCTCAACAGTATCCTGCAAGTGGGAGGTGATTTAAGATTCCATGACCAAAAGGGTCGGACTCCTAAGGACTGGGCCCAGCAAGCTGGAAGTGAACAAAATGCAAAGGTACAAAGTTCATAAGGCTGATACGGATATAATTCTATGAAATGGATTAGCCTGCTAGAAAAACAAAAGATTCTAATCTAATATAACTAATTAAGAGCATTGGAGAGTTTTTTCTGTGTTTGAAAGTTCACTGCTTTTACAAAAGTGTGCAGAGACATAGTTACAGGTAGTCTTCGACTTACAACTACAGTTGGGACCAGAACATTCATTGCTAGCAAGGTGGTTGTTAAGTGAGTTGTGCCTGATTTTATGACCCTTTTTTGCTATGGTTGTTAAGCGAATATTGCAGTTGTTAAGTGAATCATGCATTTGTTAAGCAAATCCTTCTTGTTCTTTTCCCATTGACTTTGCTGGTCAGAAGTTGGCAGGGAAGGTTGCAAAAGAGCAATCACATGACCCTGGAATGTTGAAACTGTTGTAAATATATGCTGGTTGCCAGACACCTGAATTTCATTTACAGGTAGTCCTCGACTTACAATAGTTCATTTAGTGACCAAAGTTACAACATAACTGAAAAAAGTGACTTATGACCGTATTTCACAGTTATGACCATTGCAGCATCCCCACGGTCACGTGATCAAAATTTGGATGCTTGGCAACTGGTTCATATTTATGACGGTCGTGGTGTCCCCGGGTCATGCGCTCCCCCTTTGCGACTTTCTGACCAGCAAAGTCAATGGGGAAGCCAGATTCACTTAACAACCACATTACTAACCTAAGCACTGCAGTGATTCACTTAACAACTATGGCAAGAAAGGTTGTAAATTGGGGCAAAATTCACTTCACAACTGCTTCATTAGCAATAGAAATTTTGGGCTCGATTGTGGTCATAAGTGAAGGACTACCTGTACATGACCCTGTGGATTCTCTGACAGTTATAAATAAATGAGGACTGGTTATAACTCACTTCTTTCAGTGCGTTGTAACTTTGAACGGTCACTAATCGAATGGGTATAAGTCGAGGATTACCTGTGAATATACCAGTGGCCATTTTGGCTTCTATGCTGAATGCAATTAATGCTCTTCCCCTAACAGTCCGCTTACTTAGCAAGCATGTGTGTAGCTTATGATACCCGGCTATTGGATTATGTGCAAGGATTTTGCCGAATGAGGTCCACTGTCTTTCTATTGCTTCCAGGTCATGGACATCATACAACAGTACTATGCTCAGATGGCAGCACAGGTGCAGCATGGTGATCAGTCACTGTACTCAAAAAGTCTAGGAACATCTTCACGCAGTTTGCGTTCCTCTTTCACCTCACTTTTATCTACCTCCTTCTGGTAACTTTATTCTTGGTTGGTTTTAACCCCAAACCTGTTAAAGTAGAAGATTATATAACAAAAATCATGGCTTGACTAAACTGACCAAATACCGTATTTTTCGCACTATAAGACGCACCTGACCATAAGACACACCTAGGTTTAGAGGAGGAAAACAAGAAAAAAAATATTCAAAGTACTGTGAATATGGAGCGCCAAATATGGAGCAGCAGTGTAGTAAGGGCAGGAGGCGGGAGCCTGAGAGGACCACAGATAGGTGTCCTCTCATGTGCCAGCTCTGCCTATTGACTCTTGCACTGCAGAAAAGAGACAGAAGAGGCGGACAATGACAAAGACAGAAGAGGCGAGGTTCAGCACTGTAAAAGGACCCCGCCGCTGTGGCCCGGCTGCAATATTTGCTCCATAAGACACACAGACATTTCCACCCACTTTTGGGGGGGGGAGTGTGTGTTATGGAGCGAAAAATACGGTACATAGTTCTCTCGTGTAATATGTCCCAATGAGTGTATATTTTTATCTACACTTATGAAAGAAACAAGAACCAGCATGTTAGGGTAGCACATGTCGGAAATTACCATCCCATAAATAAGCTGTGATCATTTCTTTAAAAACTCAAGTTCCCAAAACTTCATGTTGTTGCAAAACAAAACCAAAAAAAAATGCCCAAAACATTATTCAATGTCATTTCTTCTCATTCCTTGAAGTCACAATAAAGGGTTATCTCCTGGTGGCATTTATTTAATTATTATTTAATTTTAGCACTTGTAAAGATATAATTTCTTTCAGGTGCAAACAATTTGAACAAAGGGCAGTGCAGACCTAAAAACTGACCTGAAGAAATATTCCAGACCTCACGCAAGCAAAGCGCTTTTCAACTGTTCATGAAAGCAGCCATACTTTTTTTTTTCAAAACCCAAGAAAATAGATTGCAACTTACAGATTTTTTTTCTTGTCAGCAAGAAAAACTGTCCATTTCCTTTTCTTATATTGAAAGTTCAAAAGAATGTGTCCTAAAAGAATCCTCCCGCCTCTCTTATAGGTATCTGGACTGTCCCCAAATGTTTGCAAATGTGAAGAAGCCATTTGTTGGATATGGACATGTAAGGAAATTTCTTTGAATAGTTTAGTTCAGTGCAGTGGGAAGGGCAGGTACTAATCTATAAAGTGCAATGCTAAGCTGCATAGTTAACTCGTTCATTCCCCCCCCCCCAGCTCTATCCAAGTAGATACGAGCAGCCACGGATGGCTGCCTTCCTATCCATTGCCGATAATAACGAACTGATCAGAGGACAAGGAGAGGCAGATTGGAGTTATCAGAATGGACCATTTACACTCATGAGGAAGTAAAGCTATGTTTTGAGTTGCTATGTATAAGTCCCTTGTAGTTTGTTTGTTCCTTCCCACACTTTTAGAATAATGAAATGTAACCTTAGAATAGTGAAAGCCTTCTCCTGAATTAATAATGAATCCATGGTGACTTACGTCATCATATGTTTCCATGGTTCATCTTTAATATTTCCCATCTCATTCAAGTTCAGAATATTATTGGCAAGCTTTGACATTACGCTGAACTTCCAAGAGGAGAGTAGAAATACATATGCATCTAAAAACAAGGAAAACAGAACCAATATGCGGGCAACTTTACATAAATAGAGATGCGTAGCTTGGTAGTCTGGTAGAAGTGATGGCTTGCAAATAAAGTCAACTGAGGAGTTATGATTCTAACTCTTCATTTCACAATTTTGTGGAGAAAAGGATTGGACTCTAACTCCAATTCTTCCATTTTGACCTCTATTTCTAGCTTGCTATGGAATGGACAGTTGGTTACTGTGAGAAGCATCAAGCCAGAGGCACATCCCAACTGTAGTAAAGCACGTCGCACCATGGACTTGCTGCTAGCTGAAGAAGAACACTGCAGGTAATTCCAGTTTGCGGGCATCGGGAATATGATGGATCAAAGAAGGATATAGTGGTGTGATTTATTTATTCAGGCTTTCCTGGTTACAATCGAGAGATGTGATCTGTGTGGTTATTCAGCGTAGATATGGTATTTAAACATGATTCTTGTGTTTCCTGTAGCCAACTTCGCCATCCCTATCTACTGCTCCTCTTAGCTGTGAGTCCATCCATGGATCTCCAAACTATCCAGCTTGTCTTTGAAAGAGTAGAAATGTGCTCCCTCTACTATGCCTTGCACTGTGAGGTAAGTGGGACAGTCAGGAAGGTAGGCTGCTCTTCTCACTACCCAGAACTACCACATACTTCCCTTCTTACCTTCACTGCAGAATCCTAGCTCCCCAGCGTCCTCCGCTACAGTGCATCTGCTCCTCCAAGTCTCTGAAGCACTTTTGTTTCTGCATTCTCGAGGCTATATCCATCGGGCTGTGACCTCCCACGCCATACAGCTGGTGAGACCTGGCCTTGCCAAGCTCAGTAACCTTGAGTACATGCAACAGAGGTTAGTTGAAGCAAATGCAATTGTAGCTGTTCGGATAGGGTTTTGCAGGGATCTTGACGGAATGGATTCTGTTTCAGGAGAGAGAAGCTCTGTTTAACTTGGCCTATCCCACCACCTCCGCCTCTCTACAACTGGTTACCCTTGGAAGTCATCAGAGACCGATCAGCCTCTGTGAAGTCTGACTTCTACAGTTTCTGCACAGTAATTCAGGAAATCTTCACAGGTCAGTTTGTGACATACGTAGAAAATCACAGGTAGAATGAACCCATGAGTTGTGCAAAGTAACTTCGCTGCAAATAAATTATGTGAAATAATTTGCCAAAAATGCAGTCTGTTAAAAAATGCTTTCTTTTCTGGAAAGATCACGTTGGTTTTAGCCTTAATTATATTTCAAATAGGGCTGTTGGAGTCAGATTTAAATTAGGCATGCCATATTCCAGTGATGGCGAACCTATGGCACGCGTGCCACAGGTGGCACGAGGAGCCATATCAGAGGGTACGCGAGGCGTTGCCCTATGTCAGCTGCAGCGCGCATGTGCACGCTGGCCAGCTGATTTTCGGCCTTGGGGAAGGCCGTTTTGCCCTCCGGAGGCTTCAGGGAAGCGTCCTGAAGCCCCGGAGTGCGAAAAACGGCCCAACGGGCAAACCGGAAGTTCAGAAAAACGCACTTCCGGTTTGCCCGTTGGGCTGTTTTTCGCACTCCAGGGCTTCAGGAAGCTTCCCTGAAGCCTCCGGAGGGCAAAAAACCCCCCCACGGCCCANNNGTGGGGCCGTTTTTCACCGCCCTTGTGCGCAGGCGTGCCTTTGCGCATTCGTGGGGGGGGGCGCATGCGCAGGGGGCAGCGCAGGGGGGTTGTGCGCATGCGTGGGGGGAGGGAATGGGTGAGGGCACGCGCGCACACCCCGTTTTGGCACGCGAACCAAAAAAGGTTTGCCATCACTGCCATATTCTGTATAGCCACATTTGGAGATTTAGATCCAGTTTAAAATTGTACAAACAAGCTCTAAAATGACCAATTACAAATAGGCCTAAGGACTAGAATTTAGATGCTCCTTCGATCTTTTTTGTCCTTACTGCCTTCCTGTGGAGAAATCTTCTTTATCCGATTCAATTTCTTGAGGTTAGCGCATTTCAATCTATTTCTTAGATGTGGACTAAGACTATTGGATTATTTTTAATGATTCAAACAACAAGATCTTTATAATACTTAGAATCTGCATGCTTTCAAAATTATTCAGAAAAAATCCATTGTCTACTGTTCATAAAAGCAAATAAATCCACATGCATTTGAAAAAAGATGCTGCTGTAAGAATTGCAGTGAAACTATGCTGCTTTAGTAATTCATTAAAGGTGTTTCAAATTGTTTTTGGGCACAAGCTTAGTAATAACAGCTAGTAGAATGCTGTGACCAAAACTATCAGGCTCGATTCCGTGGTCTTCCTAAGCTATGGTTTATGATCTTATATATCAAGCAATGCATATTTTCAGGGGAAATTCCGTGGGATGGATTGGATGGTCTCGACGTGAAAGAAAAAATGGAGGGAGGGCAGTCTCTCTTAACTGATGCCCGTGTCCCTGAGCCATTTTATGAGGTGGTCAAAAGTGGTACAGCTTTGAAAGAACGTGACCGGAGAGGCACTTTCCCTGACTTACGCTACTTACTGCGGGCAGCTCAACAGGTAAGGAGCTCAACTGCTTACATTTTAAGTTATTCCTAATCCTACTATCTGCAGAACTGATGAAAGTATGGGTCTTTCCTCACTACATAGAAAATTACTAGACCAGAAAAAAGGAAAGAGGAGCGGTAATGTAAAAGACATTGAGCCTATGTATTGAGAAGGTCTGAAGGTCCAGTTCAGATGATCACTCACGAGTTTCATCCTTAAAGGCTTCAGCAATGCCTACTAATAGCAATAACGCTTAAACATATATACCACTCCACAGTGCTTTACAGCCCTCTCTAAGCAGTTTACAGAGTCAGCATATTGCCCCCAACAATCTGGGTCTTCATTTTACCAACCTTGGAAGGCTGAGTCAACCTTGAGCCGGTGAGACTTGAACTGCCGACAATCGGCAGTCAGCAGAAGTAGCCTGCAGTACTGCATTCTAACCACTTTGCCATCACGGCTCTACTAAACCATATTTGCCTTCCTGAATTCTAGTTCTAGTTCTTCCTATACTCTCTGCATTTGCAAACAGAGACTGGAATCTTTGAGTCACATAATTTATTTGATTCCTTCTTGAATTAATGTATTCCTTCTTGAATTAATGTATTCATCATTAGGCTGCTTCATATCTTGTCGAGCCATCCAAGCCCCATTCTCAATCCTTGTCATTGCATTGTTTCTACACTTGCTTTGCCCTCTTCCACAACATTTAAACCCTTGTGAAGAGGTCTATCCGCTACTGGTGACCTAACCATCTCTGACAATTGGTATAGGATCTCCTGCTTGAGCGGGGGGGGGGGGGGGTTGGAGTAGAAGACCTGCAAGATCCCTTCCAAGTCTGTTATTCTGTTCTGTTCTGGTGGAGAAATGTAGCGAATTTTACCTTCACTATGACTTTCAGAAGCTTTCGGTTTTAAGAGGAAAAATACAAATACTGGTACAGCCAAGGCTCCTTTCATTATATACAGTGCTTAAGTTTCTTTTTAGGAAAGAACAAGACACTTTTTTTAACTTTTATTGATCAGGAATAAAAATCTTAAGCAGTATTACTTTTACAGGGTGCCACGGGAGATTTTCCTATGCTTTCATCAACAGCGTCTGGTCCAAAGAAGCTTTGCATGTGGGCAGGACAAACAGTGTCCACTCAAGACTCTGTCCCCATCGTTCCTGAAGGTCAGTTTCATGGCCAGTAGCAGAACTACAGCATGGAAAAAGATGTTAACTTCATGGATTCCAATGTAGATCCAGAGGCCAAACCTAAGTAAATGTTGGGTTTGAGAATGCGTGTTATAATCTATACTCAGATGTGAATTTTAAGTTGAGTCACTAAATGAGTTCACCTATAACAGTGATGCCGAACCTTTTTGGTGCCGAGTGTCCAAAGTGCACGTGCACTCCCAAAATGCAATGCAAGCGCCCCCTGCGCATGCACCCCTCCCCCCACGCATGCACGCGCATCCCCCACGCATGCGCCTCGCCCATTTTTGGCTTCCAGGTTGGTGTAGGAGGCCTTCCAGGCCCAAAACGGGGTGGGGGGGCACGTGCACATGCGCGAACCCCCAAAATGCAATGTGAGCCCCATGCGTGTGTGTGTCCTCTGCATGTGCCCCGCCCCCAGTGCATGCGCGGCAGAGACCCGAAGACCAGCTGGCCGGCGGGAGGCACACGTGCATGCATGGTGGAGCTGGGCTGGGGCGACGGCTGGCGTGCCCGCAGAGAAGGCTCTGCGTGCAACCTGTGGCACACGTGCCATAGGTTCGCCATCACGGACCTATAATATTAACTCATAGCCTATTTTAGCCACAATTGTTGAATCACTTGTGAAACAGGCCACAATCTTTATTGTAGATGAGCAAAGCGGTCATTGCTTCTTTGCTTGCACATAAGAAAGAGAAAGAGAGGATGACATGTGGCTGTTTTTGCTTTTCTGATGAAAGCAACTGCATCCCATGGACACCCATGGTTTGGTCTATTCTTGATTTGTTCTCACTTGGTTTTGCTGCTCTAGTTTTGCATCCATGTAGAAATATGGATAGACTAAGAAAATAACTCTACAGAATAATTTAGAAGGCAAACTCTGCACCCTTTTGCAAACCATCCTGAGGTTAATTGGACTCAATTCAACAACAAACTACATTTTTCAGAATCGGGTTTATAAAACAGCTTTTGGTAAAAGTAAACTCCAAATGAATACATGAATAGCTATGTAGGTTACAAAAAATCATCTCATATATATAACGTCAGATAAGATAAAATATTTTATGCTAAGAACTATTTGAGTAATAATGCAATAATTTTAATTGGAACAATAATACAAATTGGAAATTGAAAGTGGAAAATTGTATGCAGGAAGAAGAATGGGGAAACAGAGGGCAATTAACAAGCAAAATTGGAGCTAATGTATAATAATGTGGAGTAGCAAAATAAATTAATATAAGGATCTAACAGAATCCATGGTTTTACCTCTGTTGCTCTCTCCAGAAGCACCATATTTTGAGGTGGAGTCCAGCAGCAGGAGTGCAGGACAAAGCACATTTAGTGCTCATCCTGGGAGCCAGACAATGGGACAGGCACAGGTAGGAGGTTGGATTCCAGTGGCTTTAAACAAACTTTCTGTCAGGGTTCCAAATAGCATCCAAAATAAAATCAGAGTCCGAGGCAAAGCATTCCTCAAAGTTCCAATTTATTAACAGAGCCATGTTGGCACAGCTGGGAGAAACCCGAATCTGACGCTCCCAGGGTTTCTCCACCCAGTTGAAAGATCAAGCCCTTTGTCCCCACACCCACAAGTTCATGATGTTAGCCAGTCGCCTTCTGCCGACATGTCAGTTACTCCCCTCAGCTTCCGGGCAGGTGCTGGACAAAAGATGACCTTGAGAATCTAAAGGAATTTGTTATGGCTACATGTCTACATCCCTCATGCAACAGCCCCTCCCAAATTCCCACAGCAAGAATACATTCTCAAACGTAAAGTGTGGCAGGCCAAAGTCTCTAATAAAATATGGCTTCGGCCTGACACTTTCCCCTTTTTCCTTCTGGGGAGGGATGTATCCTGGCACAACATAATTCCTATTACATGTAAGAGCATGTTGGCTATTTGTGGAGAAAGCCTTCAATTATTTATTTATTTATTTATTTATTTTTATTTATTTATTTTGTCAAGCATGTATTAGATAACAGATGTAGGTATAAACATGGTTAGTAATACATGAAATGGATACGAATACATGGGGACAGGGATGGTAGGCACGTTGGTGTGCTTATGCACGCCCCTTACAGACCTCTTAGGAATGGGGTGAGGTCAACAGTAGACAGTCTAAGGTTAAAGTTTTGGGGATTTGGGGAAGAAACCACAGAGTCAGGTAGTGTATTCCAGGCATTGACCATTACAGTATTACAGTAATTTGAATTTTGCTGCAATAGTAATTAGACTAATTTTTTTCAAACTTGGCAATTTTAATACGTGTGAATGTTAAGTCTTTGACTTCAGTGTGTGTTGAAGTCTAAACATCTTAAAGTTTGCCATGACTTGGAAACACTGGACTAAACTCTTGAAGTGCTTGAACAATGCAGTCAAATACAGTCCATTTTGTATCAGTTTTTAAATGGAGAAATTATACAAACACATATGCACATACAATCTCACACATATTAGCTAAAACAGGCAAAGCACTCCTACATAGCATCTGTTCTTGATATCGGGAGATTTTGGATCAGCAGAGTGACTGACCGACTGAATCTTCGAAAAAAGTCCTGGCTCTCCAAATGTTTATCCCAAGGGAAGTGGCTAATACTCAACAGGTTCATTGTGTGAATCATGTTTCATTTGAAGGGCTTCTTACATTTTTTTTTAATTCCAATATTCTTAATTAATATTAAGAATCTAGAGAAAGATGAAGTGGAACAAGTCAAAAAAGCCTAAGTTCTATTGTCAATTAAATGACTGCAGCAAGATACAAGAAAGAAGAAGGAGGAAAATAATGTTTTTCTCGTATTTCTAGCCACTGACAACTGAGAGGCACAGGGCCTCGCATATTAGAGTAGAAGTACAAAATTTCTTCCGTAGAAAGAGACTGGTCAAGGATGCCCCTCTTTAGGAAACAGGTTGAAGGGACAATTCAGATTAGATTACATTCCATCCACTGAAGAGCACCCATTTTCACAGTGTTCTGCATTTTTTTCCCCATAGAAATATAGCGATCAGCAGGCTGATGTCTCTAGCAAATCTGTGGAACAGCAAAATCTGAAGTCAAACTGTGACAGCACATGGGAACACGGGAAGAGTGATGAGGAGAAGGCAGAATCTGATAATACTGTCATGTCAACAGACCTGGTATGGCTTGGTCAGGCTTGAAGCCTTTTTAAGTCTTGATCTGTAAATATCCCCCACCCAACCCCACCCCAGTACAAATTGCTGCAGGAAATGATTTAGAGTTTTCAATCGGTTAATAAGAACTTATTTAGTGAATCAAATGAGTTCTTTGATTAAGTCCAAGGATCTTTGGAAGTTTCCAGTAATAATGCCCAACTCTCCCTGTTAGCATAATTGTAGGAACTATAGTCCAAAACAGGGAGGGGGGGTACCAGAAAGTACAAGACAAGCAATGTTTTCACTATGAAGCCTGAACTGTGTGCCGTGAACAAGCACATTCACATTTTAACACACAGTGTCTGTGCTGGCTTATCAAGGGTTTAGTCTAGAATTAAGAACTGTCTCTTTAAGAAATAGAATTGTAGGGAATGTAGTCCATGCCATGTAGTCCATGGCATGTGATCATAACTGTGTACTCTTATTGGTCATTGAAGTATGCCTGGGGGGCGGGAGTAAAGGAAGTCACTTTCAAGCTAGCTACCGGGAAAGGATGCCTGAAGGAGATGGGAAGCGTTAATCCTTTTTTACTGTTCTGAATCAAGCATAGATTGGTTATGCTATCATCAGGCAGCTTAACTTATGTAGAAGTTATTCTGAATCTACAGTCATAATCTGGAACCATCACGAATATTGTACAAAAGGATTAACGCTCCCATATCCTTGTTGCTACATCTTTTCCCGGTAGCTAGCTTGAAAGTGACTTCCTTTACTCCCGCCCCCCAGGCATACTTCAATGACCAATAAGAGTACACAGTTATGATCACATGCCATGGACTACATGGCATGGACTACATTCCCTACAATTCTATTTCTTAAAGAGACAGTTCTTAATTCTAGACTAAACCCTTGATAAGCCAGCACAGTGTCACATATGCAATGCATTGATTGTAGATTTCTTTTTACTTGACTGTAAAGCATACCCATCAATAAATGTAATGATTAAAAGTTGTAGCTCTAGGTGATTTACATACTATTCTACATCAGTGATTTACATACTATTCTACATCAAAATCTCCAAGAGTTTTAAGAAACGTTTTACCACTTCTCAAGTAAACCATTCTTTTCATCTGAACTTTGCCACTCTGTAAGCCTTTGTTCCCTTTTCAACATGATTCTGCTTCAATATGCATAGTGTAAATGTATCGGTCTTCTTTCCTAGTTCTGGATTATGTTGCCCCTAACGCGTGCACAAACAAACATAAGAATTTGTTCAATACTAATCTGCATTTTTGGATGATTTTCCAGAAACGAAATATTCTAGAGCTGGTATTCAATTTACAATCCCAGTTGGGAGCAGAATTTCCGTTGCTAAGCTAGGGAGTTGTTAAGTGAGTTGTGCCCAGTTTTATGACCTTTTTCGCCATGGTTGTTAAGAGAATCACATAATCATTCATCAAAATCTGGCTTCCCCCTTTGACTTGACTTGTCAGAAGCTGGCTGGGAAGGTTACAAATGGCAATCAAGTGACTCTAAGAACTTGCCGGTTGCCAAGTGCTTGAATTTTTATCACATGACTGGGGTTGCTGTGATGGTCATAAGTGTGAGGACCAGCCATGAGTCACTTTTTTCAATGCTTCTATAACTTCAAATGGTTTCTAAACTAATGGTTGTAAATTGAGGGCTACCTGTACTCTTAACCCTGGTCTCTTCTATGTTATCCCAACTCTCCTCACAATTTTTTTTTTTACTTCTTCAGGGAAACACTGTTGCCAGCCAGGAGGAAAATTTTGTGAACAGCCTACAGGATTCAGCCTGTCTATTGGCAAAGGCCCAAGCATCCTTAGAAAACCTCGAGAAACGTTTTGCATCTGGCATCCATATGTTGGAGTCATTTGTCACCCATCAAGGGGCACCAGGTCGAACGGGTCATAGTGAGGGATCCGTATCTAAGCGGGTGGTGGTGGGTAAGTCCTAATACTGGAAGCTATTATGTATTTCACAGTGACTGAGGATGTTCCTTCTTGTGCACATTAAAAGTAAGAGCTTTGACCCTTTCAGTTTTTGTAGATATTTTATTACTTGTAAACTGTGTGCCAGCATTACACAACCCCTCTGCGTATTGTTCAGCACTGAATTACTGAAACTGATGTATGAATCTTTCATGGTCATATAAGCCAGGGGCCCCCAACCCTCGGGTACCAGTCCACTGCCCGTTAGAAACTGGGCCACATAAGTGAGCAAAGCTTCATCTGGGTATGCACATGTTTAAGTAGCACACAAAATCATGTCTCCCCTCCCCCCCCAGTCCATGGAAAAATTGTTTTCCACGGAATCGGTCCCTGGTGCCCCAAAAATTGGGGACCGCTGATATAAGCTTTTCCAAATGTTTCAGATTTTTTTTTTACCGATTTCCAACTTCTGCAGGACTAATACACTGTAATATTCTTACATGTGTCTTTATGTTTTCAAATCCTGAGAAGTAAAACCTATTCCAATCTTCTATTCCAGAGGGAGAAAATTGCTATATTTGACCAGTGCTAATACAAACACAATTGCAGTTGGCTGCATGGTGAAAAGAGGATTATCTAGGG
Source organism: Thermophis baileyi (assembly GCA_003457575.1). Classification (NCBI taxonomy): domain Eukaryota; kingdom Metazoa; phylum Chordata; class Lepidosauria; order Squamata; family Dipsadidae; genus Thermophis; species Thermophis baileyi. Next base: position 1,106,174 of record QLTV01004266.1, on the reverse strand, counting down.
ACAAAAATCCAGGGGGGAAAAAACTTAGCAGCATTTTATCTCATTCCAAATCCATATGTGCTTTGCTGTTTGTTTGTTTTTTTGTTTTTTAAGAATACAAACCAAAGACTCTTGGTGGTACACAATACAATTAAAAAGCACAACATGCTCACTGTAAAATTATTAGAAATAAATATTAAATAAGAAATAAAAACGAACATATTTAAAAAACAGTTTGGAAGAGTTCCTTTTTAATCGGCTTCTGGAAAGCAATTGAGGTCAGGGCAAGTTTCAACTTTAATCACAGAGACTAATCCTTAAAATGAGAGCCATGACAAAGAAATATGGCTTCCTGGTCTCAACCCAGCTATTAACCTCATGGAAGTGGGGGATTATAGTTCCTTTGGGATCTATGTAGTAGATTTGCCCATACTATATGGAGAAGGTAGTCTTTTTCTTAGCCATTTTTTTTACTAGACTGTACTACAATTTAGTACATGTAATGTAGGAATTCCTCCAAATATAGCATATTAATGAAAAACAGATGTATCACAAAAGGGATATATTTTTAGAAAAATCACAGAATCTATGGAAGATTTGCTGTGTACTTGGAAATTTTTGAAAAGGAATTTCAGAAGGTGACAACTACATATCAGTAGTGGGAAATTGATCCTGACTGATAATTTTAGGAAACGGATATTCTTAGCAATACTAGAACTTGCATACAGAATTAATAAAATGCATTTATTGCCGTTATACCCCAAACATCAGATGGGTTTAAAAGAACAATGAAATTTACCATCCTCCATAGTGAGTAAAAGAAGGTCATTTCCAAAATCCAAAATCTTGGCCTTCTGGAAAACAGCCAATCAGAAAATATGGATTATAAGACAGAATAATATTGAACAGGTTCATATCTATATGTACTTTGGAGGGATTTTGGATGCCAAAGTGTCTCTGGAAAGCACATTGTGATTATGCCATTCTGGTAGCATTGCAATCTTCTGCTACTATTCTCTTTTGGACATTAAGCAAAGATTACCTGCAGATAGTCTTTGCTTTATGACTGGTTGCTTAGCAACCATTCAAAGTTACAATGGACCCCCAAAAAAGGCATTTATGAGCAGAATTCGAAACTCCAACTGTCACTTCCCCCACCACCATTTTAGGCTCTTGGCAGTTGGCCCACAGTTACGGCCATTTGTGACATCCTGTGGTCAAATGACCATGATTTATGACTTTTGCTGGAAACCGGCTTTTACTTCCAGTTTCTGACCAAAAAAACCCATTGTAGACAATCTTTAACAACCATGGTGATTCGCTTAATGACTGCTGGTAAAATATTATAAAATCTGGTCAGTCGTACGATGACCTGCTTAACAACTGGTATGACTTCTGGGCTCAATTATGGTCATAAATTGAGGAGTACCTGTAACTAACCACTCTTTAGATTGCTATTAACCTCCATCTGTCTCCACTCAGAGAAGTGCAAAGATAACATCCAGAACCACTCCCTTCAAAACCTTATTGATTTATCAGCTCAAGCCAGAAGAGAACAACAGGTATTTTTAAACAAAGTAAACCAAAACAAAAACTTATTTTAGTATATTGTTTGGTGATACTAACCACCTACAGTCTTGCCTGCAGCAAAATCCTGTCTCACCAGAGATTTATCCGAAGTTGGAGAGTCACACAGAAAGGCCTTTTTATAACACCAGGAGGTAAGTAACAGATGTCACAATCACATTGTAAAATCACCTTGTATAAAGAATTGGCTGCTGGCTTTCAGATTACGTTATTCCGGGCTTGGGACAGCTCGGGATGTGTTCAGCTCTGTAAATCTGAAGGTTAAGTTACTCAGTCTTATGACACCTCTGACAAATTGTGTGTAGATCCCCAAAGAAATACTATGTCTCTAAATTCTGACAAGGAACAAAGAAAATGAAATGTATGTATAAAAAGAAATGGGACTATACGGGGACTGAATTTAAATAGAAGGCAGAGAGCTGATTTTGTTGAATTCTGCTTGAAATCTGTGAGAAGTGGGAATTTCATGGAATGCTATTGTAAATCCTCTTTCAAGCTCAGCCTTGTAAATATGTCAGGTAGCACTACAATGTCTTCTTTCTGAATCTTTGACTACTACGGTAATCCCTGAAACTTCTTACCACACAGGGATTGTCAATAAATGTCAGCCCTTCGAGGTAGGCAAGAAAACAAAGAAGGGGTTCCCTGAATGCTCTTTATTGTAGGGGAGAAGAGCAGAATCCTAAAAGCCCATCACAGTTTCTCCCTGCTCCATCTTTTATGAAACAAAATCAACGTAGAATTATTTTGACTTTCTTTTGTACCCCTTCCTCTTTTTCTGGAGTAAGAAATCTATTCTCAAAATCTGAAATTTTTTACTTCTCATTTTCTGTGCCTTCTGCCTCCTCATTTGATTAGTTAGCAACTAACTAATGGAGACATTTGTAAACTAAATATATCTCTAAATTTTATTCTGCCTTACATTTCCCTAGTTTTGAAATCATCCTTCATGAAGCTGTATTTAAAATGTGTTAATTCATGTTTCCTCAGATTTGATCTTCTTCAGGAAATTATCCAAGAGTTGCGAGGAACAAGTGACTCCTTCACGGTGAACCACAGTAGGTAGAAAATTGGAATCTTATTTTGCTGGTGTAGACCTGAAGAAGGCATGGATATAGTAATCAATATTCAGTCTTTATTTGTAGACAAATGGAAGAATGTCTTGTTTATTTACACAAATACGTAGAAAAGAACATTTTGTGACATGAATTGCATCGGTCTTCTTTGATCTTTGCTGTTTTTAAATCGATGCAATGTCACTGATTCTGACAATGATCTGTCTGCCTGTCTACTAAATTGATATGCTGCTCCTCTCTGTCCCTCCCCATATTGTATTAGTTACCAACTATTTGCCTATATTTTTAAAGAACCGATTTACATTTATACCATTAGGCTTTCTTACTTTTCTAACAATACAAATTGTCAAGGATTATAAATTATATCATAGGGGAAAGTTAAGAAGCTTGCCTGACCAGCCCTCATACCAGGGGTGAAATCCAGCAGGTTCTGACAGGTTCTGGAGAACCGGTAGCAGAATTTTTGAGTAGTTCAGAGAACCGGTAGCGGAAATTTTGAGTAGTTCGGAGAACGGCAAATACGACCTCTGGCTGGCCCCAGAGTGGGGTGGGAATGGAGATTTTGCAATATCCTTCCCCCAGGAGTGGGGAGAGAATGGGGATTTTGCAGTATCCTTCCCCTGGAGTGGGGTGGGAATGGAGATTTTGCAGTATCCTTCCCCTGCCACGCCCACCAAGCCACGCCCACCAAGCCACACCACGCCCACCAAGCCACGCCGACAGAACCGGTAGTGAAAAAAATGGGATTTCACCACTGCCTCATACAAAGCTATTTTTGCTTCCAAAACTGAATTCCCTAGATTCACTCTTGGAAGGAGCAAAAGAATGAGGAAATATTTCCTGAGCATTTTTAGTCACTTTCTGCATGTTCAAAGTACTGCCTGCTGGAGATTAAATGATTCCGTATATACAACTAACAATTAGCGAAGCAAATTTTATAATGGTAACAAATAGGGGCTCTATTTATAAGGAATACCTTACAGAGATACTGTAAGTAAAGTCTAGTCCCTACTTCACTACATCTTACTGTGCGGAGATCAAAGAACATCTCCGTAAGTGTATGTCTTGGAAGGAAGCAGAAGGAAGTGATTTTCCATTAGCAATTTGTGTGGCAAGCAGCAGGCAGAAAGGTAATTTTTATATTTCTTTCTACGCCCTACTAACTCATGTGGCATTACATCATTAGACAATATTGGATTTGGATCTCCAACGGGAGGAAAGCAGCTGGGAGGTTAAACATCAATGGGAGATATTTTTAACAAGGTTGGAACTTCTTATATGAGGAAATGCATGGAACGTAAAAACATGAAAATGCAGCAGTAACTTCACATTACGAAAGGATTGGGAAGTGGCTAGTATATTCTTCCCTTTCTTGTAACCCAGAGGTCTTCAAACTTGGCAACTTTAAGACTTTGGACTTCAACTCCCAGAATTCTCCAGCCAGCACAGTTGGCTGGAGAATTCTGGGAGTTGAAGTCCACAAGTCTTAAAGTTGCCAAGTTTGAGGACCCCTGCTGTAACCTGTACAAAAAAAATCACGTTAAGCTAATTGGCATTTGTTTACATAGTTTGCATGACAAAATTTAGTTTGGCAAAGAGGACAGAAACACTGCCGCCAAAGATCTTCCTCTTAACAGTTGGCAATCCCTGCTCCAGTTTCAGAAACTGGATTGGTGTTGCTGACACGCTGTCTTCGTTTCTATTCTGCTCTATAAGACAGTGTTTCTCAACCTTGGCAGCTTGAGGACGGGTGAACCTCAACTCCCAGAATTCCTCTAACCAGCTTAGCTGACTGGGGAATTCTGGGAAATGAAGTCCACCCATCTTCAAGTTGTTAAGGTTCAGAAACACTGCCACAAGAACACAAATTTTACTTTAAGCGAATACCCCATTTGTACTTCTTAAGAAATAAGGTTTTTCAGCAACTGACAATATTGTCATCTTTGTGCACAATCAGAAAATGCATAATCGTAATACAGCGATGTATGAGAAATTGTTCCTATCTGTGGAGATCAATTTAACTTCTTGGCAGAATCAATGTTTTGCATATAGGAAAACCTGAGGACTAGAGTCATTAACATACTAGATTAGATTGATATGCAGTCTGGTTGGGTATAGAGCAATTGCAAGCTGTGTGCTTCTATTGTGCAATAGCAACACAGCATTGCGTCTAATGCAGGGGTGAAATTCAAAATTTTTCCCTACCGGTTCTGTGGGCGTGGCTTGGTGGGCGTGCCAGGGGAAGGATACTGCAAAATCCCCATTCCCTCCCCACTCCTGGGGGAAGGATACTGCAAAATCCCCATTCCCTCCCCACTCCTGGAGGAAGGATACTGCAAAATCTCCATTCCCACCCCACTCTCGAGCCAGCCAGAGGTGATATTTGCCAGTTCTCCGAACTACTCAAAATTTCCGCTACCGGTTCTGCAGAACCTGTCAGAACCTGCTGAATTTCACCCCTGGTCTAACGTATTTTCATCATTTCCACAGAGCAGCAAGCACGGAGCAGAAAAGAAAAAGAGATTGCCTCTGATCTAAAGAAGGGAGATCTGATCCCTACCACCGGACAAGGGATGGTGACCAGTTAGGATGATCAGTACGTGGTGATGATCTCTCTAGTTCTCTGTTAAGATAGGACTGAGATAAAAGCAGTTTGTTTCTTCAATAGCACAGCCATCAGTATGCATCCTTAGAATTCAGAATCTCCAGTTCAGAGCCTCATATCCTAGAAAAGTTAAGTAGCACTGAACATGATTGCTCTTCAAGAGAAAAGTCTAGTTTTTTTAAAGAATGAACTAATGTCATTTAGAGCATTTGGGTCAGGCTAGGAGAGCTACAGATCAAATAAAGCTTTTAGTGAATTGATAAGCGTAGGTCTCAATCAAAGCATTTTGTAGCCCATTTTTTCCCCACATAGACCTTGTTTAGCTCATGTTCTTTTATGCTTTGAATTCACATTCAAAGCTGTCCAGTCATGCAGCCTTGTACAAATACCTCATTTTGTCATTTTCAACTATCACCGTTTATGAAAGTAGAGAATTGAGCAAAGAGGGAGTGTAATCCTTTTCTCCCCACCATGCTTCTGATGAAAATCTCTCTTTTCTTAACAAAATCAGTTGTTTTTTAGCTTCAGCAAAGAATTGCTACAATCTCATCCTGAGCGAGGTAATTAAACTTCCCTTCTTGCTCTGATTTCAATTCTGTTTGAAGAAAAAAAAAAAGCAAAGGAAACATATATGTTGAAAAATGAACTGTGATAGCTTTCCCTTTCAAACCATTAAACCAAATTTCGTTTGATCTCAGTCTACTACTGCTATTTAGTCTACGTGATTTTTTTTTAAATTTGGAGAATCCTAAGAAACAATATTAAGATACTTTGCTGCTTTTCTCTCTCTTATGAATTCAAAGTTGCTTAAAATGGGGGCTTTGCAGGTTAGGTTCTGATGAGGTTGAGGCAGTTTTACCTTTTATAACATATAGTAATATGGTAGTATCTTGTACCCCTCCAAACTACTCTCTGAGTTACCAGTGTTACAAAATAGGTGAGCTTTAGTATTATTTAAAAAAAGAATCAATCTGACTTTGTCACTTCTCTTGATTTCTTTATTAAAAAAAAGAGAAAAGTGTTTTGTGGTTCACTTGTTTTTTATAAATATTCCATATTTATCTGATGATATTGCAAATACAACAATAAATTTTTCATTTTTAATTATTTTTTCTTATGAGCATGATTCACACATAATGATAAATCATAACATACTTTGGTAGGTGTGTTGTGTGTGTGTCTGTAAATTCTAGCCCATTGTGGCTTATTTAATAACCTTGCTTGAAGAAACAAAGTATAGTATGATATAGACAAAAAATTACTAGCTTATATTTTGTTTCCTGTTTTAAGAGCTCAAACACATTTGCTGCTTTTAAGTTGTATATGCAGAAACTCAAAAGACTGAACTGTTGGCATCTCCATTTCAAAAGGAGACTGGGCAGAAAAACACATCCTCAAAGACCACACTTAAATTAGAAAACTTCATCGTAACTAGGATTTGGCTAAGTATTCATTATTAGTATTACTAACATTGGTGGCAGCAGCCACAAAAATAGAATAGGACTGACTAATCTTTCAAAGTTTAAATGCTGCAAGACAGAAACCATCTCTTATTATAAATCAAGAACAATCTATTAGAATTTTGCTGAACTTGGTTTTCTTTCTGCAAACATTTTATTACCACTCTAGGTAAAATGGTCAGGGGTTTGATATGAAGGAATGGAGTTTGCTGCTTTTTTATGTGTGGCAGCTTGTCCTACCTGTTTTGATCAGGTATAACTTGTTCTAATTAGTGTGCTTGTTTCTGATTCTGAATAAACTGAAATAATGTAGCATGAGACTTCACAGAGACCACATGATGGCACCATAAGTAAACAAAGAATCAAAAATTCAAAGATGCTGAGACGCTAGAAAGAGGGCAGAGAAGAGCAAAAAAGATGATTCGGGGTCTGGAGGCTAAAACATACTGTATGATGATCGGTTGAAGGAACTGGGTATGTTCCAAGAAGAGGGGGACAACTTGTTCTCTAAAGCAACTGAAGGCAGGAGAAGAAGCAATGGATGGAAACTAACCGAGGAGAGATCCAATCTAGAATGAAGGATAAATTTTCTGACAGAATAATCAGTGGAACAGCTTGCCTCCAGAACTTATGGGTGCTCCATCTCTTGATGTTTTTAGAAAGAGATTAGACAGCCATTTGTCCAGAATGGTATAGGGTCTCCTACTTGAGCAGAGGGTTGGACTAGAAGACCCCCACGGTCCCTTCCAACTCTGTTATTCTGTATTCTTTATATTAATGGTTTAATTCTAATTTGATTTTCCGTTAATGCAACTTCAATATTTCAGCAGCATCACAGAGCCTTAAATTATACCTTTTACCTCACTACCAATATATGAGGTTTATGAAGGCAGCTATGCTACACAGGACAACATGGAAGTATACAAGTACAAAAACACATTTTATATCCACAGAAATAGTAGTCCTACCTTTGTGCCAGTAGATGTGCCAATGAAATAGCCAATATAGGTTGAAGACTTAGGTGAGGAAGTGAGCAATAAAAAGAAGAAACATATTACAATCTAGAGCAGATTTTTCTTACCTAGAGGAAAAGGAAGGAAATCATATTGGGGAAAACTTAACAACGATTATTCACTTGGTCAATGACTCCAATATGATCCAACTTTATATCTGTTTCTGATTTACTCATCATTAAAGATATTGGTGGGTAGACAGCAAATGGCTCAACTGTGTAGCTTAAGTGGGGCAGCTTCCGTGTAGCTTCTCAGGGGACCATCAATATATAAACTACAGTATATTAGTTAATATATTACCTGACAGTTAATAGGGTGATATCTCTCTGATCCCACATCAATAAACCCTTAAACCATTCTTACAGGTTATACTACTATAGGTTTCAGAAAATGAAACTTGTTAAGAAAAAAGTCCCCCCAAAAGAAAGCACAACGTAGACTGATCTCACAATCTTTATTTTGTTTGTGTGAGGAACTTACTCAAATGCTACTATTTCTCTGTCTTAAGCATTAACTTTGGGATCCAGAATCTCAGGCAAATGCTCCATGTATCATTTTGTTACACAATGAATCCATGTTAGGACAAGAAGCAATGGATGGAAACTAATCAAGGGGAGAACCCACCTAGAAGTAAGGAACAATTTCCTGACAGTGAGAACAATTAATCAGCTTGCCTTCAGAAGTTGTGGATGCTCCATCACCGGAGGTTTTTAACAAAAGATTGGACAGCTGTTTGTCTGAAATGGTATAGGCTCTCCTGCTTGAGCAGGGGGTTGGACTAGAAGACCTTCAAGGTCCCTTTCTACTCTTGTTATTCTGTTATGATCTCTTTGGGCACAGTGCGACTTCAGATTCCTCCTGCTTGAAAGAAAATTACTGGTTTGGCAAGAGAACTTATGAATAAAGATAATTGGTTTGTTGATTGTAAACAGAGTATCAGTCAGCAGCCTACATCAATAGAAGTATCATTCAAATCATGGAAAGTATTTGCTCTACCTTATGTTAGGCAGATGTTCACCTTGAGCATTATGTCCAGTTCTGAGCATCGCACTTTAAGGATTCAGATGATCTGGAACAGGATCCGTGGCACTGGAGATCCTTAGAGATTAAAAACTCGGGGTACTTCCCACAGGTCTGGTGCTGTCCCCACGTGAGGGCCACACCCCAGTGAAGTCATTGTATAGTCCTGGGGCAGGTGAATCAATGTTCTTCTTGCATGGTTGTGGCATAGGTCAGATAACGAAAACGTTGCGACCTGCAACCTTAGGTCACCAGAAGGGAAGAGAAGATGATGAATGACAACAAAAGAGTGCAGTGTTGGAGCACAAGAATGTCAGGATGGAAACAAATCATCCTAGAGAAGATCTAGCTATGTGATTGCTAAGAGTCAACACCAACTTGACAATCAGACTTCCAAGACTGATGTCAGAGCCACTATGTACACCAGACCAAGAACGTAACTGCAAAGGAACGTTAAAACTACCATAATCTTGCAATCCTGATTGTGTTTTACTGCCTCCCCCTCTCCCCTTATACTCCTGTGAAATTCAGATGTCTGTTTGAGTCATTTCCTCCTCCCCTCACATTGATTTGGGATTGAGTCATGCTTTTTGCCTTGTTTTTCCCAGATTTTGTGAACTGAAGCTTACACTGGAGGTTTTTAAAAAGAGATTGGACAACAATTTGTCTGAAATAGTATAGGGTCCCCTACTTGAGCAGGGGGTTGGACTAGAAGACCTTCAAGGTCCCTTCCAATTCTATTATTCTGAAAGTGTGCACCATTGGAAGACCCGAAAGACCAGGATGGGGGACAGATCATCCTGCAGAAGATCTATCTAAGTCAGTAAGAGTCAGTGCCAAGTTGATGACAATTAATTCAGAAAATGGGGCAGGAATGAAGAGAGCATCTTCTAATTCCGCCTCAGCCACAAAAACTCCCTGAGGGAACATCCTACCTTACAAGTTTGTTGTTGCAGGAGGAGGAGATGTTACGTGTGCTGTCTTTTACTTCTGCATGAAGTGTGAGATCAGGAAGGAAGGAAGGATACCAAAAGGGCCATTGCTTTATTAGCGATTTGTAGCATTGTCCAACAGTTCTGATTGCAATGACAGATAGTAATGAAGTTTACTTCACCACCATAATGGCTGGCTGAATCATGAGTGAGGAAAACACAAAGGATTTAACATCACTTCACAAAAATAGCAATAGCAATAGCACTTAGGCTTAATGGACAACACATGCATCCTTTCCAGCCAAATGTTTACTCTCCTAGACATTCTTTACCCTTCTGTGTTAAAATTATTTTTTCTGAGTATGCTTCAGAATGAAATTCTGGGATACATCCACTTACATTTTTTTCTAAGAGTGACTTTGGGATTCATATAATTAAACCCAGCATGTGAAATTGGAACTTGGCAGTATGCAAAGCCATTAAGAGAAGAAGGAAATCTGGTGGTCAGTATTTTGCTTTGCAACGTGTTGACTTCCCGTGTAATGTTTTAATTAAAGAAATCATTTTGCGAAAATCTATATCTAAGTCTAGTTGATGTCAAGGAAGATCTATATGGGCACATCAATACTAATAGGAACCATATTGCCTTCCCCGTTTATAGGGTCTGAATCATGGACCCACAAACACACACACCTTGACTCATTCAAAGAGTTCATCCAGGAGTAATGAGTGTCTGGCCTGCATCAGAAACCAGCAATTATGAGCTGAATTATTAGTTGTTATTACCACCATTGCAAACTGAACAGTACTCATAGTATGCTATATATTTTATATTAAGTACTAAGATTAGAAGTACTCTTAGGTGGCACTCCTTAACTATCATAGTTAAGTTCTGTTGGTAGCACTGATCTCTTAATCTCATATTTAATGCAGTAAATCAGTTTTTAACAGCTTCCCTTTATAATAAGGGATGGAACAGAAATTACACAATATGGTTCCCAAGCATGGAGAATTCTAATTTGATTGCAGCAATTATATATTCCTTAGTTGCTACCTGGAAATAGCTTAGGGTAGTCATCCCAGACCTATATGGCTCAGTCCTTGGGGGAATTTACCTGTTTGATGGAGAACTACATAACCCAGTATTTTCTAATTTAATGAATTGCAATTCTTAAAATGCCGACATAGCCTGGCTATTGGAAGACATCAGTCTGAGGAAGATTGTGATAGTCAAAATAGATCTTTAGATGGCCCAAGCTCTGTTGTCTTCTTCTCTTATTTGTAGAACTTCACTTACAGAACATTTCCTCCAAAGAAGATGACCGTATTCAAAGGATGATTAGTTCTCCCACAATTTCTGGTAGACCAACAAGCACTAGTGGAGATGTAATGTGGCATGCTGAACAAATTCTTCTGCTATCGTTGCATTATCAGTAACCTGAATACTTTTGTTTTGTTTCTATGTTTGGGGGAGGGGTTGCCCCCCCTCCCAATGACTGTTGGACTTGGGAAGCTATACCAAATTGGATAAATAAAATAAAATAGTTATTTTCAGAAAACAGGTGGTTTCTAGCATGACTGCAGAGAAAAACCTAGAAATATAACAACGACCTAGAGAGCAACATGTTCAAAATCCATATAGACAGTGTGTTGTCTGGTTACAATTCTTTTACGTAATATTCATCATAGTAATAATAATAGTATTCTCTAATAGTAATCTCATAATGACAGTGCTTTTCCCTCATAATATTAATACGTATTAATTGTTAATACTAATCAAAATTAATAAGTTACATTGATCAATCCTAATAATAAAATTAATCTTTCTCTTGTAATTTTAGAAGTTCTAACTTCTGTTTCTCTTATTTAACCATCGATAAAACAGATCCCATACCTCAAAATATTCAGTGTCTTCCTTTTCTTTAATTTCAAATGTTAGTTTATTCATTTCTGCACATTCTAAAATTTTTGTTATTATCTTTTCTTCTGTGGGGATCCCCTCGGCCTTCCAATGTTGTGTGAACATGATTCTGGCCGCTGTTAACTCATGTATTATTAAATATACATTCCTCTTACTGTATTTGTCTGGTATGATGCCCAACAGAAATATTTCCGGTTTTAAATCTATATGTTCCTTTATCATTTTTTCTAGCCAGGTGTGTATTTTAGTCCAGTATTTTTTTGCTTTTGGACATGTCCACCACATGTGGTAATACGAGCCCGGGGTTTGGCTGCACTTCCAACACTTGGCAGACATATTCTTAAACATTCTAGCTAATCTTGCTGGGGGGAAGTGCCATCTATACAACATTTTGTATAAGTTTTCGTTATATGCAGTGGACATTGTCAATTTATAGTTTCTGTCCCACAACTTTTGCCATTTCTCCAATTCTATCGAATACCCAAAATGTTTAGCCCATGCTATCATGGTTTCTTTTACTTGTTCCTCTTCCATTCTAATAGTCAATAAATAATTATAGAATTTTTTAATCAGTTTCTCATCCGGTCCTATTAAGATTTGATCCAATTCTGTTGGTTCTTTATAACCACCATATGTTTTAACATCTTTATAGTATCTAGATTGTATCTGTACATGTGGCAACCATGCTAAATTTATCCCTTGGCTATTCAATTCCTGTTTGTTTTTCAATTCCCCCTTCTCATTTAAAATACCTTTGTATCTTACAATTTTTCCCATATCCATCACATTTGGGTATGTTAGTGCCTCCATCGTGGAGAGCCAGACTGGTATTTTCAAATAGTGTTTTTCCTTGATTTAGGCTATGTAAATATTGATAGGAAGGGAAGCTGCCAGGAAGACCTGGAGAATCTGGAAGTTTGAGAATAATGAAAATTGAGAGACAAAATGGCCAAGAGACAAAATGCAAACAAAGGTGGGAACCTTGTCATTTTAGTGTAATTTAGACCAGAATGAAAAAATAGAATCAATATTCTCGATGCCCTTCAATTTGCTTCCTATCTTTCTTCCCAATTTGCTTTCCCGTCTTGATATCTCAAACTCCTATGTTCACACCAAAAAAAATCCCCTCAGAGATGTAGGATCTTTTGTAGGAAGGGTTCCCAAGGTTCATCAAATTCCATTTTGTCATGGAGAAAGAAAAACAGAGCACAAAACTAAGATGGATATCTCACCATGTACTGTACAAATAATTGTTGGGTTTCAAATTATGGGGAAGGTAGAACGTTGCTACAGAAGAAACCAAGTTTATATAGAGAATTGAATTCTTGATGCAAATCATGTGATTGGTTATCAATTGGAGGAACATGATGTTCGATTTTGATTTTGCCAGTTCCTAGACAAGTCAGTCCTTTTCCAGGAAATTGTTCGCCACCGTGGTAAAATGGTTTTTTTTCAGTTAAGCAACTTCAAAGGGATTGCAGTGGATACCTTTTATTATCAGTTTAATGATGTTAGCATTTAAAATGACAGAGGAATCTAGGAGTTGTCCACACATCTTCATGTTGCCAAGGTTGAAAAATAATGAGCAAGACTATAAAAGATCAAACAGAAAAAGTTCCAGTAGAGCTTTTCTCTTCAGATTGAGGACCCCATGCTCTTGAACTAGACATTTGGCTAATTGCAAAGCCAGATGAGTGAAAAGGGGAATGAATATTTGAATGAAAGTGGAGGCAAAGAACATTCTATTTCATTAAAGCTTTGGAAGCTGTGGAATATTCTGTGTTCATAACTGAAAGATTGCAGCTGCTCTTCTAACTAGTACCTAAGTGAAAATAGGGGAAGGAGTCCCATTGTAATGGTCTGTGAGAAAGTCCTTGAGAGACAAGAAGAGGAGCCGCAGATAGGCGACTGTCAGATAAGAGGCAGCTTAGAAGGAAAGGGGCAAATATGTCAGAAGGGACCCTCCCTAGTTTCTTGGTCTGTAAAGCTGAGGGGAAAGAGACGTACTTTCAGAATTGCAAGATTCTGCTACTGTAACTTTACAATAAATGTAGTGTTAATACAGTACTCATGGCTGGGGCTTCTTGTCCGGACTGCCTCAAAGGGCTGATATCCATCTCGCAAGTCAGAAAGTACACCTCTCCTCAGGGGTGGGTTCCGAAAATTTCTACTACCATTCTGTGGGCGTGGCTTAGGGTTACGCACGCACGCGCTCCCCCGGTGCAATTCTGCTCAGTCACTATAATCTGCCCAAAACACAGCTGAGGAGCTGATCAGCTGTGCTTCAGGCGAAGAATAAAGGACAGCATTAACCCGGGGCGGGTGGGAGGGCCCTTCCCGAAGCAGCAGCAGAGCACAAACAGCCCAAAACGTAAAAAAGCCGCCAAAAATTCACAGAAAAAAATGGCGGCGCCCACGGACCGGCACCGACCAAGGCAGGTCCACGACGCCATCATGACATCACCAGCGCCTCGCTACCGGTTCGGGCGACCCACTACGAACCGGGAGGAACCCACCCCTGCCTCTCCTCCTTCATCTTTACAGTCCAATAAAATAGGGAGGGTGCCTTTTGACATGTTTTTCACACCTCCATTCCTTCTGTGGGCTAACCAGTCTCTTATCTGAATGTTGCCTAGTCTGCGGCTCCTCCTGCAGGACTAGTATGACTATCCTGGAAGAATCATGTGATTTTCATCATCAAAGAACCTATACCCAGGCCAGCAGCTGTTTTCATTACCAGTCTTATCAGGGACAGAAAAGTGAGGGCTGTAATATTTTAATAATGAACCTATCTTCTGGGAGGGCTATCCTCTACAAGGGATGTGAATAGTTTATTGCTTGTTGACTATTGTTGGCTAATGATCATGTGCCTTTGTTTTCCAAAAAATGTATGAAAGATATGCTAATTTGTGTATTGGGGGCTCTCAATTTGTGATTTAGTCCTGAGAGCACACCTTTTTGTGTGCCCTCATGACTAAATAAACAAGTTGCAATTTCCCATCATCATCTTTTAACGATCCCATAATCCCTTGCGGGGTGAAGTCTGGGCAACTGAATGGAGCTAGCAGAGTGTTTAATGGCCGGATGCCCTTCCTGTCACCAATGTGGAGTTATATTCAGCAGATATATTCTCATTGTGCCCAGAGAGAGAAATATCTGCCTCTACCTAGGATCGAACTCACAGCCTCCCGATTGTGAGGCGAGAGCTCCACCTCTAGGCCACCGCATCAGTCAGATTGCAATTTCCCATCTTGTGTGATAATTGGCTACTTCGCATTAAGGAAAAAGAAAACCAGCATATGGTTGAGTCAATTCAAGGTTTGGCCAACATTGCTCTTCCTCCGATGTCCCAAGAACATTCTCACAGACCATTACATCCATTGAGTGATGTGTGTATGTTATCCCTTCATAAAATCACCAACTTCTCCAGCTGAGTGGTGCAAAAATTAGCTCTTTCAAGGCACCAGGTCTCTGTCACTTGTGAACAGTTGATAAAAGCCAGTCTGAGAAACCTCTGTGGGTGCTGGAAGAAGAGTGAGAAGGTGCTTGGCTATAAAGCGGTCTTATAAAACCACACAACTAGTAAGAATTTCACCGAATTGTGTAACAAGTTACTTCCTCTCTGATTGGTTCCAGTGTCAATTATCCTAAGCCCAGTCATTTTGCATAATCTAAACATTTGACTTCTTTCTTTTGAACATACCTGATCTGGCTGAGGTTAATTGGAGTCCCCCTTTTTTATTTATAAATGAAGAACTGAAATGGAGATATAGCATGGATTATTTTAATACAAATACTGGACCATCAAGAATACAAAAGTCTTGGCTTCCAGTGGCATAACAATATAACACAGGAAAGGGCAGGGGTTATTAACAGTGATAGGCAGAGATTAATTTCCATTGCATTCCACTTCTAAATGAGATGGAGAATGATTTGCTGAGGCACCATACGTGGCAATAAGCATGCTGTAACCACAAAGCAGAGGGGAGGAAGGCAACTTTTTTAGAGGCAGTGCGCACATCTCTTCTTCTGACAGGGTAGCTAGGATAGCCATCCAGGTTTCTCCTAACCTAGCCGCCTCCAATCTACTGATCTTCAGATGTGGAATCCAGTGGCAGTATTAGTCTCAACACATCTGTAGGGCATTAGGTGTTTGGTGCTCTCTGAGCTTGGTTGTTTTCTGTCAGATGTTTCATTACCCAAACCACCACTGATGATGTTACCTAGTTTGGGTAATGAAACATCTGCAAAAAAAACAACCAAGCTCAAAGAGTGCCCAAGGATCCCTAATTTCAACCTTGAACTACAAATATTCTCCTTTATTGGCATTAGGTTCTACCTTTGGAAGAAGTATATGAGCTGATCAAGAGGAGACAGAGGTGCATGTAATCTGGAATTTCATCTCAAAATTATTCCTAACACTAAAAGATGTGAGAGAAAGCACAGAAGAATCACTGCTTGAAAATGTATGTCGCATACATGTTCTACAGCTGGTTTCACAAATTTCCTGGCCTGTTTGGTGAAGCCTAGACAATACTGTCCCATGTGCCTTCTCTTCCTTCCTCCTCCACTGTCTCCTGATTGACAGAGCTAGAAAGGTTGGTTTTCACATGATTGGCAAGCTTATTTTTTTTCAGCTGGCTCCAAAGGACACAAGAGACATCCTTGTATCAGTTCTTAGTTCTGGATGTCTTCCCTCCAGAGTTCCTCAGGGGGGTCTCATATTTCTGAAATTTGACTCTCAGCCACCCACACACTCTTGCTTAGGAGTTTTTTTGCTAATCGTGTCTGTTGGACTGTGATTCCCATCAATCCTTAGGCAGGTCAGCTATGGGACATCTTGGTGGAAGTGATGGGAGCCGTAGGCTAATACATTTAGAGGGAAAGTCCTGCTGTAGATCATGTTTATGAAGTGAAGGATGTACAATGATCTCATCTGGGCAATACGATGGGACAACTGTGCAAAATGTTGGCATTGCCACTTGATCATCACCAGCCAAGATGGCTGAGGCTTTCTCAAAGTAGATTGAGAAATCTGTATCCTCTTAATTGTAGAACTAGTATAGACCTCTGGAAAAAAGTATGCTGCTTAGGAGAGTTACTCCACATAGCTAACATTGCATTGCCATGGCTGTCTTCTCGAGAGTTCTCATGTTGTAAAAATCCTATACATTTTAATTGGCACTCTTAGTGCCAAAGAAAACTTTCTAGTGTATAATAGTCCAGGGGTGAAATGCTCCCGGTTCGCTCTTACCTGTCGGTCGCCACAGAGCCGGTCGCCAAGGTAGCGCAAGGCGCTGCCCACCCGTCCGGACACCGCCATTTGAGTTCTTTTACCCTCTGCGAATGCACAGAATGCTTTGCGCATGCGCAGAGGGTAAACGAACCCAAATGGCGGCGTCCGGGCAGGTGGGCAGCCCCTCGCACTACCTTGGCGATCGGCTCTACGGCGACCGACGGGTAAGAGTGAACCAGGAGCATTTCACCCCTGTAATAGTCCATCAACCATAGTAATAAACTTGGAAATGCCTTTAATTTGTAAGTCCAGGTCCCCAGTTTTTAAGACTGGCTCTGCTCTGCTCATATTCAATTGTGACACGTATTTATCTCCCTGCCATAAAGTTCTTGCCCAAACATGGAAAGGAAACCAAGGCCAACTCAACCCATCTCCAGGACACAGAGTCGAGTCTAACCTCCCTTCCTTAACACTTTGGAATACAAGGATTTGTAGGAGGCTGATTGTCTCTCCCCTGCTCTCCCCATGGCTGCAAAGCCTCCGGTATGGGACCATAACTGCCATCATCTCTCCCCCTTGGGCCAGATGCAATGGATTCCCCATCATAGAGTTGGCCCGAAGAATGAGAACCTGCACTACCACCATATGGTACATTGGGCCTAGCCTTAGGGGGTGCCTTTGAAGCTGGGACATAGGTTCCTCCCCATTCCTTAGGGGTTGGGATGTAAGGGATACCAGGTTCCTTCCATACTGGCCGTGGATGGCCATTAGGAGTGTTGTGTCTGATGGTAAAGCCAGAAGGTGACCTTTCAGGAGTGCCGCCTTCATGTTGTGCAGCACCCCAAGGTTCATATGGTCTTGGTCCGCCATCCTGACCAGGATCTCCAAAGGTAGGCCCCATTGGGTTGCCAGGCTGCCAAGGTCTAATTGGCCTGCCAAACGGAAAGGGGTTGTCTTCTTGGGAATGGGGTGCAGAAGAGCCTCCTCCATAATTTCCAGGTGCGGAAGGCCTGCCACCCACTATCCGAGAGTCTCCCCCTTCAACGCTGTTGCCTCCCATTCCAGGTGGTGAGACGTCTGGTTTGAGAATCCCGCTTGGGAAAGAGCACCTCTCCACCCCTGGGGGCAGCGGCTGAAGGTCTTCTCCAAAGACCGTGTCAACACATCTGGAGGCTATGCCTAGAAAGAGACACAAAAAAGACAAAGTTGCCACTGAGTCCTTGGCTGAGGTTTCACCATGGTACCCCCAATTCCAGGAGGTGCCAAAAGAAGGCTCAGAAAACCTTTATTATTAATATTAATATTGGCTACAGTAAGAATCTTTCAAGCCTGTGCTGTCACCAATCCACCCCCACCTACTCAACCTTATTATATAAATTAGGGAGGTGTTTCCCTGAGTTGCTTATGCCTACAATACTTTCTTCTTGTTTTGGACTTAAACCATGATTTTCCCCTTGTTGCTTTGATAATGGATCTGGCCTATTTCTGCCAAGGTCACCTTTCTTAGTCCCTATATCTCCTCCATGTTTACCAACAACAATTGTGAGGCAGGGTGGGCTGAGAGAACATGACTGGTCCAAGCCCCCCAGGGTGTTTCTCCGAAGGGGAGGTCTATAACATGGATCTCCTTCTCCTATCCAGGGGTGTCCAAACTTCTGAGAGTCATATTGAACATTTTGCAAATATTTGAGGGCCAGGGGGAAAAAACAATTTTATAAATGAGCAAATAAGATTTGCTCCTCTTTCTCCCCCCTCCCCTCGCAGGCAAGGAAGTAACCCACCAGTCAGTTTCCTCTTCCTTGTCCTGAGCCAGTTTAGATGGGGCTTTCTTTGTAGGGAGGGGACAGGGGGGAGGAAGGCTCCAAGAGAGCACAGCACATGGGAGGAGCTGGTGAGCCGGAAGGAACCTTCCAGAAAGCTGGATTTAGCTCTCAGGCTGTAATTTGGAGTCCTAATCTAATCCTTCCACCACACCACCATATGGGCTCTCTCAGTGGTGGGTTGCTACCGGTTCGCCCCGGTTCGGGCGAACTGGTAGCGGCGGCGGGAGGCTCTGCCCACCCGCCCGGACGTCATCACAGACGATCTGCACATACGCAGAAGCGCCGCGTGCGAGCTCACAGTTCCGAACTGGTAGCGAAGGTAAGTGAAACCCACTACATTGACACTAGATATAATGCATCCCTCATAAACAGTGCCATCAAGACACCACCATATTTTTCTTTGTTTGCTGCTGACTGAAACCTAGAGATTGGCAAAAGTCCACCTGTCCTTTTGCCAAAAGAAAGGTGTGGAACAGCTGCAGCCAAGAGCTCCCATCTGCCAGTGTCACAACTGCTAATGAGCTCAATCCTGCCCTTCTGCCTCAGGCACCACGTCCCCAAAGTTTCATTGATTACGTTTCTCCTTGTCAAGCTCCAGAAAACGTTTGAAACAGGACCCAGGAATGTCAACTCCCTACAACAGTCTGCAAAAGTCGAAGCAAAAGTAGGATTCCACCTGGAATCTGCAACCTGAAGGAACAGTGAAAACAAGAGGCAGATGTGGTGGATTGTGTCTAGGAAGAGAGAGGTGATGTGATAGACTAAAAGGAAGCGGCAGTTTCCCAGGAAGGGGGGAGCATATTCCAAAGGGGGGGGTGAAACAAGAGGCAGCACAGTGCAGAGCTAGATCAGATACAGATGGAGAAATTTAGGATAGTCACTCCCTAGAAATTTGCAGGATATATCCTTAGGCTTAGAGTAGTATAGTTTTTAGTATACAGTAGTATAGCTATAATAATTCTGTCTATATTCATTCATTCATTCATATCCCGCCTTCATTATTTTTACAAATAACTCAAGGCGGTCAACATATCCAACACACCTTCCTCCTATTTTCCCCATAACAACAACCCTGTGAGGTAAGTTGGGCTGAAAGAGAGAGACTGGCCCAAGGTCACCCAGCTGGCTTTCATGGCTAAAACGGGACTTGAACTCACAGTCTCCTGCTTTCTAGCCTGGTGCCTTAACTACGTATATGGTGTGAACAATAATGAACTTTGGCTGGATTGTTCTATATTGTTCTTGGGTTGGGCCTGACAACAGATGGCTTCTCTGGCAATTTACCAATTGATACAGCTCTCAGGTTTCTAGGTCTCTCCACCCATTCCCATTCCCCGTTCTAGGGCATAAGCTAATTATCATTTGTTATGAAACTAATCAGTAAACAGCTGGTAAAATGCTATGAACCTTGGTATAAATAACATGTATATATATCATACGATCCAAGTTTTGATCCTTCGGTTTCTTCTCTCCCTCCTAGGTCAATCCGAGGTGGCGCAGTGGTTAGAGTGCAGTACTGCAGGCTACTTCAGCTGACTGCTAGCTGCAGTTCGGCTGTTCAAATCTCACCAGGCTCAAGGTTGACTCAGCCTTCCATCCTTCCGAGGTGGGTAAAATAAGGACCCAGATTGTTGGGGCCAATATGCTGACTCTGTAAACCGCTTAGAGAGGGCTGTAAAGCACTGTGAAGCGGTATATAAGTCTAAGTGCTATTGCTATTGCTAATCCACATGCCATTTCACAGCTTACTTCTCAGTTAACCTATTTCCTTCTTAAAGGCTATTGTCAGCCGGATCTCCAGAATGCAGTTTGCAGCTTGCTTGCCCTTGGCTGCCATGGAAACGGGGAGAGGGATTTTGGCATTTGGGGTGGGGAAGTGAGCTGGTGTGAAGTGTTCCCGTGAGAATTGGAAGGGAGGTTTGCTACCCATCAATGGAGTGGAGTTGTTTGGACTTTTCCAAGGCCAACCGTCCTGGGCCTCCAGAGGCATCCAGCATAACATCATATTGGACGCTGATTGGTCTTTATGGGCTGGACCCTGGGGGGGAGAGAGCTTTGGGGTGACTTTCAATGTGTAACTTTTGCATGGATTTTACTCAGATCTTGCCTTGCTTCTGCTGCTCTCTGTTCTTCAAATCTATGGAGTTGGGGTTTTTCTTTCTTAAGATTTGAACAGAGGCAAACCTGACAGCTATTCTGAATACGAATAGAAATAATGAAAATGAATAGAATAGAATAGAATAGAATATAGAATAGAATAGAATAGAATAGAATAGAATAGAATAGAATAGAATAGAATAGAATAGAATAGAATAGAATAGAATATAGAATAGAATAGAATAGAATAGAATAGAATAGAATAGAATAGAATAGAATAGAATAGAATAGAATAGAATAGAATAGAATAGAATATAGAATTCTTTATTGATCAAGTGTGACACACAAGGACACACAAGGAATTTGTCTCCAGTGCATAAGATCTCAACATACATATAAACAGCAAGTGATAGGTCATAGATAATAAATCATAGTTATAATAATTAATCATAAGTTACAAACAACAATTGATAAATCATAAGAAATCAATAGGAGAAGATAGTAGGAAAGATGAGAAATGAGACAGTGCTGTGGGAATTAAGTGTTCAGCAGAGTGATGATCCGGGGGGGTGGGGGACTATCTTTGTGTTTAGTTGTTTTGGCATGCAATGCTCTATAGTGGTGTCCTGAGGGGAAAAGTTGAAGTAGATTATGTCCAGGATGTGAGGGGTCTGTAGATATTTTCTTAGCCCTCTTTCTGGTTTGTGTAATAGGATTGGTAATGGTAACTGTAATGAATCTGCCCATCCAATATTTCGAATGCATCTTCCCTGTATTTATTCAATTGTCCTCTACTGAATTAGTCACCATTCATATGTCAGATCCTTCTTTTTGGAATGAGAAATCGCTAGAAATCATTCACTTAAGCTATGACTTAGTCAAATCTTCTTCCTCCTCCTACTCTATCATAGTCATTATCATCATTCTAAATCTTTAACCGCATCTCTACAATGGTTCTCTGGTCAGTAAACCATGATTAGGTAAGCTATGGTTTAGTGCAATATACCATATAAAGTTATTAGCGTTAGAACTTCAGAAGTTGCTATGTATAAAATTAGCCTATTTCTCCATCCTTCCCAACATATTCATGCAATTCTTTAAAATTTTAGCCAGATTTTTTTCCAACTAGTTGGTACCTGGCCATACTGGGATTTCAGCCTAGTATCTTCTAAGGCCAAAACATTGATACAATGACCTTTCAAACTGACTTAATAATGCAGTACTATCTTCTGATTAAAAAATGGTGAGGAAGCAATTTATTTATTTTTCAATCATATCCAATTCTCTATTTTTTTCATATACTTATACTACCGGTATCTAATCGCTTGACCATCGTTGAATGTAACACAACATACTTTTGGTTTGTGTTAATTCTATTTTACAGATGGGGAAAGTACAACTTGAAAAAGAGCACCACTGACACAATGCAGAATTAAGTTTTGAATCCATTTTAGTCTTGGCAACCTTCATCTGAAGTTGATGGAACCAGCTGAACATCTCAGAATCTACTACAACCTGCCTCCTTTCTTAGGCCAGAAAGGATACACAGAGCAGAGCTTATGCACTATTTACAAAGAGTTGTAAAGTATAGCTTAGACATCACTTACACTTTCAGTCCTAAAGAGCGAATTCAGAATTATGGGGATATCACACAGCCTTTACAAAATGTTCCCACATCTGAGAGGTAAACATCTAGATGTCCACTAGTGATCATCTAAATGTTTCCTGGATCTGGTAATATTATGCTAACAGAAATGGCAAAGAATTTATTGGCACCTTAAAGACAAACAACTCACTTAAATGTTGGCAGTCCATTTCATCATTTCACAAGGCCTAAATAAAAGGGATGGGGTGGGGTCAAAGTAGTCATTAACAGTAACATGGATGGCGCAGATTTAACAATGATTTGATAAATATCCATTCCTGAAGAGGGAATCCCTCTGGCCCATCATCCCCGACATACCTTGCAAATGGAAACTCAGGATTAAAGCAAAGAGCAGCAGCGGCATCATGCCAGGATGGGACTTGCAGTTCATCCTGAAGGACCCCAAAGATCAACACATCTGCTTCCAGTGCCGCTCCCTACTTTAGGATAATAGAAGACTGTGTCACCTCCTCTGCACTTGAGGATTTATATCTCTGGAACTTTATCCTGCCCTGCCCCAAGGATAAGGCGGGAACAGCCCAAATTGCAGCTGGATTGGGTGTCTGCTTTCCACATACTGTGTCACAGCAGCTTGGACCTCAGATAACAGCCCAGCCATCAATACACCACTGCAAACTGGGTGGACTTGGTGTTTGAACAAAGAAATGGGGAAAGCCATGTGTGGTCCAGCCAGTGTGAGATGAAGGGCAGAACAGGAGGAAGTGGTGTATTCAGACAATAGAAATGGAAGTGGGCAACCAAAGTACAGCATGTGTAACTGAAATAGTCATCAACACTGACTAACAGAATAACAGACTTGGAAGGGACCTTGGAGGTCTTCTAGTCCAACCCCCTGCTCAGGCAGGAAACCCTATACCATTTCAGACAAACAGTTGCCCAATCTGTTCTTAAAACCCTCCAGTGATAGAGCACCCACAACTTCCAGAGGCAAGCCGCTAATTAATTGTTCTCACTGTCAGGAAATTTCTCCTTAGTTCTTGGTTGCTTCTCTCCTTGATTAGTTTCCATCCATTGCTTCTTGTCCTGCCTTCAGGTGCTTTGGAGAATAGGTTGACCCCTTCTTCTTTGTGGTAGCCCCTTAGATATTGGAACACCCCTGGTCAGGGGTGGGTTCTGACTTACCTCGCTGTCGGTTCGCTTCCTCCTGCACCACGTGGCCGTGCTTTGGGGGCGTGCGCGCGCATGCGCAATAGAAAAAAAGTTTAAAAAATTCACGTAAAAAGCCGAAAATAAGATGGCGACGCAGTGCAGTGCCGGAAACTCGGCTTCTGTGCATACACAGAAGAAAATAAAAATTCAAAAAATTCAAAAAAAAAGATGGCGGCGCCCACAGACCGGCACCAACCAAACTGGATAAGGGACGTCATTGTGACATCACCAGCGGGTCGCTACCAGTTCGGGAGAACCGGTCCGAACCGGTAGCAACCCACCTCTGCCCCTGGTCCTTCCTTTCGTTAAACTAGACATATCCAATTCCTGCAACCGTTCTTCATATGTTTTAGTCAGATCCGGCCCGCAGGCCTTGAGTTTGACACCTTTGCTTTAGAGCAGCGGTGAAATCTACTTACCTTCCCTACCGGTTCAGAAGCACACACACGCGCCACCATCGCATGCGCTTTTTCACCCTCTGCGCATGCACAGAACGCTTTGCGCATGCGCAGAGGGTTAAAAACAAGAAAATGGCGACATCCAGGCGGGTGGGCGGAACATCACGCTGCCGCCGCTACCGGTTCTCCAAACCACCAGCAGCCGCTGCTACCGGTACACCCGGACCAGGCCAAACCGGTAGCATTTCACCCCTGCTTTAGAGCCACAAAACATACCATTCATCTTTGTTGCTCTTTGCTCTCTGGGCTGTGCATGATGTGACTGGGGAAAGGGTCAAAAAGCAGCAGGAAGACATTAGGTTGCACCTGTGCTTGGAAAGAGAAAGAATGCAACTTGACAACCTGAAAGGAAGGGCGATTGATTGTCCTCTGTAGGACGATCATTATAGTACAGGTAATCCTCTACTTCCAATTGTCATGAAGCCTGCCCATCGCAGTCGTAAGTCATGACAGTTGTAAAAAAATGAACAACCCAATTTTATGACTTTTGTTATGGTAGTTGTTAAGTAAACGCCATGGTCGTTAAGCAAACAATGGTTTACTATCAGCAAGGTTTTGCCAAAAACCAGAAATGCCTCTGGGAAACTGCAAACAGCCATAAATGCAGCTATGTTGCAATCAGGGGTGGGTTCCGAAAATTTCCGCTACCACTCTGTGGGCGTGGCTTAGGGTTACGCACGCGCGTGCTCCCCCGGTGCAATTCTGTGTCCGCGCATGCTCAGTCACTATAATCTGCCCAAAACACAGCTGAGGAGCTGATCAGCTGTGCTTCGGGCGAAGAATAAAGGACAGCATTAACCCGGGGGCGGGTGGGAGGGCCCTTCCAAAGCAGCAGCAGAGCACAAACAGCCCAAAACGTAAAAAAGCCGCCAAAAATTCCCGGAAAAAAATGGCGGCGCCCACAGACCGGCACCGACCAAGGCGGGTCCACGACACCATCATGACATCACCAGCGCCTCGCTACCGGTTCGGGCGACCCAGTACGAACCAGGAGGAACCCACCCCTGGTTGCAATGTGCTTGAAGTGATTGCGGGCAGCCGGGAAGGAGGTGACTGCCTGAACTTTGAATCTGAGTCATAAGGGGTAGCCTCAAGGTAGGTCTGCTGTAACTTTGAACAGTCACTAAATGACCAGTCATAAGTTGAGGACCAACTGTGTTCTTCTTATATCGATGCTGTGCTTTTAATGACAGTTATATCCCTAGGGGGAAAATTTATTTATTTATTTATTTATTTTATTTCATCAAGCATATATTAGATAACAGATATAAGTATAAACATAACTATGAATACATGAAAAGGATACGAATAAAAAAAGGGAAAATTAGGACAGGGACGATAGGCATGCTGGTGCGCTTATGCACGCCCCTTAAAGACCTCTTAGGAATGGGGTGAGATCGACAGGAGACAGTCTAAGGGTAAAGTTTTGGGGATTTGGGGAAGAAACCACAGAGTCAGGTAGTGCATTCCAGGCATTGATCACTCTGTTGCTGAAGTCGTATTTTCTGCAGTCGAGTTTGGAGCGGTTTACATTAAGTTTGTATCTATTGTGTGCTCGTGTATTGTGGTGGGTGAAGCTGAAGTAGTAATTGAAAGGTAGG
>QLTV01004266.1:1068310-1080336 GCA_003457575.1 Thermophis baileyi | reverse complement strand
ACAAAAAAAATGATGCACACACACTGTTTGTCAAATAATATCCTTTTACTACTAATAAAATTCTTAGTAGCTATATTTTAAAGTCCTTAAATAACAAGAAAGTCCATCGTGCCAAAAGTCCGGTATCAAGTTGGCCAGAATTCCAACCCCCAAAGTAATCAGGCAATTAGTTCCTCCGTTATCAGTAACTCAAAGCAGTTAGCAAAAAGCCCAAAATGAATTAGCTCAGCAACTGACAGTCCAGAAATCAAAGCCGTAGAAATCCCAAGAGCAGCAAGACGTGGTCAGAGAACATGCAACACGTTGTTTCCAGCTCCGGCTTCAGCGTGCTGAAGCCTTAAATAGCCTTAGGGCGTGGCCAATCAGCCTGCAGATTTACACGCGAGGAGACCTCCTCCTGCAGAGCCACTCCTGCCTGCTAGCTGCCCTGCGTGCCCTAGCATCAAGCAGAGGCTCCTCCTCTTCTCCTGAGTCACTCAGCTCCAACTGAGGAGGTGCAGAAGTCCCGGGTTGGCTGTCATCCTCTGGCACTGAGTCCCCCTCGGTATCTGACTCAGGTGCCAGGTGCACAGGACGATATTGCCACGCCTCAGTCGGCTCTTGGTCCTCTGGATCCATGGGCGGCTGCGCGGGACTCGGGCAAACCACAACAGTTGAAGCTGAAGTATTCATTGACAGGTAGGACATTGTAGCAGATAATTTTATGTACTACACTTAGGTCGGACCGAAGATGGCGAAGTTCTAAGTTGTCTAGGCCCAAAATTTCAAGTTTGGTGGCATAAGGTATTCTGTTACGAGCAGAGGAGTGGAGGACTCTTCTCGTGAAATATCTCTGGACTTGTTCAATTGTATTAATGTCTGATATGCACAGGGGTGGGTTCTGACTTACTTCGCTGCCGGTTCGCTTCCTCACACGCCGCGTGGGTGCGCCTTGGGGCCCATGCGCAGTAAGAAAAAAATAAAAAAAATCAATTTTTTTTCAAAAGCCGAAAATAAGATGGCGACACATGCGCAGTGCCGGAAACTCGGCTTCTGCGCATGCGCAGAAAAATTAATAAATAATTGAAATTTTTTTTTTAAAAAAAAGATGGCGGCGCCCATGGATTGGCACTGACCGAACCGGATCGGTGACGTCATTGTGACATCACCAGCAGGTCGCTACCTGTTCGGGTGAACCGGTCCAAACCGGTAGCAACCCACCTCTGGATATGCAGTGCGGGTTCCAGACAGATGAGCTGTATTCAAGAATTGATCTAGCAAAAGTTTTGTATGCCCTAGTTTGTAGTTCAATATTACCGGAGAAGAAGCTACGCAAGATTAGGTTAACAACTTTTAATGCCTTTTTGGCAATGCTGTTACAGTGAGCTCTGGCA
The DNA here is from genome assembly GCA_003457575.1 of Thermophis baileyi. NCBI lineage: Eukaryota > Metazoa > Chordata > Lepidosauria > Squamata > Dipsadidae > Thermophis > Thermophis baileyi. The sequence continues at coordinate 1,078,963 of QLTV01004266.1, read as the reverse complement.
CTTAGATCATTAGAGATGAGTACTCCAAGGTCCTTGACGGAGTGAGGGTCGTCTATAAGGTCGTATCCGCCCAGCTTGTATTTTGTGTTTTGATTTTTTTTGCCAATGTGTAAGATAGAGCATTTGTTGGTTGATATTTGGAGTTGCCAATTGTTTGACCATTCTGACAGTATTTGTCAAGCTAGAGTTCTCCTGCAAGAAAAGTACTTGTTTGGCACACAGTTGTAAAACCCACTCAGAAAGGTACAAAATCACCACCATACAGGGCCTTCAACCTACAAGCTGGACAAGAAGAGATGTTGCAGTTGATGGTATTGAAAGCTGCTGTGAGATCTAATAGAACAAGGAGAGTTATACTTCCATCAATTCCTGCCACGAGGTATCCATGTATTTTAGTATAGTCCTGTTCCCAAAGCTGAAACCTGACAGCCATGGATCCAGGTAATCCATTACTTCCAAAATTCTTTGCTATTTTCACTCCATCACCTTTTTTTTTCTATTTTACAAAACAATCTTCTTATACCAGTTTTCTGTGAGACGTTTTGAGTTCCTGGTCCAAAACTTGAAAACAAATTTTAACTGTCCCCATTTCAAAGACAGGGAAACAATAATTGCTCAATACTGTCCAGGAAGCTCCCAACTCTTTTTTAAATACACATTAAAATGCTAAGCAACTATCTTTCAGCTGGCAAAAAAGTATATTGGCACTAAATTTGCTGCCGTCCTTGTCAATCTCTGTGTCTCCACAGGCTGCCAAATGGTAGTGTCTTTATTTACTGCATGTAGATACCTTAAAAGGCAGATTGGGTAGATTTTGATCCATCCCACCAGCTATTTGGGAAAAATTCCATCAATCATTCTTTAATGTTGGCTTTCGGTGCGGAGGAGGTGACTTTTGATATATGGATTGACCAGAAGGTCAATTTATTTTTTATTTATAAACATTTATGTTTATAAAATAGCTGATTCTGGAATGGCACTCTCCTGAAATAACACAACATGGGACCATTCGTAAACTGATACCCAAAAGAGCACCAAATTTATCTTCAAGGGCAACTTGAGAGACAGTTACTTTGCGTAGTGGTTAAGGTGCTGGCCTAGAATCTAGGAGACTGTGAGTTCTAGTACCGCTTTATACATGAAAAGCTGACTGGGTGACCTTGGGCCACTCATTCCCTCTCCGCCCATCCCACTTCAGAGGGCTGCTGTTGTGGGGAAAACAAGAGGAGGAAGAAGTAGTATGTATATTCACTGCCTTGAGTTATTGAAAAATACTGGAGGTAGAATTTTAAAATTTTTTTTAACTAAGACTGAAAGATACAGGGAGAGCTACTCCATGAAGCAGCAAAGATGCAGGGTGATCTTCCCCTGGAGACATCATCACAACGTGAGTTGCCCGTCAGTTGGAATCAGGTGGCATCAAAATCCATTACAAATAGTTTTCGTCTTAGGTCCCAACTGTTTTATGATCATTAATCATTCAGAGTTACAATGGCCTCAGAATGGGTGCTTTATAGCGTCTGGGTGTTGAGTTTGCAACCAGCTTGCCTTTATGACCAGTTGCAACATCATGCAGTCACATGACTGCAATTTGCCATATTTTTTGCTGGTTTCGGCAAAAAATGTCCAAAAAAAAAAGGTTCAATTGTGTGGGTCAGAGGTGGGTTTCAGCAGGTTCTGACCAGTTCTGGAGAACCGGTAGCGGAAATTTTGAGTAGTTCGGAGAACCAGTAGCGGAAATTTTGAGTAGTTCGGAGAACCGGTAAATACCACCTCTGACTGGCCCCGCCCCCATCTATTCTCTGCCTCCCGAGTCCCAGCTGATCGGGAGGAAATGGGGATTTTGCAGTAACCTTCCCCTGGAGTGGGGAGGAAATGGGGATTTTACAGTATCCTTCCCCTGCCATGCCCACCAAGCCACGCCCACCAAGCCACGCCACATCCACCAAGCCACGCCCACAGAACCGGTAGTAAAAAAAAACTTGAATCCCACCACTGGTGTGGGTGCTTACAACCACAACAACCTTTGATTTGATTTCCAGACCAATTGTAGCTGCAAGTCAAAAATTACTGTATCTGTTAATCGAATCAAGTTATCCAGGTCTCAGAGCAAGAGATGAGAACAGGGTCCTGAAGGGTTGTGGGAAAAGGTCAGAAAAGAATAGGAAACCCCCCCCCCCATTTCCCAAAGGGGAATGGCTCTGGAAGACAGCGTCCAAGAACCCCAGTTACCCCAGCCCAAGGGACTGATAGGTGCCACCCTTTGAGGTCATCTGACTTGACACTGACCAAGTGTCTGATGAAGTAGGCCTGATGGTGCCCAGAGCAAAATTGCTTTGGCTTGTTCCTTGCTTAAAAGGGAAAACACAGTACAGGTAAGTCCTCGACTTACAACCATTTGTTTAGCGATCGTTTGAAATTACAACGGCACTGAACAAAGTGACTTACGACTGTTTTCCCCACTTATGACCATGGTCATGTAATCAAAATTCGGACACTTGGCAACTAGCATGTATGTATAGAGGATGGTTGCAGTATCTCGGGGTCATGTGATCACCTTTTGCAAACTTCTGACAAGCAAAGTCAATGGAGAAGCCAAATTCAGTTAGCAACCGTATTACTAACTGAACACCAGCAGTGACTCACTTAACAACTGTAGCAAGGGACGTCCTAAAATGGGGCAAAAACCACTTAACTTGGCAACAGAATTCTTGGGCTCAATTTTGCTCAAGGACTACCTATATTTTCTCATCCACAGTAGTAATTTGGATTGTAAGTCTTCAAAGCATGATAAATACTATTTTATTACAACTCAGCATGTATACCAAACTGCAAAAAGTGTATCTCGGGGGCCAATGTCACTTGCCAGCATCCTTTTTCAGTCCCCAAAGTTTGCTCAGAGGGGATGGGAACCAAATTGTAAGCTTTTTTTTTTTTTGCATTTTGGGGAATGAGGGGGCTAATAGTCAAAAGCTCAATATGCCCTACTTCTGGAATTCGGTCCTTGGCATGCTGCACAAAGTCTAATAAGACTTCCAAAACCAAAGGAAGTTACACATTTATGATGGACAATAATGGATGTTATAATCATTACTTTCATACCTTCCTCAACTCCTAATTAATTAAGCCATTGATCTCACCCAACTGTGCCATGATCTAAATACTGTAGTGACTTCATCACTGAATACTAATGAAAGACTGAAGCATTATAGGTTACACTATAGAAATTTGGGAAAGAATTTTCCATTGCTACATTTTCCCTAGTTAAGCAGGAAGTCATTACCAGTAGGAATCTCATGGACATGTCCAGGGCTTGATATCTTGTATTTCACCCATCTAATGGGGAAGGGAAAGTATTAAGTGGAACGTGGAAATAATGGAAAAGGAAAAAGCAAAGTAACTCGTCAGTTTTGTTTCCTTGCTTTGTCCTTTTCTATATTTCCATTTGAACAAATTTGTGAAGAGAGCTGTGCATTGGACTTTGGGGTCCCATCCCTTTTCCAAAAAAGAAGGAGGAAGGGTCATTGGTGCTCTCTGAGCTTGGTTATTTTCTTACAGATGTTTCATTACCCAAACTAGGTAACATCATCAGTGCTAGAAGGAGGACTGGTGAATGTTCACACGTGTGAGACACAAATTCTCAACTGGGAAAAAAAAGACTTGATGGCTTCATACAGAGGATCGCTCTTTAAGGCTGCTCAATTGTTAAACACTGCGTAGCTTCCACCCCAACACAGGTGGCCCAAAAAACGTGTTTGCCACACCCACACACATCATTCTAGATAAACACTGGATAAAAAGGGAAGAAGGAATATGATTTACCTTGGCAGTGTATTCATCTTTAGGTATGTGCCCGAAGGAAAATTATGAGTCAAAAAATAATGTATAAATAAAGGTCCGTAGATATTGAAGTGGAAATATTGAAGTGGAAAAATCAAGGTGAAATGGAGGCTGAGCACTGGACAGGTAATCTGGATAATAGATTGTTTGAGCGGTTTATTGCGAACACAAAAAGCAAGACGTTTTGACTTGTCCTCACAGTGGTGGGATTCAAAAATTTTTACTACCGGTTATGTGGGCGTGGCTTGGTTGGTGTGGCAGGGGAAGGATACTGCAAAATCCCCATTTCCTCCCGATCAGCTGGAACTCGGGAGGCAGAGAATAGATGGGGGCGGGGCCAGTCAGAGGTGGTATTTACCGGTTCTCCGAACTACTCAAAATTTCCGCTGCCGGTTCTCCAAACTACTCAAAATTTCCGCTACCATTTCTCCAGAACTGATCAGAACCTGCTGAAACCCACCTCTGATCCTCAACGATCAAGTTGTAATATTGCTTTCCCTTCCATAGTGACTATACTTCCAGAGCATTCAGCAATGAAAGCATGGTCCAACATCTCTTGAGCTGGGCTTCAGAAATATCTTTGCTGTTTTGTATTTTGACCCACTTCCACAGTTAATCTATACCATACCTTTTCCAATGAAAAATCTTATATGACAAGATTATCTGGGTAGACTCCATAGGACGTTAACAGAATAACAGAGTTGGAAGGGACCTTGGAGGTCTTCTAGTTCAACCCCCTGCTCAAGCAAGAGACCCTATTCCATTCCAGACAAACGGTTGTCCAATCTCTTCTTAAAAACTTCCAGTGTTGGAGCACCCACTACTTCTGGGGCAGGAGTGGGTTCTAACTTACCACGCTGCTGGTTCGCTTCCTCCCACGGCGCGTGGCCGCGCCTCGTGGGCACGCGCATGCGCAGTGCAAAAAAATAAAAAAAATTCCCCCCCCCAAAAAAGCTGAAAACAAGATGGCGACGCATGCACAGTGCCTGAAACTCGGCTTTTGCGCATGCGCAGAAGAAAAAAAACCTGGAAAAAATTCGGGGAAAAAATTAAAAAAAAATTAAAAAAAAATTTAAAAAAAAGATGGCAGCGTCCACGGACCGGCATCAACCGAACCGGATCTGTGACATCATCGTGACATCACCAGCAGGTCACTACCGGTTCAGGCGAACTGGTCCGAACCGGGAGGAACCCACCTCTGTTCTGGAGGCAAGTCGTTCCACTGATTAATTGTTCTGTCAAGAAATTTCTGTTTAGTTCTAGGTTCTCTCCTTGATTAGTTTCCATCCATTGCTTCTTGTCTGCCTTCAGGTGCTTTGGAGAATAGGTTGACTACCTCTTCTTTGTGGCAACCCCTGAGATATTGAAACACTGCTATCATGTCACCCCTAGTCCTTCTTTTCATTAAACTAGACATACCAATTCCAGACTAGCACTGATGATGTTACCTAGTTTGGGTAATAAAATGTCTACAAAAAAACAACCAAGCTCAGAGAGTACCAACAACATCTCATTTCAATCCTGAGCTACAAATATTCTCCTTTATTGGTATCACTAAGGATGCTTTGGGAACTCCTTTACTGCTGCTTCTTCTTAACCTGATGCCTCTAGAAGTGTTGAGATGGTGGCCCCAAAATTCCTCACCAAATCTTAGAGTTGTATCTGCAGTTATATCCCCAAATTGGACCAAAGAAACATTCCACAGTCATGCAAACACACTTCTCACAAACAGATAAAATATTGCTAAGGCTCCAGAACATGTGTTTGGGGTTCAAGCTTCCTGCTCTATCAACTCAAACTATTTCCTCTTAGCTAATAAGCCCTAATTAAAGTATATTTTTAATTGGCTGAGCAATGTGTTTTGTGTTCCTCGGACAAAAAGAGTTACTGAATGGGTTGGCACAGTTGCTAACAACAATGAAGCCTTTATATTTGGCTATGCTTCTATTACTCTGATCCTCAGTTTTAATTTTTAGGGCAGGAATCACCATTAAACCCTGACATGAAACTGGGAACTTACTTCCAGATAAACAATGCGGCTTGGCAGGACATTGCACAAAAGAACTGAGGCAACGAGGAAGAAAATATTTTGAAAATATAATTCAGAAGAAGATATTGTTGCCTCAGAAAGCCAAACCAAACTGCCTTACAGTAGAGTTGCTCAGACTTGGTAACTTTTTAAAATATTGCTTTAGAGCAGGGGTATCAAACTTGATTTCATTGAGGGCCACATCAGGGTTGTGTTTGACCTCGGGGGGCTGGGGGGACATGTCCAGTGTGGATGTGGCCAGTGTGGGCTTCGCCAGCTTGATGTGACACCTGTGGGGGCCCAGGCGGGGCTGGGGGGAACCTCCTGCAGCCCTCTGGCAGCGAAAACAGAGGTGGGCCGCATGCGGCCCTCCCGAGCTCCATTTTTGCTGGCAAAGGCACCTTCAAGTCCGGTCCTTCGCTGTTTCCAGGTCAGCCCCATGGGCCAGATCTAACCACCCTGCGGGCCGGATCCAGCCCACGGGCCTTGAGTTTGACACCTTTGCTTTAGAGCCACAAAACATACCATTATGATTGTAAGTCATTATATGTTGCAGATAAGTAGTCCTCAACCTATAATGACTTACAACCAGGGGTGAAATTCAGCAGGTTCTGACAGGTTCTGGAGAACCGGTAGCGGAAATTTTGAGTAGTTCAGAGAACCGGCAAATACCACCTCTGGCTGGCCCCAGAGTGGGGTGGTAATGGGGATTTTGCAGTATCCTTCCCCTGCCACGCCCACCAAGCCACGCCCACAGAACCGGTAGGGAAAAATTTTGAATTTCACCCCTGCTTACAACCATAATTCTGGGTTCAATTACAGTCATAAATCAAGGATTTCCTATATCCAGGGGTGGGCTGCTGGGGGTTCACAGGGGTTCGGGAGAACCTCTAGCTAAGATTCTGTGCAGTTTGGAGAACCCCCAAATCCCACTCCTGGCTGGCCCCGCCCACCCCACCCCTCCCAGGAGTTTGGATGCAGGTAAGTGCAGGGGGCGCGCGGAGGCTTGGGGAGGGGGAAAAACAGGCTATCCAGAGGGCCTCCGGAGCCTGGGGAGGCCATTTTCACCCTCCCGGAGGCTCGAGGAAAGCCTCTGGAGCCGGGGAGGGCAACACCACCACCACCCCGTCATGGTGCAGGAGGCCGACTAGGCCATGCCCACCATGGCCACGCCCACCCAGCAACCGGGCAGAGAAACCCTTGCTAAAAATTTTGAAGCCCACCCCTGCCTATATCTGATTGTTATCACCAGGGAAGGTAACGGTTTATTTGGTTTTATATTTGGGGTTTTACTTTTCTGTAAGTGTAGGTGAGTTTTGTGGCTATCTACATTTTCTTAATAAATCAATAGCATAAAAAATAAATACCAAATGGCAAGACCAGGAACACAGGCAGGGATGTAGCTACACTGCAGGGAACAAAGGAAGTAAGCAGCAATCCCCACTGATCCCTATGGAGAAGCTTCACAAAGAGGGTCTCACATCCGGTGATGTCTGGGGTAGGGGCCCAGGAGGCCACCAGAGACAACAACCATACTTCCACCCCTGCTCTGGAGTCACAACTAATGCCACACTCAAAGCGCAGGAGGCACATTTCAGAGAAGAGAATCCGCCCTTCACATTGCCATTAGATGCCAACTCCATCAGCCTGAGATCTGGCATGGCCTGAAGTCAGGGATGATGGAAGTTGCAGTGGAGGAACAGAGATGCTCCGTGTCTAATATATGCAGGTATTTATCCCTCTGTTTACAGGATATTTGCATTTATTTATGTATGTATTCAATTTCTATAGTCACCCATCTCAACCAGTGACTCTGGGCGGCTTAATGTTCCTAAACGATTAAAAACAATTTAAGAAACATTTAAAACAACAAAAACATCCAAAATAAATACATACAGCTGCCAGGATAGTTAACCAATTAACAGTAAAGTCAAGAAAATAGGCCCTTGGCACATTCAGAGCCCCAGACTCAGGTACATATCAGCCTAACAAAAGGCCTGTGGGGTTGGGTCGATTTTAATCTCTATGGGGGGGGGGATATTTCACAGAGCAGGGGCTACAGCTTGAGAAGACCTGTCTTCTAGTCCCTGTCAGCCAACACTCTTTGGCTGATGGGATCTGCAGTAGGCCCATTGTGATTGGCTCTGGCATACAACTTTGCCTTCCAGACAATAACGGATTTCAAGTGAAATGAACCTTGAAAGATTAATCCAAGAAAATTCTTTGTTCCTAATCTGCATTTCCTGTCCTTATTGGATTAATTAATTAATTCAATCATTCATTTATTGATTTATGGTTTGTAGAACTGTCATTTTCCAATTGACTTCAGTGGAAAAGAGTTAAGCACCGAATGGACTTTGAAAAATGTACAGCAGTTCAGCCCTTCCTGTGTCTGCTTGGAAAAGTCCCACTGAGTTCAAAGCAATTTTTTCTACCCTTCTTTTAATTTGGTATTGCCTTTGCCAAGAGTTGTAGGGATGATGATGATGATGATGATGATGATGATGATGTTATCCATTCAGTCAAGTCCGACCCTTGGTGATTCTATGGGCAAGGTCTGTCCACATTTTCCAATCTTGCACTATTTCTTTGAATTTTTCTATGCTCAGACTGGTGTCAGCTTTTGTAGGAATAAAGCAACCTCTAATCTTCTCCTGCCAGATTGGGAAGAATCTTCAAAACCACTTGGGGTTTCAGTGGATGTACTGGACTTCAATCCCATCCTCCACAGCCAGCATGGTTAGTATCTAAAGGGGAAAGGTTGTGCTGACTGCTTTTGCTCCTATAGGCTGTGGTGACCCTTCTTGATTCCAAAATGCTTCCAGGCTGATAACAGATAACAGCAATTGGTGTTGCTCCCCATCCCCACCCCAAAAATGTAGCACCAAATATACAGATAATCCTTGACTTACAATCATAATTTAGCCTGCAATTGTAGTCGTAAGTCATGACCATCATAAGATGGATGACCGCATGACTGGACCCATTTTACAATCTTTTTTGCGGTGGTTGTTAAGCAAATGGGATGGTCATTAAGTGAACCCATTGTTTACTATGGTCTGGTTTTTGCTGGAAACTGGAAGTTAAATGCTGGTTTCCAACAAAAATATTGTAAATCACACTCATGTGACCACAGGGCACAGCAAACAGTTGTAAATGTTTGAGAAGAGCAAAGAAAATGATTAGGAGACTGGAGGCTAAAACATATAAAGAACAGTTGCTGGAATTGGGTATGTCTAGTTTAATGAAAAGAAGGACTAGGGGTGACATGATAGCAGTGTTCCAATATCTCAGGGGTTGCCACAAAGAAGAGGGAGCCAAGCTATTTTCCAAAGCACCAAAAGGCAAGAAAAAGAAACAATGGTTGGAACCTAACCAAGGAGAGAAGCAACCTAGAATTAAGGAGAAATTTCCTGACAGAACAATTAATCAGTGGAACAACTTGCATCCAGAAGTTGTGAATGCTCCAACACTGGAAATTTTAAAGAAGAGATTGGACAACAATTTGTCTGAAATGGTATAGGGTTTCCTGCTTGAACAGAGGGTTGGACTAGAAGACCTCCAAAGTCCCTTCCAACTCTGTTATTCTATTCTATTCTATTCTATTCTATTCTATTCTATACTATTCTATTCTATTCTAAATGTGGGCCGATTGCCAAATACCTAAAAGAAGTCAATGACCATGAAGGAGGGGGCACAACATCAGAACTTCCAAACTCGGTTCTAAGTCTCTTGGGCGGTGGTCCATTGTAACTTCAAACAGTTGGTAAACAACTGATCGTAAGTTGAGAAGTAGCTATACTGCAGGTACTGAAGATACAAACAGAAAAATATTCTTGCTAAAGGGAGCTGGGGAAAAAATTCAGGATTACAAGCATAACATTGTAAAAGCATAAAACATCAACATCATGTCTGATGAATCTGAAAAAGTTTGAGGAAAGGGGATGTGGGATCAAAATTTTATGCAGGACTAAATAACTCATTCCTAAAAACAGTTTGGAAGCAAAAAAAATGCCATCACGTTGTATACATCAACTTGTTTCAAGAACTGGAGCTCTTAGACTGCCAAAATAACTCACTGTTATCTTAAAGAGATGACTCACATCCCTTTGCTAATGTGTGTTTAAGTCTGAAATATTTAAATATTTGGAGCATGAACCCATTATGTAACAATTCAAATTGAACCTATGCATTACACCTAGATCAGTGGTTTCCAACGTGGGGCCCACACCCCACAGGGGGGCAATTTGATTTTTAATGGGTGCAATTCGAAAATGAGCTATTAACTGAATTTTTGAAAGCCCGCTAATTGTTCTTATATATTTGTGATGAAACAGCTGTGTTTCATTTACCTATTGTTGCCTTTGTTAAAGTGCATTTCCTAGGGCCTGGTCTGAAAAGGATATCCCAGCTGGGGGGAGGAAGGAGCAACTGCCAGCCAATCAGATGTGTTCCCACTAAAGATCATGGGACTGGCAGAGTCTCTCTCTCTCTTTCCTGTGGGCTTTGCTACTGGGTGGTTGCAGGGAGAGCTGCTCTGTGGGGAGACACAGTGGATGGCTGCTGGGGGAAGCCCAGCAGTGGGGATACAGAACCAGGACCCAAGTTTAAGTAAGAAATTGTTAGATTTACAGTTATTTTTAGTCGGTGTTTTCCCAGGCCGTGTTTTACAAGACTTTTGCTCTCAGAGCAATCTGGGGCTGGGCCACGCATGCGTAGACCTTGCCAGGCCTGTGTGATTCACCTCCACCTACTGAACTACCAAAGCATTTCCCCACTAAGCT
>QLTV01004266.1:1042212-1060125 GCA_003457575.1 Thermophis baileyi | reverse complement strand
GGCGGCATCCGGGCGGGTGGGCGAAGTCTCCCGCTTCTGTCGTTACCAGCTGTCTGGCGACCCGCAGGCAAGCCCAAACCGGGAGCATTTCACCCCTGGTGCCACGCCCCCTTTATCACCTCATCCTGCGTGGGGAGAGGGTAGGGAGGGGGTCGCGGTGGTAGTGCGGCGGGGTCGCGGGGGGGTCGCGGCATTAGAAAGGTTGAGAACCACTGGTCTAGAGCAACGATCTCCAACCTTTCTGGCTCAGTGGACCAGTGGAGGCAGAGGCGGTGGTGGAGGAGGAGGGGATGGTTTTGCACGTGTGCCGTTTTTACAAATGCAGTTTCGTACGGGCACGCACATGCACTCACCCACCACTTCCGCAGCCCGGTTTCAAACTGGCTGTGGCCTGGCACTGGGCCATGGATTGGGTCTTGGGGACCCCTGTTCTAGGGCAGTGTTCGTCAATCTCAGCAATTTTAAGTTGGGTGAACTTCAACCTCCCAGCTGGCTGGGGAATTCTGGGAGTTGAAGTCCACCCATCTTAAAACTGCCGTTGATAGAACTCTGCTCTCGGCTAAAAAGGTTGAGAAAAGTTGATGTAGACATTTATAAACCTCTTTGGTAATTCTTGTTTTATGTCCTGCCATATACAGGATGTAAGATTCCTCTGTTTTTCTCTTGCAGACGACACCTCGAATCCTCAGTGGAAAACTGCCCTAAGGGATCCCAAGGTTCTGCACTCGCTCACAGTGGATGTGGGCCTGATCATCCTTTTTATCCTGCAGCACAGCGTGATGGCTTCTGATCGGGTCAAACACTGGACCTGCAACTGCTTTGGGGTCTTGCAGAGAACGGTCTATGTTTTTTGCACAGACTTATCCCTTCAGGTAGGCAGACTGATTTAGAATATTAAAGTGGGAAGTTGTACAAGTACAGCTCGACTTACGGACGATGCGCCAATTGAAGTTTACAATGGACTCCAACTTTAATTGTAACTTCAAGGAAAGTTACCAACTTTCCTTGAAGTTACAATTGCTGCCCCATCCTCACAGCCGTGTGATCACATTTTAGGTGCTTGGCAGCCAGCTTGCATTTATAACTGGTTGCAGCATCCCATGGTCACTTGATTGCTTTTTGTGATTGTTGTGTGTGTGTGTGATTTTCCGGCAAAAACACACATTGGAAAAGCTGGATTCAGACTCATGACCATGTGATTTGCTTAACAACCACAGTGACTCGCTTGACCACGGTAGTAAAAATTGAGTGTAGTCACGTGGTGACTCAACTTACGACTGCAATGACTTATCATCAAAATTCCAGTGTCAATTGTGGTCGTAAGTCAAGGACTACCTGTAAAAGCTTGAGCCTTTAATTCTTCATTATATTGCAAAATACAAACTGAGTTTCTTTCCCAGCTAGGAGAAATGGGCATTTAAAAAAAAAAAAGATGATAATGAAGACTATAATTTTAGCTTGCATTTAAACTTGCATGGTTTTGTAAAATACAACTTGCCTCCAGAAGTTGTGGGTGCTCCAACACTGGAGGTTTTAAAGAAGAAATTTGTATAATCATTTGTCTGAAATGGTAGAGGGTTTCCTGCCTGAGCAGGGGGTTGGACTTGAAGACCTCCAAGCAGAGGTGGGTTTCAGCAGGTTCTGACCAGTTCTGGAGAACCGGTAGCAGAAATGTTGAGTAGTTCGGAGAACCGGTAAATACCACCTCTGACTGGCCCCGCCCCCATCTATTCTCTGCCTCCCGAGTCCCAGCTGATCGGGAGGAAATGGGGATTTTGCAGTAACCTTCCCCTGGAGTGGGGAGGGAATGGCGATTTTACAGTATCCTTCCCCTGCCACGCCCACCAAACCACACCACGCCCACCAAGCCATGCCCACAGAACCGGTAGTAAAAAAATTTGAATCCCACCACTGCCTCCAAGGTCCCTTCCAACTCTATTATTCTGTTATTTTGATTCATACCCTGCATGACCTGGAGTTTCTCACATGCAGTCATGTTAAATATCTTTGCAGTGCCTGCTAGTAATGTAATTTTTTTTTCCTTTTAACATAGTTGCTGATGAGGTATTGGCAGCCAGTACAGGATGGTCCTATGCTCTGGAACACAAACACTGAGCCATGGATCACTTGGGTTCCACTCATCTGCTTTATCCTCCATTTCATCTCCTGGCTAATCATCTTTAGCATCATTCTCATCTTTGATTATGCAGAACTGATGGGAGTCAAGCAGGTACTGTGTTTGCATTTCTTTTTCCCCTTCATGTTTCTCCATTTGGTGAGCAAGGCTGCAGGCAGTATAGTGTAGTTTGGGAAATAAAAACCATGGTGAGCCCAGCATCTGATGTAGCCCCGTTTATCTTCGGGGGGGTGGGGGGGGGTGGAGACACTTTTTTCCCCAACCATCACTTTAATTAAATTTAGAAGCCACCCTATTCCAGATGCCTCTGAGCGGCTTACACTTAAAAAGTAAGAGTGAATAAAATAATAAGTAGATTGTGCTCATCCAGAAGACAAGTTCTCTATAACAGACAGTACATCCCAATAGAAGAGAATATTTGTAACCCAAAGTTGAACTGTGGGGTCCTTGGTGCTCTCTGAGCTTGGTTGTTTTCTTGCAGACAGTCAGACAGTATACACAACAGCTAAGCAAGGAACTACCAAGAAGAAAGCACTCCCACCAACACTGAGGGCAAGCCACTATATATAAACAGAGTAAACCCCACTCCCTTCTAACACTGAAGATGTTACCGAACTAGGTAATAAAACATCTGCAAGAAAACAATCCAACTCAGAGAGTACCAAGGACCCCACAAACAATACATTTTGAAGGGAAGGAAAGGGGCTCAACTATGAACCTGCCCTAAGGCCCGGGGGGGGGGGAGTACAGATAGTCCTCAACATATAATTCATTTAGTGACCGTTCAGTTACAACAGCACTGGAAAAAGCGACTTAGGACAATTTTTCACACTTATGACCACTGCAGCATCCCCATGGTCATGTGATCAAAATTCAGACGTTGGGCAACTGATTCATATTTATGATGGTTGCAGCATCCCGGGGTCACGTGATCCCCTTTTACGACCTCCCGACAAGCAAAGTCAGTGGGGAAGCCAGATTCACTTAACAACCATTTTACTAACTTAACTGCAGTGATTCGTTTAACTGCGGCAAGAAAGGCTGCTAAATGGGGCAAAACTCACTTCGCAACAGACATTTTGGGCTCAATTGTGGTCATAAGTCGAGGACTATCTGTACTCAGCGTTGTGCTACAGATAGGAAGCCATTTGTTCCTCTGCAGCATCTGCAGAGAGCCCAAGGCTGCCTTGGATGTATGTTAAAATCTGGGAGTGCCTCTACAGTAAACAGGTGTTGCTCTCATTTCGCCCCCAGGTTTATTACTACTGCTTGGACATGGGAGACCCTTTGGCTGTGAAGTCTTCACGGGCCCTCCGTCTCTACTCCCACCTTCGCCATCCATTGTACGTGGAGTTTCTCCTTATCCTCTGGGCTGTTCCCTGCCTCTCCCTTGACCGCCTGCTTCTGGCCTCCCTCTTCACGGTCTATCTCACCTGTGCTCACAGCCTGGATGAACAGGATTACCTCTACCTCCGTGCCCAGCTGGACAAGAAGTTCCAAATCTTCTCCCGGGAAGAGGCAGCTTATGGGGGCTTGTTGGCTCAAAACGGCCCCTCAGACTACAAGGACAACTGAGTAAGGGTGGGATAGGTACTGGTTTTGGTTGCAGGGGTGGGGGTCTGACTTTTGTGGGGGGGTCTGACTGCCAGGTCCCTGCTTGCAAAGCACTGAATAATACGCCATATCTTATCTTGATTGTGCTTTTACATAAAAAGGGCTTGAAGGGATACCTCCCAAGAGTTTGTTATCTACTGGGCCCAGTCTCTTGTAACTCCCTAAAAGAACGCTTTCCTAAGCTAGTGTTCTCCGTTGTTATGGACTTCATTGTCCTCAACAGCAATATTAGGTGAAGATATTGGGGATTTTAGTCTCCGACACATTTGGAGAATGTCAAATTGGGATAGTCTGGACTGAAACACACTAAGTTCTACTCGTATTGTAGATCATGTAACGGAGGTGCTGTTTAAGATCTTATTGGAGAAGGTTAGAATAACCGATGCCTGGGTTGATCCCACCTTAGAATATTAAGGAGATCCTTTTTGATCATGATTTTTTCTCTTACTCTGAGAATACTGGTTGAAATCTAGCTATAATTGGCCATTTTCATGGCAGCCTCTAGATTGGATGGTTGTGTCGAGAGCAAAGCAGTTGGTTAAACAAATGTCCAACTCTGGAAAAGAGGCATCTCTAGAATATGTTTTCAAGAGCATAGCAACCCCTTCTGAGTAAAAAAAAAAAAACGGGGGAAGTGACTGCTCTTTAGCTCTTTAATGGCCTGCTTTGACTAAGAGAATGTTTAAAAGGATCCTTTTAAAATTAATAGCATGTTTTTATTTATTTCAAAGGAGCTTTTACTGACCTCTTGCCACAATTTTTAATCATAGCATTTTAACCTCAACATGCAAATACTTAATTTTTTTTAAAAAAATATTAGCAGCCAAGTGCACTTATTTGGAGGAATATGTTATAAGGGGATGCATTTCTTCAATATGATTTATGAGTATACGGTATGTGTGTGATGGTTTAAGCCGCTTAATTACTGTTGCAAAGGTGCCTTGTTTCTGAGGTGAAAACTTCCTTGGATCATAGAAGAAAAAACAGAAATCAAAAAGCTTTCAGCCCAAATGCTAATACTAATATCTTAGTATTAGATTTTTCTAAGGGATTTCCAAATCTTTCACTCGTGTTGTTCTTTTAAAAGATTATCTTGATTAATAGAAACATTGCCCATGTTAGAGTTCTCAGATATTACTATCCTTGTTATTCCCCAGCATGCTGGCTGGGGAATTCTGGGAATTGAAGTCCAGACATCAAGGTGCCATGGTTGAGAAATACTGTTATAGACTATTGTGTTATGGCTCCCCTCCTCCCTCGTCATCATGTCATAGAATCATATCTGGGAGCCATCCAGCAGCTTCAATAGGGAGGGTCAAAAAAGCTAAGCCCTTTTGTATAAAGATGTATAAAGGGACAGCACTTTTATCATAATGCCCCTATGGAAATCTTGAACTCCACCCCATAGGAGGCCACTGTGGGCACCAGTTTGGGGAAGTTGTGGGCAATGGACATATTTTTTATTATAAACTGCCCAGATGTGATGAATAAATAAAATAAACACGTTCCATCACTCTAGGAGTAAAATGTCTGATTCCTCCCGTCTATTTTGTTATAATTCTTACTTTTGTTAAAGGTACAGAAACCTTCTACATAGCAGGAAGAGGAAAGTTAAAATTTCTAGGCTGCTGCGGCCTAAGGTCTGTTTCTACTGCCTTATTTTACAGTGACCTGGAACACCACTAATATTTCAAAACTTTGTTCTGTCCTTGTAAATGTATATTGTAATTCTGTATCTTAATACTAATGAAGCTTTAAAAAAAAGAAAGAAAGAAATCTTGGATTTCAGTGCAAAATAAATGTAATCTATTTTTTTAAAAAGATAAAACTTGTTTGCCTGTGTTCTACTGTGTCTTAAAAAGTTTGGTAAAGATCCTTTTTTTTTCTTCTTCATCTCCAACTTCAGTGGTGCTCAACGGGTTGGATGCTCAGCAGAACTTTCAATAATATGCACAAGCTTGCACCTGCGTAAAAGCCCTTCCAGCTTGTAAAACCTTTGGAAGTCAGGTTGTAAAAGATGAGTCCACAACAAGGTTCCTATTTGGAGGACAAGAAAAATCTCATTGGGTTTCTTGCACGATGCATCATCGCCCTGTCAGTGGAGAGACAGGCATAGTGGCCCTGGAGTAGGGGTGGGTTCCACTTACCTTCCCTACCGGTTCTGATCGCGATGGAAGTGTGCGTTTTGCCCCTATCGCATCGCGCAAAACACCCGGAAATGACCCTCTGCGCATGCGCAGAAGCCTTTGCGCATGCGCAGAGGTTTTTTTTTTCAAGCCGCGGCGACCGGAGGACCGGTTCGGGAGCGTGGACCACCAGTCTTTGCTGCCGGTTCGGCGAGCGGCGGTAAATTTCCGCTACCGGTTCTAAAGAACCAGTCCGAACCGGCAGCAACCCACCTCTGCCCTGGAGGCATAGTATTTAGCTCATATTCTCTTTATTACCAAAGAAAACAGCTTTTCTTCATTCCTGTTATACCACAGAAATACTGTGAGGCTCATTTTTTATCATTAAATGTTGCCCTTGTACAGGTAGTCCTCGATATCAAGCCTGAATTTGATTGGGGTGTGGGATTGTTTGTATCCTTGAGGATTCTGACATGAATTCAGTTTGACACAGTTTGGAGCTGAAGGGGGGAGAGCCGAGGAGGATAGAGCCTTCAGCCAAAACAACATACAGTAGCTAGTCAAGTACATTCCAATGGCTGGCTGACCGGAGGAGGAGGAGGAGAAGTCGCCAGGCAACCGGCTCTCATCTTGGTTGGGCAATGTGACAGTTTGTTTTGGAAAAATGAAAAACTATTACTTATATTGGGGTGGAAAGCGCGGGAACTTTCAGTACTGGCTTTCCACCAGTAGTGCCAAGATGATGTATCTAAATAAATTGGTTCTTTGAGGAAATGCAATGCCTCAGAGTTCGATTTGTAATGAGTGCATTACTTGGAACCTGACATTCGATTTACAACAGTTCATTTACAACCGTTTGAAGTTACAACGGCATTGGAAAAAGCAACTTATGTCCATTTTTCGCACTTATGACCATTGCAAATCCCCATGGTCATGCGATCAAAATTCAAGTATTCAGCAACTGACTCATATTTATGATGGTCACAGTGTCCTGGGGTCATGTGATCCCCTTTTGCAACCTGACCAGCAATGTTATGGGGAAGCCAGATTCACTTAACAACCGTGTTGCCAACAAAATACCTGCAGTGATTCACTTAACAAATGTGGCAAGCGGGGTCATAAAATGGGGCAAAACTCACTTAACAACTGTCTCACTTAGCAACATAAATTTTGGGCTCCATTGTGGTCATAATTCGAGGACTACCTGTATTAAATTACGTTGCTAAATGAGTTTTGTCCCAGTTTACAAACTTTCTGCCACAGTTGTTAAGTGAATCACTGCTGTTGTTAACTGAATTATGTGATTGTTAAACAAATCTGACTTTCCCCGTTGACTTTGCTTCTCAGAAGCCAGCTAGGAAGGTTAGAGATGGTGATCACATGACCGGGGACATTCCATTGTTATAAATACATGCTAGTTTCCAAATGTAACTGAACAGTCACTAAACGAATGATTGTAAGTTGAGGACTACCTGTAGTACATATACAGTGGGTCCTGGACTTATGACCACAATGGACTTACGGCCCCAAATTTCACCTTTGTTGTGAGTTTTGCCCCATTTTATTTTTCTTGCCACGGTTGTTAAGTGAATCACTGCAGTTATTAAGTTAGTAACAGGGTTGTTAAGTGAATCTGGCTTCGCCATTGACTTTGCTTGTCAGAAGGTCACAAAAGGGGATCACACGACCCTGGGACATTGCAACCGTCATACATAGGAGTCCGTTGCCAAGTGTCTGAATTTTGACCATGTGACTATGAGGATGGTTCAACGGTCATAAGTGTGCAAAACGGTCATAAATCACTTTTTCAGTGTCATTGTAACTTCGAACAGTCACTAAATGAACTGTTGTAAGTCGAGGACTACCTGTATCACATGTGAACATACTGCTAAAACACTCCCAACACACACACACATACATACACTATTTTACGTATGTACCTAAAGGTTAGGGGCAGACAACCAACAACAAGTAAAGGATCAGTTGGTTAATCCTCAGCTGTAAAATGGAAACACCAATGTGTGGAAATGAAGGCTGCTTCATTCAAAACACTCCGTCAAAACCTTTTTCCTTCCTTGCTCTTACCACAGTATGAGAGAGAGTATGTCTGTAGAGTCCCAATCCAAGAGTCCCATCTGCTGTTAACTTTCATTTCAGTCATAGATAGATCAAAGAGTTGGCCCACTTGTGTTGGCGATGGACAAGTGCCAGCTCTCACAGCCACTAAGGGAGACTTCCCTAATCTGTGGCACTCCAGGTGAGTTGGATTACAACACCGATATTGCCTGTGGAGACAATGAGAGGCGCCCAATGCATTGGAAAACCCTTTGAGGGAAAAGTGCTCAAATATGAACAAAACAAGATTCTGATCTATATTAGACCCAGTAATGGCAAAACCTTTGGGCATCGTATGCCCAAAATTCGGAAAATGTCTGATTCTGCTGCCCTGTCACCACACACACACACACACACACACACACACACACACACACTGAAAAACCTATTCCCTCTCTCCCCCCACCCTCATTTAGGCCTCTATGAAGAGCGACGATCAGTGGCTGTATTGAGGTTGGGCCGGAGGTTAAAGACCTGGGCCTCCACTTTAGTTCTAGCATCATTGCTACGGTGCTACTCAAACAGGCTGCCTTGCACTATACCCCAAGGGTTTTGGGGAACAGCACATGGTCCAGCATTCTCCAGGATCTGCCGCACGCCTTACCTCCAGGCACTGTTCTCTTTCTGTTCACAAGCCCCTACGACAGAGGTGGGTTCCTCCCGGTTCGGACCGGTTCGCCTGAACCGGTAGCAACCCGCTGGTGACGTCATGATGACGTCACCGATCCGGTTCGATCAATGCCGGTCCGAGGGTGCCGCCATCTCTTTTTTGAATTTTTTTTTTGAAAAAAATTTTTTGATTTTTTTTTTCTTCTGCTGCGCATGCGCAGAAGCCGAGTTCCCGGCACTGTGCATGCGTCGCCATTTTGTTTTTGCTGCTGGTTTTTTTTTTTTTTTTGTTTTTTTTTTTTTTTTTGAATTTTTTTGAATTTTTTTGCATTGCGCATGCGTCACCATCTTGTTTTTGCTGGGGTTTTTTTGAATTTTTTTTTGTACTGCGCATGCATGCGCACGAAGTGCGCGCACACCCACAAGGCGCGCGCATGCCAAGGCGCGGCCACGCGGCACGGGAGGAAGCAAACCGGCAGCGAGGTAAGTTAGAACCCACCCCTGTCCTACGACCTACCTGAGGCTACTCCGGGTTGCACAAGACCTTTGTTCTTGAAGCACTTTTGGAGAATGTGCTTCTGCAGCCTCTAAAAACTGCACAAAAACACACTATGTTCTCATGTTATTTGGGGGGGGGCTCCAGAGGCTGCACTACAGCACAACCCTCCTGAGTAAATTTCCAGAGTGTCCAATAGCCACAGAAGAGTGCACCTCATTCTCACAGGGCCTCTGCAGCTTCCAAAAGTCATGTGAGAATAGAGTATGCTTTTGAGAATAGATGTTGCTGGGTTCGTGTCACCCAAAATGTTATGGCATGTCATCTTTGGCACCTGTGTCATAGGTCCACCATCACTGTACTTAACAATTGGCACAGATTATAGATAACAATGTGTTGATTTTGAAAAGGGATAACATGACGTTTTGGCAGAAATTAGGCTAGTGCTGTGTTTAGAAGACCTCGGTCCTCTATCTAGGCAAGCCAGAAGACAAAAGATAATACTACGGTAATGCATTATTTACCTGGCAATCGTTGTCAAGACAGTTCAAATGAGAAAATGCAACCCTTGGAAAATTCACTTGGTTACAAGCATTTCATCTGAGAATGGTTAGCAACAGGTATAAAAAAGATCATGATCTGTTATCACTTTTGTTTTAACGGGGTGATAGAGGACTTACCTCCATTTCACATTCCTGTAACTCACTCAGGAGTCAGGACTGCTGAAAATTGATTCCCACAAATGGATTTTTTAAACAAATCTAAGAACACAGAATTCATGTATTGTCATTTGACCCATTAATCTGGTTTTATCTTGGTTTTTAGTTTGTCTTTTGGTCCAAGATCATAATACGTAATGCCTTCATTCATTTAGCCTCATTTGGCGACCATTTGGGATGGAAGCTTTTGTGCGTATAGTTTGCACTAAATTTGAGAGATAAAGTCAGATTATATGGCAGTAACCACCAGACAAATCTCTTCCATAAACTGAACCATGGATGTACTATATTAAATACAGTAACTGCCATGGAAAACAATGTAAGTGAAATTGGGTATTCTCACTAGATTTGGAATTTGGAATTCCAAAGTTGTATCAATTGGGAAGGAATCAGTATGTCTAGTCTAGTGAAAAGGACTGGGGGTGACATGATAGCAGTGTTCCAATATCTGAGGGGGCACCACAAAGAAGAGGTCAACCTATTCTCCAAAGCACCTGAAAGCCAGACAAGAAGCAATGGATGGAAGCTAATCAAGGAGAGAACCAGCCTAAAACTAAGGAGAAATTTCCTGACAGTGAGAACAATTAACCAGTGGAATGTCTTGCCACCAGAAGTTGTGGGTGCTCCATCACTGAAGGCTTTTAAAAAGAGATTGGACAGCCACTTGTCTGGAATGGTATAGGATCTCTTGCTTGAGCAGGGGGTTGGACTAGAAGACCTCTGAGGTCCCGTTCAACTGTTATTTTGTTAAATCTGAAACAGCGCACTTACAGGTGGGATGAACATTTCAGTCTGAATGCCAACCAATCATGCCCTGTTCCATTCTATTCTATTCCACCCTTCTCTTTCCTGCCCCACTTGGTGAAGCTAGTACAGGTAGTTCTCGACTTACAACAGTTCATTTAGGGATCATAAAAAGTTACAATGGCCCTGAAATAGTGGCTTATTACTGTTTTTCGCACTTAACAGCTGTTACATCCTCATGATCATGTTGTCAGGCTTGGAAACCATCTTGGATCTTGAGGCCTGCCATTAGGGCTGTGGGAAACTGGGAGGGGGGATTGTGTGAGCGGGGAGATAGTCAAAATAACATTCCTTTCTCTGAGAGTCAAGGTCACTCTGCCCTGCACCTGGAGGGGTGTTCCTGGGAGGCATCTCCAGTTGGGACGGTGCATTGATTGGACAATGTGGTGGACACATGTGATCAAAATTCAAATGCTTGGCACCTGGGTCATACTTGCTGTGTCCCAAAGTCATGTGATCCTTTTTTTGCCACCTTCTGACAAGCAAAGTCAATAGGGAAGCCGGATTCACTGAACAACTGTGTTACTAACTTAACAACTGTGGCAAGAAAGGTCATAAAATGGGGCAAAACTCACTTAATAACTGTCTCACTTCGCAACAGAAACTTTGGGCTCAATTGTGGTCGTAAGTCGAGGACTATCTGTATTCCCTACCAAGAGCAGACTAAATTTTCGCGGGAATATTTTGGGCGGTATGAATTATAAAAATCCCTTCTCTCCAATACACTTTTTTTTTTAACCTAAAGACAGTTGTACTTTTGCAAAGCTTGCTATCTCCTCCAGCTTGGGGCTATTTTTGCTGAATGTGCAGATGATCCTGGTTGGGCTACAAAAGGATGTACAGGTAGTCCTCGACGTACGACAATTGAGCCCAACATTTCTGTTGTTAAGTGAGACACTTGTTGAGCTTTGCCCCATTTTACGACCTTTCTTGCCGCAACTGTTAAGGGAATCACTGAAGTTACTAACAAGGTAGTTCAGTGAACGTGGATTCCCCATTGACTTTGCTTTTCAGAAGGTCACAGAAAGTAATCACATGACCCCGGGGACACTGCAACCGTCATAAATATGAACCACCTGCCAAGCATCTGAATTTTGATCGCGTGACCATGGGGCATGCTGCAAGGGTCATACGTGTGAAAAACGGTCATAGGTCACTTTTTTTCAGTGCCGCTGTAACTTCGAACAGTCACTAAATGAACTGCTGTCAGTCGAGGACTACCTGTACATTTCTGAGAATGACTCTGCAATCTCTAACGGTGGTCAACCTGGCCAAGTGATGGGCAACAGCTCGCTGTTCTGCTTGTAGCCGTGGTGGCGCGGTGCGGTGGTTAGAATGCAGTATTGCAGGCTAATTCTGCCGACTGCCAGAAGTTCGATCCTGACCGGCTCAAGGTTGACTCAGCCTTCCACCCTTCCAAAGTCGGTAAAATGAGAACCCAGATGGTTGGGGGGGGGGGCAATATGCGGACTCTGTAAACCACTTAGAGAGGGCCGTAAAGCACTGTGAAGCGGTATATAAGTCTAAGTATGCTATTGATATTGCAGACGTCCCAGCATCTCCCAACCAGCAGCTATTACAAGAGTTCAGAGCAAACAGGCTACGGATCCTCCTGTGTTCCTAATTCATCTCTCCGCAGCCACAAAGGTGGGCCAGGAAATAAACATCACCTTTATTGATATACAGCGGCAGCTCTGGAGCTGGGGAATGCACAGTGGGGAGGGCGGCTGGGTTGGGCTGGGCAAATCTATCGCCCATCCCTTAGTCCAAGAGGGGAAGCTACTAACATTCATCCTCCCCAAGCAAAGCAAACAAGTTCTGAGTGGGTAGCTTTCCCTTTCTGGGAGGGGCGGACTGGCTGGGCCCACTCTTGGGAGCCGAGAGGGGCTCCTCCTCCTCTTCGCCTTCTTCATCGGCATCTCGGTCTTTCTCTTCGTCCTCCTCCTCTCCCGAGCTGGAGATTTCGTCCTCCTCTTCTTCCTCCCACTCGTTTTCCTCCGCAGAGCCCTGCTTGTCTTCTCGGCGATGAGCTTCCTGCAAAACTGCAATCTCAGCCGTTTCGGGGTGATGCTCCCACATGGCTGCAGAGGGAACAAAAACGGAGCGGTGAGAAAACAAAGCATCCATCGCTAGGGGCAGTCTTAGGCCAACTTCTATCTAGCCTAAGCCACTATTCCTAGCAAACCCTGATCACTTTGGTAAAACAGTCTTAGAGTAAAGAGCCTGTAAGAGAGACTCTTTCTGCTGCAGAAAAAGGCCGAGCCTAGTAGCAACAATAGCACTTAGACTTATATACCGCTTCATAGTGCTTTTACAGCCCCCTCTAAGCGGTTTACAGAGTCAGCCTATTGCCCCCAACAATCTGGCTCCTCATTTTACCCACCTCGGAAGGATGGAAGGCTGAGTCAACCTGGAGCCTGGTGAGACTCGAACTGCTGCTAAGCAGTCAGCTGAAGTAGCCTGCAGTGCTGCACTCTAACCACTGCGCCACCTCAGCTCTTTAGTACAGTATTTATGCGAATACTGTGCATAAATCATTCTGCATCATATGCTTCTAATATTCCCAGCACGTAGGAAGACATGTCGAAATGACATCTCTTTTGCCAAGCGTTTCATGGTTCAGTGTTTTGAAAGCTGATTCTAATTTTGGTTTTCATTGCAGTAGTTATACTCGTCGTTAAATTTTAATTGCGGCGTGCCACCTTGAACATAGTCCAGAAGTTGGGGTACACATTGAATAATAAAGGCAAATATAATAGTATAATAAATAAAACCGGACAGGATGATGGTGTCTCTGAACACAAATTCTACTTTATGCTCGCTCTCAATATTCATTTCTGAGATTTTGCTAGCATGGCTCAAATCATGACCACCCCTACATAGGGGTCAACATCCATAAAATATACCGTACTTTTCAGAGTATAAGATGCACTTTCCGCCCCCCCTAAAAGAGGGTGAAAATTTGGGTCCGTCTTATACACCGAATGTAGCCAAAAACGCGAGGCACGGAGGCGGCGATGGTCTGTGGCAATCCCTACAGCCTGGAACAGCTGATTAGGGGTATTCTGGGAAGCTGATTCACCCGCCAATCAGCTGCTCGTGCTGAATCAGGCTGCAATAATGTGCTGAAGCTGACCTGGCTGTTTGCTATTTGCTGCAAGGACATGTCAGAGTTTGCAGCAGCAATCACATCCAGAAAGCACACACAAGTAACTGATTCAGCAGGATTCAATAACTTTTCTTTATATATAATATAACACATGAAGTAAATATACAATACCAAAAGCAGGTTTTCCAACGTGGTAGTAATATACAAGCAAAACACAAGCAGAGGAGAGGAGTTTCAGTTTCAGTTTTGAGCAGCAGACTAGTTTAGAGTTCAGCACAGACTTAGAGCCACGCCCAGGCTCCTTGCTGTCTCCTTCTTTGTTGCTCACACAGCAAATACTGTTTCAGTTTCCAAACAGCTCTCAACTCTCTCACACACTGACAGGACGCTAGCCAGATGAATACCAATGGATGCTGGTAGGCAGAATTTTTTTTTTCTTATTTTTCTCCCCAAAAACTAAGGTGCGTCTTATACTCCGGAGCGTTTTATACTCTGAAAAATACGGTATATGAAGGAATTCCATGGAAGATATTCCCACTGCTTGCATGGATCTCCTTCATGTTTGGCAGCTAAGCATTATGCTGCTCATACTTTTAATGGACATGAAATCGATACCAGTACAGGTAGTCCTTGACTTACAACCATTCCTTTCGTGACTGTTCAACCGTGACCACGGCACTGAAAAAATATGAGTTATAATCAGTTTTCACGCTTACAACTGTGGCAGCATCCTCATAGCCACGTGATCAAAATCCAGGTGCTTGGCAACTGGCATGTATTTATGACAGCTGCATTGTCCCAGGGTCATGTGATCCCCTTCTGCAACCTTCCCAGCTGGCTTTCGACAAGCAAAGCCAGTGCGGGAAGCCGGATTTGTTTAACAACCACATGATTCACTTAACAACTGTAGGCAAGAAAGGTTGTAAAATGGGGCAAAACTCACTCGACAACTGCCTTGCTTAGCAATGGATATTTTGGGATCAACTGTGGCCGTAAGTCGAGGACTACCAGCATTGAGAAAAGCAAGTGGGAATTTATCGGGATATGATCATCCTTTCCGGCAATTACTGTATTTTTCGGAGTATAAGACGCACCGGAGTATAAGACGCACCTTAGTTTTTGGGGAGGAAAATAAGAAAAAAGCTGATTGGTGGGTGGATGGTGCTCCCGGAATACCCCCAATCAGCTGTTCTCAGAGGTGAATTTTAGCAACAGGTTCGTTGGTTGTGAGCTCTGCGCCTTGCTTTTTTTCCTGCCTCTTAAACCTCCGTTTGAGAGGCTTTTTTTCTGAAGCTCCGTTTGAGAGGCTTTTTTTCTGAAGCTCCGTTTGAGAGGCTTTTTTTCTGAAGCTCGATTTGAGAGGCTTTTTTTCTGAAGCGCTGTGTGAGAGGCTTTTTTTCTGAAGCTTTGTTTGAGAGGCGTTTTTTTTGAAGCTCTAGGCTTTTTTCAGCCTCTGAAACCTCAGAGGGAGAGGCTGGGCGGGGCTACATTCGGAGTATAAGACGCACCCAGATTTTCACA
Organism: Thermophis baileyi; assembly: GCA_003457575.1. Lineage (NCBI taxonomy): Eukaryota > Metazoa > Chordata > Lepidosauria > Squamata > Dipsadidae > Thermophis > Thermophis baileyi. The sequence continues at coordinate 1,044,875 of QLTV01004266.1, read as the reverse complement.
CTCTTTTTTGGGGGGGGAAAGGTGCGTCTTATACTCCGAAAAATACGGTATGCATGATTCCAGGCTAGCTAGATGTGAGTCCTTCATAGCGCCTACTATTTCCCTTGACCAGTTTTCTCTAGCTTGGAAACCTGCCAAAGATGCTGGATTCACTGAGAATTAAAGAAGTCCCATTTGTCTGAAGAGCACCAAGCTAGAGATTCCCACTTCCCTTTGGAAGTGATGGAGAAACTGCTAAAGGGGCTTCTTGTCGGAGACCTTTCTGTGACGTGTAGCCTGGAGGTCGCATACAGACACAAAGCCGCCCGTCGACTGCGAGGCGTACAAGACTGTTGGCTGCTCGGTAAACATCATTCCGGGCTCCTTTGGCTGTCTTGTAACCTCGTTTCTCAGCCCAGGCTGAAAAGACAGAGAAGAGGATACGAGGGTTAGAGCCACGTCGAACATCCAAACTCAGCTGGAGAAGTTGTTGCTTCAAGCACTGTTACCTTCACATACATCCCAGGCACACCAAGGGGGTTCAGGCTTGCCGTGTTCAACGTCAGGATGCCGCAGCTTGAGCAAGGCCTGCACAGGAATCCGGCTAGCCAAGTACCCCACAGAAGTATAGGGCTCCTGGATCTGGGAAATAGGGTAGATACCAGCCAATATCTGAAAGTTAAACAGAAATAAGAAGAATTTATTGCTTGCCAGGGGCTGCTATTGGATTTACCCTGCAGGTGTTGGTAGGCTAAAAAAAAAAAAATGGAGAAAAGGAGTGAGGTGTTTTTTTTTCCCTTTTACAAAAGACACAAGCCTAGCTCAAAACATCATCTCCTGCAGCACAAGACTCATCTCTTAGCTAACAGCAACATTGAGTCATCCTGTGTCTCTTCCAACTAACACCCCTGAATTGCATAATAGAAGCTCAGAAACAAAACCTCTCCTTCAATCTTTTTTCTTCTTCTCATCTTTATAACATTTTATTAGATTATAGAATAAAATACAAAAGTACAAAAGCAAATAGTAGGACGTGGGGGGGGGAGGAGGGGACGGAGAAAAGAAAAGAAAAAGCGTTGACTTCCGACTCCCTCTGTTGCAGTAGAATAAACCATTAACATCGAACCTCAAACTTTTTGCTTTTCCATAATAAACTATCCATTTCTATAACGACAAACAAATCTAATCAGTAAAACCCAAAATCAAAGCTTCGTTTTTAAAATCTCTCCTTCAGTCTGATTAGGAAGCATTGCAGGGAGATTTGTGATGGGAAAACGTCATGCTCTGTTCTATGATGATTATTAGAGAAGAATGTCCCTTCCCTTGTTAAAAATGAGTATTTTGCCCACCAGGCTGCACTGCTGGTGCAGGGAATGTTTCATGGCTGCAGAAGATGCTCTTTGGTGCAGGGGTGGGCTTCAAAAATTTTGGCAAGGGGTTCTCTGCCCGGTTGCGGGGTGGGCGTGGCCATGGTGGGCGTGGCCTAGTCAGCCTCCTGCACCACAGGGGGGGGGGGGGGTTGCCCTCCCCGGGCTCCGGAGGCTTTCCTTGAGCCTCCGGGAGGGTGAAAATGGCCTCCCCAGACTCCGGAGGCCCTCTGGAGGACAGAAACGGGTCCATTTCCGGCCTTCCCGAACTTCCGGTAGGCCCGTTTTTCGCCCTCCCTGAGCCTCCGTGCACGCCCTGCACTTACCTGCATCCAAAACGGGCCGCGTGGGGACTTCTGGGAAGGGAGGGGCGGGGTGGGGCCAGCCAGGAGTGGGATTTGGGGGTTCTCCGAACTGCACAGAATCTTAGCTAGAGGTTCTCCCAAACCCCTGCAAACTTGCTTTGGTGAGAGTACCACAAACCTGGATCTCCTGTACTGGAGCATTTGCTAAGAAAATGAAAAAAAATTGATTTCAGTCTGATTTTTCATTTTCTTAGCAGATGCTCCAGTACAGGAGATCCAGGTTTGTGGTACTCTCACCAAAGAGCATCTGGGTGTCTCCTCTTCTGCAGCCATGAAACATTTCCTGCACCAGCTGTGCAACCTGGTGGGCAGAGTACTGATTTTTAACAAGGGAAGGGACATTCTTCTCTAATCATCATCATAGAAGAGAGCATGATGTTTTTCCATCACAAATCTTCCTGAATGCTTCCTAGTCTGTCTCGGTAGAAATATACTGAAGTAGCCTTACATAAGCCTTCATGGGCTGAAAGGGACACTGATAAGAGACTTGCATTGGTACTTGAGATCTCCCAACTGCCTTTTAAGCTCTTTCCAGTTGATTCACACACATATCCAGGGGTGGGATTGAAAATTTTTAACAACTGGTTCTCTGCCCGGTTGCTGGGTGGGCGTGGCCATGGGGGCATGGCCTACTCAGCCTCCTGTACCACGGCGGGGAGGGGGGGTGTTTTCGCCCTCCCCAGGCTCCGGAGGCTTTCCTCGAGCCTCCAGGAGAGAAAAAACGGCCTCCCCCGGGCTCCGGAGGCCCTCTGGAAGGCAGAAACGGGTCTGTTTCCGGACTTCCGGTAGGCCCGTTTTTTGTCCTCCCCAGGCTCCAGAGGTTTTCCTCAAGCCTGTGGGAGGGTGAAAACGGTCTCCCCCGGGCTCCGGAGGCCAGAAACGGGCCCGTTTCCGGACTTCTGGTACTTCCGGTAGGCCAGTTTTTCGCCCTCCACAGGCTCCGTAGGCTTCA
>QLTV01004266.1:924950-1042176 GCA_003457575.1 Thermophis baileyi | reverse complement strand
AAACATACATGCCATTTTTTGATGTTTTTGACCTCTTCATGGGTGTTCCTGGGTTGGCTTGTCCCATTTCCATATCTCTTTAGATCTTTTGAAGCCACCGCTTAGGTGGAAATTTGTATGCCTTCCGAATGCAACTGTTTTCCTAATATAGTAATGCTTTTTAATGTTATTTTTACTGTTGTACCGATTACTGTGCACATGCTTTTCTAACCGAACCATAAAATAATAACAATATACCGCAAACATGGAAAGGGGGGGCACACTTCAAGGGAGAAGCATCTCGGTATGTAGCTTTATCTGAAAAAAATGCAGAATTGGTAATTTCTCCTCAGTTCCTGAAACCCACTGCCTCTAATCCTGGATGGGTTATGTAGGCCAGAAGTCCCCAACCTTTCTGATGTGGCAGACTGAAAAGGGTGGGGTGTGGGGAGAGGAATGATTCCATGTGAGCGGCCCGTGTGAGTGTGCACAGTTCCATTTGTGCAAGTGATGGGCAGGGGTGAGATTCAAAAATTTTAGCAACCGGTTCTCTGCCCGGTTGCTGGGTGGGCGTGGCCATGGGGGCATGGCCTACTCAGCCTCCTGTACCACGGCGGGGAGGGGGGGTGTTTTCGCCCTCCCCAGGCTCCGGAGGCTTTCCTCGAGCCTCCAGGAGAGCAAAAACGGCCTCCCCCGGGCTCCGGAGGCCCTCTGGAAGGCAGAAACGGGTCTGTTTCCGGACTTCCGGTAGGCCCGTTTTTTGTCCTCCCCAGGCTCCAGAGGTTTTCCTCAAGCCTGTGGGAGGGTGAAAACGGTCTCCCCCGGGCTCCGGAGGCCAGAAACGGGCCCGTTTCCGGACTTCTGGTACTTCCGGTAGGCCAGTTTTTCGCCCTCCACAGGCTCCGTAGGCTTCAGACTAGAAGCATTTGAAATGTGGATTTACAGACGGCTGTTACATATAAGCTGGGTTGACAAAATCAGAAATGAGGAGGTGATAAGCCGCCTGGGAAAGCCAAGGGAAATCATCAAAACCATTAAAAAGTGAAAGTTAGAATATTTTGGACAATATTTTGGACACCCGGAAAAATATGCCATACTTCACTTAATCCTCCAGGGAAAGATTGAAGGCAAACGAGGTCCAGGAAGAAGAAGAACATCATGGCTTCAAAATCTAAGGGACTGGTTTGGACAAAACTCAGCAGCACTTTTTCGTGCGGCTGTTGATAAAAATAGGATCGCCAAGATGATCGCCAACATCCGATGACGGATATGGCACAAGAAGAAGAAGAATGTGAAGAAACCCTAGAGAAATCACTTAAAATTCTCACTATCTTGCATTTTGCAGCATGAGTTGGAAGACAATTAAGCTCAAGGTTGGGTTGGAGAAACTCCTTTCTAGAGACTAGAGAGGTTCTACTGCAGAGACATAGAAAAATAGTCCAACTATTTACAGTATAAGGAAACTTCCTATGTTCAATCCTTTATACGCCTACTCACAAACGTTCGAGCTCCCACAGCATTGGAGTTTGACAGAAACACAATTCACATTTATATTCAACTATAACCCAAGTGCTATTCACGCTGGACAGGAAACCTTTACCGACTTTTTCCCTTTTCCAACTCTTACCTGCTGTTTCTTGTCAACAAGAGATGGGAAGATGAGCCCTGGACAATCGCACAATTTGACCGTGGGTGTAAGGAAGTAGGTCTGGAAGTACTTAGTATGACCGGGAGTGCGGGAGACGCTCACCACTTTGCGCCCTACCAGCCCATTAATGACGGAGGACTTGCCCACGTTGGGAAAGCCTGTAGGGAGGTGGAAAGGGAAGGACAAAATCAAAATGGCTCTCATCACCATCATCATCTCCACCATTAATCAAAACTGTTGCCATGAAAGATTTGCTTGGGGGACCCTCCAGTTCTTCCACGAAACAAAATGTTGGGCCAGATACCATATTTTTCGGACTATAAGACGTACCGGTGTATAAGACGCGCCAAGATTTCGAAGAGGTAAGTAAGAAAAAAAAAGTTTTTGCCCTCCCCCAGTCCCCAGGAGCACTCTGCAGGCCTCCCAAACCCTCTGCCCACCCCGTTTTTGTGAAAAACGGGCCATTTTTGCCCGTTTTTTGCAAAAACGGGGGTGTTTTTGCCCTCCCCAGCCCCCAGGAGCACTCTGCAGACCTCCCAAACCTTCTGCCCACCCTGTTTTTGCACGGGGCAGGGCTTCGGGAGGCCAAAAATGACTGTATTCGGTGTATAAGACGCACCAATATTTCCACCCTCTTTTAGGGGGGAAAAAGGTGCGTCTTATACTCCGAAAAATACGGTAGTCTACGTCAGGGGTGTCAAACTCAAGGCCCGCGGGCCGCATCCGTCCCACCGGGTGCTTAGATCTGGCCCGCCGGGCTGGTCTGGAAATAGCAAAGGACCAGCCCGCAGTGCCTCTGCTAGCAAAAATGGGGCACGGGCGGGGCACGGGCGGGGCGCCCCCCCCGGCAACCACTTTTGGCCTCCAGAGTGGTCCAGGAGGCTGTCCAGGCCCAAAACGGGGCCTCCAGTGTGCTGCAGGACGCCGTCCTTGACTCAGAAGGTTATAAAAGGGAGGAAAAGTAAAATATTTTACCTTTCAGGCTTGCAGGATTCTGCTACTATAGCCTATGTCAATAATTTATAGTTCTAGTCTTCCTATGGAGTCAGTTTCTTGATCTGGTCTCTCTCTCTCATAAGGTGATCAAGTAGATCAAGTAAATATTAAAAAAAAAGCAAAATCACAGACATGTACGCCTCTCTATTTTTATAAGTTTATAAAACCATGTCTGCAGAGGTGCGGTCCCATGTCACGCCCACCATGGCCATGCCCACTATGGCCACCCCACCACCCAGCCCTCCAAGGTCAAACCCAATCCTGATGTGGCCCTCAATAAAATTGAGTTTGACACCCCGGTCTACCTCAACTTCCTTGCTTATTTATTATAACAAATTGATATAGCAGAAATCAGCTTCTCTCTTTTTCTCAGCCTGCATGGCGCAACTTCCATCTATACCAACTAAACCAGGGGTCTCCAAACTTTAAGACTTCTGGACTTCAACTCCCAGAATTCCTCAGCCAGCCATATCTTAAAGTTGCCAAATTTGGAGACTCCTGAACTAAACCATGGCCAAGTTACCTTTTCATCCATTCAAAACTTTAGCCAAGAACAAAGGAGAAACTACAGTGGCTATATTTAGCACCTCTAATCAGCAATTTATAATGCTGTACTGCATTCCAGATGTTTAGCTGTTATTAAAGAAAACTTGGATTTAATGGACTGTTCCAGGGAAGAAGTGCCTATTCATCCCAAATGTCCATTAAATATGAGACTGTGAAATTCGAATGAATCTGCATAATGGTGTCATGACACAAATTATGCAAAATAGTAATGTGGGTCAGCTTGCTTGATTTGCATCTGGAAGCCATGACGTAAATCAATGTCATTTGCATCATGATGCAAAAGCTGCAAATTATGCAAAATGGGGCAAATAAGAAATTTAGCATTTTTCTTTCATATATTTGCTGAGCGTCTTGTCTGGACTACTTTAAGTGCAATGAACATGGCTATTAACAGTATTTCAGCGGCGAGGGAATGTCTAGACAGAAATTCTGTCCACCATAACTGAAATCTCCTAAATAGGAGTCCATTAAATTGAGGTTTTGCTACACTACTGTCTGATCTCACCTTTCCTTGTGAGGGGCTCAGGGTGGTTATCCTCATAACAATTCTATGAAATTAATTAGGTCAAGAGAGAAAGCTGGCTGCAACTTTCAGTCAAGAGATCCATGAACAAGAGAGAACTTGAACTCAAAATCCCACCAAGAGGGACCCAACACTGTAGCCAGTTCCTTAAGATGCACACTTTTAAAAAGCTACTTACGACCCTTTCTTAACATAATTGTCACCCCCATTCCTGCATCACGTGATCACATTCTGGGTATTTGACAACCAACTTGCACTTGTGACTGGTTACAGCGTCTGTGGAGACTCTCAAGTCATCCAGGTCATGGTTGTCCCAAAGGTGCTTTTTTTCAAAAGGCAACTGGACTTTCTTTGAAGACGTTTCGCTTCTCATCCAAGAGGCTTCTTCAGCTCTGACTGGATTCTGAATCCTTCCATTCCATTCTTCAGTCAGAGCTGAAGAAGCTTCTTGGATGAGAAGCGAAACGTCTTCGAAGAAAAATATTAAAGTCCAGTTGCCTCTTGAAAAAGCACCTTTGGGATTGGTTACAGCAGGGGCCTCCAACCTTGGCAACTTTAAGACTTGTGGACTTCAACTCCCAGAATTCCTCAGCCAGCAAAGCTGGCTGAGGAACTCTGGGAGTTGAAGTCCACAAGTCTTAAAGTTGCCAAGGTTGGAGACCCCTTGGTTACAGTGTTCTGCACTCATATGAACATGATGGGCAATGTTGTTTTGCCATTTCCTGGCAAGAAAAAGCAAAAACACCATTGGATATGCTGGATTTGTTTAATGACCACATGGTTGACTTAACAACCATGTGATTCAATTAACAACCGTGGTGAGTTGCTTTACGACCATTGTAAAAACAGTCAAAACTTCAAGCCCGGTCAGATGGTGCTTCAACTGAAAACCACAACAACAAACAACCAAAATTCCAGGCTCCGTTGTAGTCGTAAGCAGTGGACTACCTATCCTTCCAAAAAGTATGTATATATCGCCCTATCAGTAACACACCGCTAACTTTGGTTTTGTACGCAAATCTGGACCTCTTGTAGTCCATGTCCTTCTTCGGCACCTGGGAAGCAATTCCGCCAAGACTCCTCTTCAAAATTAGTTCCGGAAATACTCCGTCCTGCTGAGTGACTTTGAGGGCAGACTCACCTACGCATCCGACTGTCAAGATTCCGTCTTTGTAGAGTTCCTGGGAGATTCCACCACCCTCCATAGCTACATCTGTCTGATGCTCCACCAGCACGGTCATACTTCGGTCATCTTCGTCCTCTTCCTCAGAGTCATCCAGCGGCAGGCCAGCGCCAGCAGCATCCCGCTCAATCTTCTCCTTCCAGCTACTCAAGTCCACTGTTAAAAAGAGAGGGGAAATTACGATAACAGCAGAAATGGCCAGCTACTTAAGCGTAGTGGAGGTGAAAGTGCTGGATTAAAAACCAGGGGACAGTGGTTTCCAGTCCTGCCTTGGGCCTGAAGCCAGCTGGTTGGCCATTGTCCTTGTCTACAGGGTGGATTTGATTTAAATCAAGTCAGTTTAAATCACGCTTTAAATCACTAGTAAAAAGGCTTGATTTAAATCAACTCGATTTAAATCATAATTTTTAAAGAGCAACTGTCATCTCTGTCCCGCAGCGGCTCCTCCTCTGACCTGCTGTTGACTCACCGACAGTCCCAATATTGCAAAATATACAGCCTTATGCTACATAACTAAGCTCCATTTCATGCTGAATAAACTAAATTATTAATGTATCTTAAATAGAAAACTATCTTTAGATATATTTTTTACTCCAAAAGCATTTTATTAAAATAAATTTAATAAAAAAAATCCGATTTAAATTTAAAAAAATCTGATTTTTTTTTAAATCATTGATTTTTATCCACCCTGCTTGTCTATCACACTAACCCACCTCGTAAGGGACCTGCTATGTGCGGTGCCTTGAATTGTGCAAATACTGTGAGAAGGGGAGATAGAAATCTAGAAATAAATAAATAAATGAGAGCCAGTTTGGTTTAATGTTTAAGGTGCTGGCCTAGAAACCAGGAGACTGTGAGTTCTAGTCCTACCTTAGGCATGAAAGCTGGCTGGGCCAGTCACTCCCTCTCAGCCCAAACTACCTCAAAGGGCTGTTGCTATGAGGAAAATAGGAGGAGGAAGGAGTATTGGGTATCTTCCTCACCTTCAGCTGTTTATAAAAATTATAAAGGGGTAAAAAAATAAAAATTAAATTAAAATGGGCGATTTGTTGCTTACTATATATGTAAAATTAAATGGAGGAAATCGGAATGCACGTTTGTATCGTTATGTGACCTTGTTGAAGCCATTTTGCTCCAAATTTAGTGACAAACTGGAGAACGTTTGTGAGTATATGAGCTAAGCCAGAGCTTATTCTTTAGTCAACTGAGCCAAAGTGGCTGGGTTTCAAGGAAAAGAAAATGGCTTATTTGCACCCTCAACTTCTGACACTTTTCCTTGCTAGCCCGAAAGTGAACCATCATGGCGCTGACTTTTAGAAGAAATTTCATCCCAGGTCAAAAAAGGCCCAGCCCATGGAAAATGAATATGGGTAGAAATCAATTAACAGCAATTGAAATGGAAGGAAAGTGATAAGTTAAAGATTTGAGACCTAGGCGACAAAAATTACTTGTTGTATGGAAGCAGCATTATATTAGCATAAAAATATACCTAGAATGATTAGATGTATAGAGGTATTAACATAGAAAAGAGTTAAGGTTACTATTAGTATTATGCATTATGGAAACTTAGTGAGATGAGCTGCTCGGATGCTACCCATAAAATATATATGAATGGATATACTCTGGGGGGAAATAAAAGGGAAGAAGAGGGGAGAGGAGAGGAGAGGAGAGAAGGAAGAGAGGAGGTAGAAGGAGGTCAGAAGGAAGGGGAAGGAGGAGGAGGGAAGGAGATGAGAGAGGTGAGGAGACATTGAGAAAGAGGAGAAGAAAGATAGAGGAAGGAAGAAGAGGGAAGTAGGAAGAAGGGAGAGGAGGAGAAAGAAGGTAGAGAAGAGGAAGGGAGGTAAGAGAGAGGGGAGTGATATGATATGGTATAGGGGAAACAAGAGCAAATTGATAACGATATATGCAAGACTATTATGTGTGTTTACTTGATAATAATGTATGAATATATGTTAATACCTGATAAGATGTCATGGTATATGTATTGATGTATATATGTGGAGTAAAAAATAAAAAACTTTTGAAAAAAAAAAAAAGGCCCAGCCCAAATGCGAGAGCAGTCACACCTTTGCCAGCTGTGATAGTCTCGCAGGAGTTCAGGAGCTGATTGGGCCCCATAGCTGTACTCCAGCCCTTTCGACGCTTCCGACGTTTTTTGAACACTGCAAGTAGAAAGAAAGGCAGAAGGTTCCAGGTTGAGATTCAAAGCCAAAACTTTAGATAATATCTGTGACATGTGAAGTACTGGATAGGGGAGGAATCAAGGCCACAAACCACCCAGGGTTCCTGGGAGTTTGAAGGGGGGGCGCATAAAAATGTAGCAAACCATTATTAATAAGAATGATCCTGATAATGTTTACATTGTTGGCTGCCCAGTTATTTTGAATACTGGCCAGAACATAGAGAGGTCCAAAATATCCCAACAAACCCAGTTGCTTGTCCCCACATCAATGTTTAAACATATTGACGTTGTCGGGACGTAACACTTCCCTGACCCTAGCTGGTCAAAAAGAGGAACTACTAAGAAATCTCGGGGTGAGGTTAAAGAAACATTCCAGAAGAAGTTGAAGGCAAACCACTTCCATACAGAGAGTCCTTGACTTACAAGCATAATTGAGCCCAGAATTATGGTCGTAAGTCGTGCCAATTGTAAAGGGAGTCACCACGTGACTGGGCCCAATTTTATAACTTTTTTTTTTTTTTGGCAATTAAACAAACATGGTAGTCGTTAAGTAAATCACGGTAATGTGACTGTGGAATGCTGCAAACAGCCATAAAAGTGAGCCAACTGCCAAGTGTCCAAAATGCAATCGTGTGACTGCTGGGGGGGGGGGAGAATGGCCATCCGAACTTTGAAATTGAGTCATAAGTAGCTCTAGGGAGGTCTGTTGTAACTTACAGCGGTCGCTAAGCAATTGGTCATAAGTTGAGGACTATGTATGATTGCAAAGAAGGCATTCTGAACATTTCGAGTGGGTACCAGCAGTCACTTCAACTCGAGGGAGTTCATTGTTTTTAGGGAACAAACTAACAAAACACCTCAGATTTGGCCAATGGCCCAAGGACCTTTTCTATACACTGTGGCCTACAATCTTCCTCTTATAACAAACAAACAAAAAACCATTACAGCCAGTCCTCGACTTTTGACAATTGAGCCCCAAATTTCTGTCGGTAAGTGAATATTTTGCCCCATTTTCTGACATTTCTTGCCACAGTTGTTAGGCAAATCACTGCAGTTTGATAAGCTGGTAATACGGTTGTTAAGTGACTCTGACTTCCCCATCGATTTTGCTTGTCAAAAGGTCGCAAGAGGGGATCACACGAACTCGGGAAACGGCAATGATCATAAGTATGAAGCAGTTTACATGGCTACATGGCTCAGGGCCAGGTTATCTTCGAGACCGCCTTCTACCGCATAGCTCCCAGCGACCGGTAAGATCCCACAGGGTTGGGCTCCTCCAGGTCCCGTCAGCGAAACAGTGCCGGCTGGCGGGCCCGCGGGGGAGGGCCTTCTCTGTGGCTGCCCCGGCCCTCTGGAACCAGTTACCTCCTGAGATCCGGACCACCCCCACCCTGCTGGCCTTCCGGAAAGCGGTAAAGACCTGGCTGTTCCGGCAGGCTTGGGGCCGTTGATCTCGCTTCTGCAATCTGGCGAGATCCGGCCATGAAAAGTTGTGTATGGGTTTTTAATTATTTTGAAATGCTTTTTATTATGTATTTTTTTAATAATGCTTTTTTTATATTTTAATAAGTTTTGTATTTGTTGTAAGCCGCCCAGAGTCCCCTGGGAGTTGGGCGGCATAGAAATACAAATAATAAATAAATAAATAAATAAGTTGCCAAGCATCTGAACTTTGATCGCACGATCATGGGGATGCTACAAAAGGTTCTAAGTGTGGGAAATGGTCATAATTCACTTTTTTCAGTGCCGCTGTAACTTTGAACGGTCACTAAATGAACATTTGTTAAATGAATCACTGCAGTTCTTAAATCAGTAACACGGTTGTTTAAGTGAATCTGGTTTCCCCCTTGACTTTGCTTGTCAGGAGGTCGCTAAAGGGGATCACATGACCCCGGGACACTCCAACTGTCATAAATATGAGCCAATTGCCAAGCATTCAAATTTTGATCACGTGACCATGGGGATGCTACAACAGTCACAAATGTAAAAAACAGTCATAGGTCACTTTTTTTCTGTGCCGTTATAACTTTGAATGGTCACTAAATGAACTGTTGTAAGTCAAGGACTATATATATAATTCTGCTATTTCTCTCATATATTTCTCTCATCAACCAATGCAGAACTACCCTGAACTATAACATCCACTAGTAGCCATGAAAATTTATGAATATATTTCAGAAAATACCTGCACCGGGATCTTGGTCTTGCTGTGGGTAAGAAGTGAAACAGATCACGTGGATCTCAGGGAACCGACTCTTGAAATAATACTTCCAGGCCACCACCAGGGCTGGTGGGGCCAGATCAATCTTATTCAGTACCACGATGAGGTTTTTCTTCATCTGCTTGGTGACAAACTCATAGAGGGCAGGGGAGAAGTTGATGACCTGAACAAGAAAGGTTTGAAAAAGGGAAAAGATATAATGGGGAGATTTAGAAAAATTAGGGCATCATCCTGATTTCAGTTTTCTAGAAAGGATTATTTATATTTTTTTGTCTTTTAATGACCCCGTAATCCCTTACATTGGGGTGGAGTCGGGGCAACTGAATGGAGCTGAGTGTTTACTGGCCGGATGCCCTTCCTGTCGCCAATACAGAGTTTTCAGCAGATAATTACTCATTGTGCCCAGAGAGAGAAATATCTGCCGCTACCTAGGATCGAACTCTCAGCCTCCCGATCGTGAGGCGAGAGCTCCACCTCTAGGCCACTGCACCACTCAATTTTCTAGAAAGGATGGTTTGCTTAATTTGCTATGACAGGAAACGGAAGATGGATTTACCGAAATATAGTCTCATCTCTGTGGGCCTTTATTTCTTTCCAAACACTAATGAATACAGGTAGTCCTCGACTTACAACAGTTCATTTCGTGACCGTTCGAAGTTACATCATCACCGGGAAAAGCGACTTATGAACCGTTTTTCACACTTACAACCGCTGCAGCATTTCCCCATGGCCATGTGATCAAAATCTGGATGCTTGGCAACTGACTCATATTTGTGACGGTTGCAGTGACCCAGGATCATTATGATCCCCTTTTGCAACTTTCTGACAAGCAAAGTCAATGAGGGAAGCCAGATTCACTTAACAACTGTGCTGCTCGCTTAATAGCTGCAGTGGTTCACTTAACAATGGTGACAAGAAAGGTCGTAAAATGGGGCAAAATTCACTTAACAACTGTCTCACCTAGCAATGTAAATTTTGGACTCAGCTGTGGTCGTAAGTCGAGGATTACCTGTACAGGACAGCTAAACTAGATGTTGCTGTATGCCTTTTCCCCTTTCTAAAGGTGTGAAGGGCCCTGGAATCTGTATGCATGTGCATTCGGTTCTCTGCACAGCCTGGACTTATGCAAAATTAGAATCCCATATGTTAACATGAACACAAATGTGGCTTTTTAGATGTAGTTAGTAATTTAAATCTATGCTTCTCTAAAACAGTGCCTGAAAACAGTGATTTCCTTTTTCTTTTGGCCTCAAACAATAGAATAGAATAGAATTCTTTATTGGCCAAGTGTGATTGGACACACAAGGAATTTGTCTTGGTGCATATGCTCTCAGTGTACATAAAACAATGAGCCTTTATTATTTTTACAAATAACTCAAAGTAGTGATCATATCCAACATACCTTCTATTTTCCCCACAGCAACCACCCTATGAGGTAAGTTGGGCTGAAAGAGAGTGACTGGCCCAAGGTCACCAGCTGGCTTTCATGGCAAAGATGGGACTTAAATTCAGGGTCTCCCACTTTCTAGCTGGAACCATTAAACCAGACTGTCTCCCATCCGTAACCATTTGTCTTCTTGGTTGATTGATGTTGCCATCCAGCAACATTTCTAAGGACAAAGGTCAACCTTCCTGGCTTTAATTTCCACTAGACAAACCGTGACTCATTGGGTCATCAGATCATCCTTTTTTAGATATTTCCTTTCCAGATACGTCAATGCCTTCAACAGTGGCAGAGCTTCTAATGTGCTAGAAAGGTTCTAAAAAATTCAGGGAGACATGTATTCAAGGCAGAGATGTATCTGCCTTGAAAGTACTCGTGTTGAACTGTATAACACAGCCAAACATCAGGAGCTGACTGCAGGAAATATTTTATGACGTTCTGTATGATGTCATAAAATGCTTTACGACAATTTTTTTATGTCACAAAACGTTTTATAAAATTTGCTACATTTCAAGTCATGGTCCTAGATTTTGGATGAATTCTGTAAGTCAGCCCATTTTAGATATCTTGGTTGGAAAGGTTTTGCTCTATATCAGGGGTCTCCAACCTTGGCAACGTTAAGACTTGTGGACTTCAATTCCCAGAATTCCTCAGCCAGCTGGCTGAGGAATTCTGGGAATTGAAGTCCACAAGTCTTAACGTTGCCAAGGTTGGAGACCCCTGCTCTATATGATGCACCATTTCACCCAGTTAAAAGTGACAGACACGAGAGTTTTAGTAGTATATAGATAGATGTTATACCACAGGGCTGGTCTCTTCTATCAGGTGTCCCTATTACTGTCTACTGTCTCTTGGTGAATAAAAACTTCTTCATTCCATCATTTGAAAGTGAAAGAACGCTGTCCATTAGGGCAGAGTGAATGATCAAACATCTCCAGATCTTTAAAGCCTGGATTAACAACTACAGAAGAAAATAAAAAAGGCAAATAGAATGCCAACATCTGATTCTTTCATGCCACTCTGTAACACCTGCTGAGCAATTTTGGGTGAATCCAAATCCACAAAAAAAAAAAAAACCCGCAACAGTCATCAACAGGATTCTCACCGGGTGTCGAATGTCTGTAATAAGCAACACAATGTCTGACATCTCCAGGACACGCCATAGCTGCCTCCACGTCTAGAAAAGAAATCAGAATATATATTTTTTTTAAAAAGTCTTCTGTAAAATTTATCTTCCCCCAATGAGCCAGACCCAACACCCCTGACCAAACTTTGTGTTACTAATAGAAGAAAACATTTGCAGCTCAGGGTTGAACTGCTCTCTGAGCTTGGTTGTTTTCTTGAAGATGTTTCATTACCCAACTAGGTAATAGTGTTAGAAGATCCCCAATCAAAGAACTACCAACTCAGACAAACAATACAACAATAAACAACAGCCTAATCAAGGAACCACCAAGAACACTCCCACCAAGCCTGTCAGTATGTCAGTATCAGGGGTGGGCTGCTGGGGGTTCGCAGGGGTTCGGGAGAACCTCTAGCTAAGATTCTGTGCAGTTCGGAGAACCCCCAAATCCCACTCCTGGCTGGCCCCACCCACCCTGCCCCTCCCCTCCCAGGAGTCCCCACGCAGCCCGTCTTGGATGCAGGTAAATGCAGGGCACACATGGAGGCTCGGGGAGGGCGAAAAACAGGCCTACCGGAAGTTTGGGAAGAGGGCCTCCGGAGCCTGGGGAGGCCGTTTTCGCCCTCCCGGAGGCGCGAGGAAAGCCTCCAGAGCCTGGGGAGGGCAAAAATGCTCCCCCCCCCACGATGCAGGAGGCCAATTAGGCCACGCCCACCATGGCCACGCCCACCCAGCAACCAGGCAGAGAACCCCTTGCTAAAGTTTTTGAAGCCCACCCCTGTATGTAAACGGGGAGCAAACCCTAACCCCCTTTCTAAATTGATGATGTAATGAAAGATCTGCAAGAAAGCAACTAAGCTCAGAGAGCAGCAAGGGCCCCACAGATTTTGTGCCCCTTTCAACTTTTCTTCTTGGAACCGTATAATTAATATTACCCAATCAATCCTAGTCTTCAAACGGTACAGGGTTTCTTCAAAGAATCTACAAATACAAGAACAGACATCCCCAAACGGATGCCTCTCCTCCAAATGATGGACAGCCTGTGACAACTGCAAATTAAGGGACCTGAATCCAGTGCATCAGGTTCGGGAAGGGGCAGACTCAGCAAAGGCATAATGAATAATTTGGCATGTGTGACTTGTAACATATGCATTTTACTAGCTTTTTGTTAATGTGACGTAACAGTTGCGTTTGTCTATGGAAAAAAAACCTGCATCCAAATATCCAAGGGTATTAAACATGCAAAGGCCATGAGATTTTCCAGTCTGCTATATTGTAACTTCTTGTATAGAAGCTGAATAATATATCCTGGATACAGAAGAAAAATAAAAAGGATTTCACTAACAGGATCAAATACTTATCTATTTGTTTCTAAATCATCACTCCAGTACTCCCCCCCCCCACAAATAGTGAGAGGTGCAGCAAATAGTGTTGGTATAAACCAGTGGTTCTCAACCTTTCTTCAAGGAGAGAAGCAACCTAGCACGGAACAATTAATCCGTGGAACGACTTGCCTCCAGAAGTTGTGGGTGCTCCAACACCGGAGGATTTTAAGAAGAGCTTGGACAAATATTTGTTTGAAATCGTATATGGCAGTGGTTCTCAACCTTTCTAATGCCGCGACACCCCCGCCACCGCGACCCCCTCCCTGCCCCCTCCCCGCGCGGGATGAGGTGACAAAGGGGGCGTGGCACCAGGGGTGAAATGCTCCCAGTTCGGGCTTGCCTGCGGGTCGCCGAACAGCTGATAGCAACGGAAGCGGGAGACTTCGCCCGGACGCCGCCATTGGGTTCTTTTACCTTCTGCGCATGCGCAAAGCGTTTTGCGCATGCACAGAGGGTAAAAGAACCCAAATGGCGGCATCGGGGCGGGTGGGCGAAGTCTCCCGCTTCTGTAGCTACCGGCTGTCCTGCGACCCGCAGGCACGGCCGAACTGGGAGCATTTCACCCCTGCAAGTGACGGTGGCACCAAGATGGCGGGCTAACGCGCACGGCAACCCCTGTGAAATGGTCGTTCGACCCCCAAAGGGGTCGCGACCCACAGGTTGAGAACCGCTGGTATAAACTAAATGTAGTTACATTTTCCCTCCTATTCTATTCTATTCTATTCTATTCTATTCTATTCTATTCTATTCTATTCTATTCTATTCTATTCTATTCTATTCTATTCTATTCTATTCTATTCTATTCTATTCTATTCTCTTTAATTCCTGGTTACTGCTTCATTCTGTTTCTGTGCTTTGGTATCACTGTTTTCCCAAGAACATGCATGCAGTTAGCTAAATAAAGCAGTTAGAGTTAGAATAACTTTATAGTCACTTTAAATGTACACTAATCGGCATACATTAAAATGAGATTTTGTTGCATACAGCTCTCAAAGGGTCACCACCTCCAATATACACTACATAAACACGACAAAATAAATAAATAAACAAATACATAAATAATGCATATACCCACATACATTATTATATGATACAGAGAAACAACACAGTCTAGTCCGGATGTATACATGTAGATGGTGAGAAAAACGAATCTTGCGAGTTTATCAGACGGATGGCATAGGGAACAAAGCTGTTACAGAATCTGGTAGTCCTGCTAGAGATACTTCGAAACCTCCTCCCAGAGGGGAGCAACAGAAACAGACCCTAAAGTGGGTGTGTGGAGTCTCTAAATGCTTCGAGCTCTAAGCACATAGCGCTTATAAGCACTGTCCTGAATGACAGGAAGTGAGCTTCCTATAATCTTCTCGGCTGTCCTTACCACTCTCTGTATGGACTTTCTATCTGAGGCGCTGCTGCCACCAAACCAAACAGTGATGCAGTTTGTTAAAACGCCTCTCAATCGTGCCTCTGTAAAAAGTAGCCAGGACAGAAGGAGAAAAATGTGCTCTCCTCATCCGACACAGGAAATGCAGATGCTGGTTTGCACGCTTCACTAAGGATGACATGTGGAGAGACCAATTCAGATTGTTAGTTATCTGCATCCCCAGATACTTAATACTGTTGACTACCTCTACGGCTGCATCCTTGATCCTGAGTGGAGTATGACCATGCCGGCTCTTTCTAAAATCTAATTATGTATCCTATACATAATTAGAGCCGAGGTGGCGCAGTGGTTAGAGTGCAGTACTGCAGGCTACTTCAGCTGACTGTTCAGCAGTTCAGCGGTTCAAATCTCACCGGCTCAAGGTTGACTCAGCCTTCCATCCTTCCGAGGTGGGTAAAATGAGGACCCAGATTGTTGGGGGCAATATGCTGACTCTGTGAACCGCTTAGAGAGTGCTGTAAAGCACTGTAAAGCGGTATATAAGTCTAAGTGCTATTGCTATTGCTATTGCTACATAAGAAGACATTATACAGCTTTCAAAGCTCGCCCAAAAGAGAAAAGGGAACAGCAGACAGTGCTCTTTTTCAATCCAGACAGTGCTCTGTGTCCTGCTAAAGGACACTGAGCACCTAAGGAGCCTCCTGGGCTTTGCCATGATACCATGTCATTACTGGCAGGTGGACAGCTGAAATACTGGTAGTCCTTGACTTAAGACCGGTCACTTAGCAACCATTCAAAGTTCCAATAGACCCCCCCCCCCAGACACACACACACACACGAAACATATTTACAACAACTCAGATTCGAAATCCCGTTGGCTGCCCTATGTCCCTTCCCTCCGACCCAATTACATGATGGCATTTTAGGCACTTATCAACTGGCCTGCATTTAGGGCTGTTTGCAGCATCCCACAGTCATGTAAAATCATGATGTACAATGATTTTTGCCAGAACCAGGCATATATTTCCAGTTTCCAGCAAAAAAACGCCCATTGTAGCCAATGGGTTCACTTAAGGAACCATGGTGGCGCAGTGGTTAGAATGCAGTATTGCAGGCTAACTCTGCCCATTGCCAGGAGTTCGATCCTGCTCAAGATTGACTCAGCCTTCCATTCTTCCGAGGTCGGTAAAATGAGGAACCAGATTGTTGGGGGCAATATGCTGACTCTATAAACCGCTTAGAGAGGGCTGTAAAAGCACTACGAAGCGGTGTATAACTCTAAGTGCTATTGCTATTAATGATTGCGCCATTCACTTAACTGCGGCATTCACCTAACAACTGCAGCATTCATTTAACAACCATCATGGTCACTCTCAACAACCTCTGCAAAAAATGTCAGAAAATTGGATTGGTCATATGGGTGCCTCAACTTATGACTGTTATAATGTGCGACAGAAATTCCAGGGCCTGTTATAATTATTTAGTCGAGGAGTACCTGTAGTCAGTCTTGCCTTGCATTCTGAGGTTTAAGGAATATATATAGGGGCCTTAAATCTTTTGGAGGTTTAAGGCATGCATTTCCTTCCCCAAAGGAGAAGCTGGTCACAAATGCATTCTGGGGGCTTCAAATGGGCTGCCCGGGGGCAATGCAGCTTAGATCTTCCAAGGGCTTACCTCCAGATTGTGCTCAAAGTAACTCAACTGGCTGGGCTGGAATGTACTATAGATATTCTCAAGATATTCCCGGAAACACTTCTCCTCTTGGGCCAACAACTGATCCTTGCTCATTTGGTAATTCCAAGGGGGACGTTTAGGAAAATCTAGTACTATTGGAAAAAAGGAAAACACAAGAAGCGTCAGGAAAACTTGCCAGCATCACGAAGGAAGTGAGAATAAAATCCTAAGAGGTTACAAATATTCTGAATCAAGAAATGCACACCACCTCTTATGCCCGTGATGGCGAACCTATGGCACACGTGCCACAGGTGGCACGCAGAGCCATATCTGAGGGCACGCGAGGCATTGCCCTATGTCAGCTCCAGTGCGCATGCGCGCGCTGGCCAGCTGATTTTCAGCCTTGGGGAAGCCAACGGGCAAACCGGAAGTCCGTTTTTCGCACTCTGGAGGCTTCAGGGAAGCCTGAGGGTGAAAAACGGCCCAACGGGGGGGTGCATGCGCGGGGATGCGTGCATGCACAGTTTGGCACGGGTGGGGGATTGTGTGCTGGCACGCAAGAAGAAAAAGGTTCGCCATCACTGTCTTATGCTATTTCTTCTCTAAGAATGCATCTGAAAATCAGGCAGTGCAAGTCAAGTTAGAGAAGGAAGAGAAATGTCTTGAGAGCAGTTCTGTGGTTGCTACAGTAATGGCATTGAATTAATTTTGAGAAGCAAGAAGGGACCTTATCACAAGAACAGTGATACAAGTGATCCTCGACTTACAACTATTCATTTAGTGACTGTTTGAAGTTACACAATGGCACTGGAAAAAGTTATTTATGATTATTTTTCACACTTACGACGGTTGCAGCATCCTCATGGTCACTTGATCAAAATTCAGACACTTGGCAACTGGCTGGTATTTATGACAGTTGCAGTATCCCAAGCAAAGTCAATGGGGAAGCCAGATTCACTTTACAACCATGTTACTAACTTAACTATTGCAGTGATTCACTTAAACAGTCGTGGCAAGAAAGGTCGTAAAATGGAGCACTGAATAACTGTCTCGCTTAGCAACAGAAATTTGGGGTTAAGTTGGGGTCATAAGTCAAGGACTACCTGTATTAAGAATGGGAAAACTATAAAAGACTCTAACTTAGCATCAGCGCAATTGGGCAAAACCAGGATCTGGTATCCAAACTAGCCCTCCCCAAAGTGATGTCCTTCAGATATTTTGGGATTGGAACTCCCATTTTTTTTTCCCCAGCCAGCAGGCCATTTGTTGGAAAAAGCCAGTAAGAGATTTATGCTGCGTTTAGAAACAGACAGAAGAGCAGAACATTAGTGCTGAACCTAAGCGGGCAAGAGACGATGGGTACAGAGGTGGGTTCCTCCTGGTTCGGACCGGTTCTCCCGAACCAGTAGCGACCCGCTGGTGACATCACGATGATGTCACGGATCCGGTTCGGTCGGTGCCGGTCCATTGGCGCCATCTTTTTTTTTTTTTTAATTTTTTAATTTCTTTGAATGAAATTTTCTTCTGCGCTTGTGCAGAAGCCGAGTTGCCGGCACTGCGCATGTGTCGCCATCTTTTTTTTGGCTTTGTTTTTTTTGCACGCGCGCGAAGGAAGCGAACCAGCAGCGAGGTAAGTTAGAACCCACCCCTGGATGGGTAGATGATCTTTATTCTTATTGTTGTTCTGATTTGCCTTTCCGTTTTCCTCTATTTATTTTAAAGCATAGCAATCAAAGTAGAAGCGGGCAAGAGATGATGGATGGATGATTCCTCTTTTTTGTTGCTGCTCTGAGTTGCTTCTCCCTTTCTTTCTTCTTTCTTTCTTTCTTTCTTTTTCTTTCTTTCTCTCTCTATTCTTTTTCTCTCTCTTTTTTTAGGCAGATGACATGATTAGAAGATAGGCAGGAAAGAAAGAAAAACTTTCTTAATAAAGGGTGACATGTATAAAGCTAGAATAAGTGATAGAAATAAAGGGAATATTAATGTACGCACTTTTATTGGATAAAATAAAAGTAATAATGAGAAATAGGTGGAATAATTGAATAATGATAGACTGTAACTTAATATAGATGTGTATTGTTATTAGAAATATATAAGTTGATTGAATGTAATAATAATGTTTAATCTGATCAGTTTTATATGTATTGGAATGTATGGCGCTCAGTTGCCACACTGTTCAAACATTGATTTAACATTTTTATAACAAAATAAAAAATAAAAAACTTTTTAAAAAAAGAACGTTTGTGCTGAACCTTCAGACTCATTTCCTGCATTTCAGGTAATTAAAAGCTCCTCATCGTAAATGGATCTCCTGCCTGAAGCAAAACCTCCAGAGACCAGGAAAGTAGTCTGTCAAGAGCAAGAAATGGCAGGGGGAAGGCAGGGGGGCGGGAAGGCAGGAGAGGGAAGCCCTTCAGATTCCCCCACCCAGCAAGAAGCTTTTTCTTGATCATCTTCACCTACCTGAGCCAGTCTTGTAAACATCTTCTATGTCCACCTCTGTCTCGATTCCTGGCACCGGTTCCAAGATTTTCTCCCGGGCAATCTTTTTCCTCCGCTCCACTTCCTCTCTGCTTTCCCGCTCAAAGTGCAGCCGGTATCTAATCAGTAGAGAAAATAGTAATGATGGACTTAGTGGAGGGGTCATTCTTGTGGGGGAGGGGGAGCCTAAAGGGAACTTCCATTATAACTCAGAACTAGGAAACACTGCTTAGCTCAGGATTACAAGGAGTCGCACAATCCCACAAGTCGCACAATCGCACAAGTTCTAACTTACCTTGCTGCCGGTTCGCAGTGCTGAAAAATAAAAATAAAAATTCAAAAAAAAAAAAAAAACCCCCCCNAAATCCAAAAAAAATCGCCCCCAAAAGCCAAAAACAAGATGGTGACGCATGCGCAGTGCCGGGAACTCGGCTTCACAAAAAAAAATTTTTTTTTAAAAAAAATTCCAAAAAAAAGATGGCGGCGTCCACGGACCGGCACTGACTGAACCGGCTCCATGACGTCACCAGCGGGTTGCTACCAGTTCAGGCGAACCGGTCCGAACTGGGAGGAACTCACCTCTGCCTTGGACATAATATTGGGCATGCTGATGCTTGAAGGAAGGACCAAATTTGAACTGGACTATGACACACCAATAACAATAAGAGGCTCGGCCTTATTAATTATGAATTTATACTCTTGAAACTTATCATTTCACCAGTTGTCTATGGGGATTCTCAGTCATCCAGGTCCTGGTTGTCCCAAAGGTACTTTTTTTCAAGAGGCAACTGGACTTTCTGGTTTTTCTTTGAAGACATTTCGCTTCTCATGCAAGAAGCTTCTTCAGCTCTGACTGGATGGTGGGGAAAGGAAGGATTTATACTCCTCGCAGACAGCTGGTCATTTGCATTTTTTTAGAGAGTCGTGGAGGCCACCTGGAGATTTATCTGTATCTTCAGGGTCACCTGAATAGTGCAAATAAGTGTGGAGCTTTCTTGGAACTGCTGAAAGGACTACGTTGTAGACTGGAGATAGATGATGTTGTATCCTTCCCCCTCTGCTAAAGACAGCGAAGTCCACATTTTGGAAAGAGAGGACCGTTGGTTTGAAAGAGGGGTCAAAGAGGCCATCTATGTCAAAATTGAACAGCCCTCTCTCAACAAAGGGGGAGGGATACAACTTCATCTATCTCCAATCTACAACACAGTCCTTTCAACAGTTCCAAGAAGGCTCCACACCCATTTGCACCACTCAGGTGACCCTGATGACACAGATAAACCTGCAGGTGACCTTAACGACTCACTAAAAGAATGCAAATGACCAGCTCTCTGCAAGGAATATAAATCCTTCCATTCCAGTCAGAGCTGAAGAAGCTTCTTGGATGAGAAGAGAAATGTCTTCAAAGAAAAACCAGAAAGTCCAGTTGCCTCTTGAAAAATGCACCTTTGGGACATTTCACCAGTTAAAGATTAGACACAAAACAGGAGACTCTATTTGTAAATAGTACAAAAATATACTATTTTAGTAGCATATAGATTAGAAAATACATTGCAATATTGCTTTCAGACCACAAACACATAAATAAACTGGATATTTCACGAGAACCTACAGTTCTCATAAAAATACAATGAAACAAAGTAAAATATTCAATAAAAATGTAACAGCATCATGAAGTCTGATCATCACTTCAGAGATAAGTCTCAGCCAATATTTAGAAGAGATCAAACTGATCTTTTCTGACACTGAACAATGGATGCCAGATCAGAAATCAAGCAAACAAGGGTTTCGTTTTTCCGTAACTAGGTGTCCTCTGTATATGTTGGAATGACGACTCCAGGAATTCCAGCCAGCAGAATTAAGCCTGTGAAGATCTGCAAGCACAAGTGAGGTAGTCCTCAACAGAGAACTTCAGATGACTGGGCATATTCTGCTCCTCTCCAATTGCCTTATAGCACAGGTGTCAAACTCGCGGCGTCCTGTTGCTGTCACGTGACGTATTGCAACGTTATACCTCTTCACGGAGCTGGGGTGGGCGTGGCCTCCGCGTGACGCATCCGGCCCGTGGGCCCCCAGTTTGACACCCCTGCCTTATAGCTAACCCTCACGATACAGAGTGGCAGACTCGGGGGGAGGTGGCCTTAAATGCTTGTTCACTCAGAAATCCTGGGTTATTATTACCTGTTGGGATCATAGCCCCGTTCACCCGGCTTGCGGATCTGAGGCTGCTGGTTGAGCTTGCGAACCTGCAGAGAGAAAGACTCGCTATCCGACGTGTCCGTGTGCTCCTCGTGTCGATCATGACTGCCACTCCGGCTGTTTGAACTTGACCTCACACCATCTTGAAAGCCTGGAAAGGCAACAAAGGGAAACCCAACAAAGAAAGTTAGCCTATCTTACATGGCGGTCACCATGGTTTCTTCAAGAACGATTGCATTTGGCATTATGGTAGATTATAGGACAAATGCAGGCTATTTAGTACTCTTCAGATTTTCAAAGTCAGACCCCAATCAGTCTTAGTCAGCTTTGGTTTTGTGTGCAAGCTGCACAGCCTAGTCTAATCTGCTACTTGTGCCCATTTTTGGTGCCCCCTTTCTACACAGCCAAGGGGGGTAGCTTGAAAACACTGATTGCCACTTTAGTTAACTGCGTGTTCCTCTGCCATGGAAAGTCAAGATCTCCATTTGATAGTATTGTGGGTTTCTCAATCTCGGCAACTTTAAGACCTGTGGACTTCAATTCCCAGAATTCCATAGCCAATTGTAACTTATATCCTGTTTCCCATCCTTAAGAAGAAAAACATCCACACTAGTAATAACAAATACAGCAATAAAACTATCCAGGAGGACTCAAAAACGTGCTGAGAGGAGCCGAAATGTTCTTTCTACAAGTAAGCAGCATAGAAGTCCTATAAATCTCTGAGCACAAGGAAATCTAGAAATCTTCTAAACCTCGGCCTCTTTTAAGATGGGTGGACTTCAACTCCCAGAATGCTCCCAGCCAGCTTGTTCTTGGAATTCTGGGAACTGAAGTCCACAAGTCTTAAAGCGGCCAAGGTTGAAAAACACTTGAGATAAAACTAGGCTTCTCTTAGGCAGAACAACTTCAGAAACCAACTCAAAGCAGCAACAACAGTTTGTGGCTCCAAATGTCACTGCAATCTAACAACAAGAGGTCCCAGCTGCTTATGAGAAGGTGATCACATGACCCCGGGACACTGCAACTGGTCATAAATATGAATCAGTTGCCAAGTAGCTGAATTTTGATCACATAACCATGAGGATGCTGCAATGATCATAAGTGTGAAAAAGTGACTTTTTCACACTTATGATCATTTTCATAAGTCACTTTCTTCAGTGCCATTGTAACTTTGAATGGTCACTAAATGAAGGGTTGTAAGTCAAGGACTACTTGCAGTTGCTTTAATTCAGCAAGATTTCTGTTGGTAGGTAAGTAACGAGTCACCTAGGGAGATTGGCAGCATAAAAATTTAATAAAATAAATAAATAAAACACTAAAGGAAACTGCTCAAAAGCAATTCTATGTGTCTTTCTTGGTTCTTGGGGCCTTAGAATTAACAAGAAAGGATAACTAGCAGATTATAAATTATTTAAAAAGTACCGATGGATACTTGGGGGAGATACTTTGCTACTTGGGGGAGAAACCAGGTGGCCCAAACAGGTAAGCATATGTCCTATCGAACGAGAATAATAGAAGCTGATATCCACATATCACAAACAACATTATGTATTGTCTTATTTACAGGTGAGAAGAACTTTCATAAGCCATTGCATTCATTCAACTCACTTCTGGACTACCTGTTGGCTAACTTGCACGGGAAGTTAGCCAGTTGGGTATAGTAGTTAAGGCACCAGGGTAGGAACTGGGAGATTGTGAGTTCTAGTCCCACCTTAGGCACGAAGCCAGGTGGGTGACCTTGGGCCAGTCACTCTGTCTTAGACCTAGAAAGGATGCAAGGGCAAATGACTTCCAAAATCTCGCCAAGAAAATTACAGGGACCAGACCAGGCAGTTGCCAGGAGTCAATACTAACTTGAAGGTGCCAACAACAACAGCAAAAGGATGGTAACAGTTTAATTAAAGGAGCCTTCAAGCATTAATTGGTTAGCTATAGATGGCAAGAAACTTCATGTGGATCAGGACTACAGTATCTGGCTTGCAAAATTTCATATAGCCATGCATGGCAACAAACAGCTGATATTTTTCTGTATCTCTTTGCTGCCATCTAGGGATCTTCTGGAATATTACCGTACAGCACTGACCTGATACCTTCTGTATAAATGGGCAAAATAGGAGAGGAACCATGTTTTTGAGGGGGGGGGGAGGAATCAGCAGGAGCTTGTAGCACCTTTTCCAACTAACGTAAGTACTTTTTATTAAAAGCCATAAGATCTTCTGAGCTGGAACTCTCTTTATTAGATGCACAGATGCATCTGATGATAAGTTGCCGTTTGTGAAAACATATGTCTTTTACGATAATAGAATTTTGTACAGATGAGCAAGTAAGTTATGATACCATGAAAATGAAGTAAACTAATAGAGAATGGAAGTACTCTCAACACCTAGATTGCAAATGCAAAACTTGGCTGCAGGAACTACAGTTATAGAGAAAGTAGACAGCCAAGATTGCTTCTAAATAATAACTCGGCTCCTTCAGATCACCATTTTCTTTTTAATTCAAACACTGCCGTGCTATTCATTTTTCCTTTAATCAGAATGCCCATTTTGAGAACTCAAGCAAACTCTGACAATCTTGATTTATGCAGACCGACTCATCAAAGAAATGTAAACTCTTTTTCAGCAAAGACATGTAAAAGAATAAATTCAGGTGTATGACAGGGATATTTCTTATGATGAAGATGTGATAATAAAGCCTCCTACAAGTTGCGCTCAACTCCTAGAACAGGATTTTTTAAACCCGGATCTGCCAGAGGTTGATGGTTGCCATGAGAGACTTAAAAAAAAGAAAAGTCCATCATTAGAGTTTTTGCCTCCTTTTTTCTTTTTTCTTTTTTGTAAACTAACAGGTTCTGCTGCCTGAAAATTTTTGAAAATCCTCATCTCAGACATTTTATGGACTAACCCATCATTTGGGGAGGGGGGTAAATAATACAGAAAGGTTACTTTTTTTTTTTTTTTGGTGACTTCCCAAACTAGCTTTCAGTTATGAGATTTCCCAGTGGCCTCCCCTCCTCGTTCAAACTACGCCTGACCTTGCTTAACTTTGTGGGCTTGGCTAAAGCTAGTCTGGCGCTATTCCCTGTAATACAGGAGCTATCAAAGCTCCTAATCATGATGACATTATATAAAGCCACGCTGAGCAATGTGTCCTTCTGAATCCTTCTAAATATGTCTGTTAACCAGTTGTGGCTCTGAATTGTGGAATTATCTCTGCATCTTTACACCCCTTCCAAATTCCTCAGATTGGCAGCAATGCGGTTGCTAGCTATTCTGACCTAAAAAGCTTAAACTTTTTTTAAAAAGTTAGGCACTGGAGATGTTGCCTTCTCTGGGTGGCTCTCAAACTAGGATGAATTGCAAGCAACCTACAGTTGCAGCTCTCTCAAAGGGCTGAAGATCTATGTGTATTCAAAAGCCTTTTAGCCAAGATACTCTGCTATTTTGGCAATTATTGGCTTTTTGATGGCTACTGTCTGGCCTTAACTTGAACCTTGCTGGAAACTAAGCAAATATTGCTTAGACTGTTTTTTCTTTGAAAAATGTTATTTGTGGTTTTATATTACTGGAATTGACACTTTACCATTTTATCTATTTTAAATTGCCCTGAAAGGACACTGCTGTGAAAAGCTGCCCAAAAATATGTTCTTGGCACAGTTTGAATTGAATGTGATGCACTTGCTAGACTCTAGTGTACTACAGAAAAGAGATTATTATGGTCATCAGTTAAAGGACACACGCCTACTTTCCCTCTTTCTGTTATGTGTTTGAAAGCTGCCAGACAAAAGTTTTGCTCCCAGCCAGCTGCCCATTTAATTCCCTGCAGTGTTATTTCAGTACTATTAGCACACAATTCATAACCCTCCAAAAGCTTTTGTCATCCTACTCCCGGTGGTGAAGGCTTAGCTTTTTCCAAAGTGTTCTGCACAGTAACCATTTACATTCCCCCACTTCTCTCTCTCCTAATTGCAAAGGCATTGCTCTCCTTTGCAAAATGTCCTTGGTTACTTTACCCAACTACATAAAGAGGTTCCAATGCTTCTCTTTTGCTCCCTCTTCCAAAGATGCTAAAGTCAACAAAATCTCCCAGGCAGCCTGGACCACTCCTATTTTTAAATATACTCACATCAGAAATTATTGCATTATATGGTTATGAATGGCTCACGGTTATTAAGTTATACTACCCAGTGACATTATCACTCATGCAAATTCATTTTTAAGTGATTTTTTTTTATTGATGCCCACACATGTCTGTCTGTAGAAAGCTCTACGTTTCTGTAGAAAATCACTACTGCAAGACCTGACTCCGGAATGAAAGCTTGGGCTGACATATGCATTACTGTCAACCATCGTGAGGAAGAATATAGAACACGCCTGTGCAATTGGCAACCCACCACCCTAAACACAGAACACTTGTCATGCACAACAGGCCATGAACGACTCAACACACCTTTTGATTCTGTAACCCCATCTGTTTTCGTTCCTGCCACTTGGGAGATAGATCCTGAATCCTGCTGCACAACTTAGCTTGGCAGGGAATTGCAACATACACGGGCGTCACATGAAATCTAGAAACTGCAATCCTAAACAAAATTCCATGCAACAGACACATTGTGCAGCAGGATTCAGGATTGCTACCCACATAAAAATCTTGGATTTGTGACAACCCATCCAGTACAAATGACATTCTTATCATTGCTATGTTGTTCATTACATTTTTGTCCCACCCCATTTTCAAGGTACTTTGAATAGTTTCTCTCATCTCCTATGCTGTCAGACTCACAAAAACTCTATGAAGTAAGTCTACTTCAAATCTTTGGCCCAAGGTTACTTAGGGGGGTTTATGACTCCGCTGACATT
Organism: Thermophis baileyi; assembly: GCA_003457575.1. Classification (NCBI taxonomy): domain Eukaryota; kingdom Metazoa; phylum Chordata; class Lepidosauria; order Squamata; family Dipsadidae; genus Thermophis; species Thermophis baileyi. The sequence continues at coordinate 1,016,328 of QLTV01004266.1, read as the reverse complement.
TGGACACAAGACTGACATTTCTAGTACATTTTAATTATTGCACCATGCCCGTTTTCTCTAATATTAATTCTCCTGTCTTCTAAACTAAAGCCTTATACAAGGAGGTTGGGAGATATTTAATAAAAACATATAACTAGGAAGAAAATTAAATGAAACAGGAAAAGTAGAATATAATGAATGCCTATGGTCTCCCATATATATTTCTAGAGGTAAGTGCTGTTTCCCATGTCTGAAATATATTTCTTCTCCTCAGTTTCAGGGAAGAGGTTGTACCTATGAATGGGATAAGTAGTAGTTCTAACAAGCAGTTTAAGTGGGGAAAAGAGAGTGATATAATACCCACTGCATTGCAGATATTAGGGCAAAGAAATCCAGCTTTACAAAGAAACGGTTATCTTCCAAGTATAGCTTAGAGGCCAAAGGAAAAGTCATTCTGCAAAGATTTAGGAAGATGGCCTGGATTTATTTTGACCGAGATTAAAGCAGGAAAGTAGAAGCCAGAGACTGCTGCTTTTTCTAACGTGCTCAAGAGGTGGATGCTCTTAATTTTGTCATTAAACGGAGAAGGGTTAGCTGCTTTAAGAAAAAGTTGACGTTTATGTGCAATTGCACTGTGAACACACTGCCGCTTCCCTAGCAGTCATCTTAGTTAAATTTGGGCCAGCTTTCTTTTTTTTTGGGGGGGGGGAGGGCACTTAGCTTCAGATTTTCCAGAAGACAAAACGAAGAGAAAGAACATCAAGTGCTTTCTAAGTGTTTTTCGGGAAGGCTTTTGTTGTCTACAAATAATTTATCTCCATATAACCCCGAAAGGAGGGAATGGAAAGGTCACACTTCTCTCCCCGCCCCCCATTAACCAATAATGCTTCAAGAAGAAGAGCTCCCCATGGGTGCCTATGGATGATCATGAGATAAGGGGCAACTCTCCTCCCCCTCCAAAACGTGATGGGATATCCGAGGGAGAGGAAGGGATGGGGATAATCCAGGTGCTAAGGACGGTCCTGCATATTCTCCTAAGGAGGAAGGGGAGCTAGGAAGACGATCCAGATGTTTCTTGGAAGGAGAGGCGCCCCGCCCCCCTCCCGATCCCCCCCCCTCTCACCCTGCCGCTTTCGCTCGCGTTTATCCTGCAGCTGCTTCTTCTTCTGCTTAGCGCTGAACGGCCTCTTGCGGGGCATGTCCTGTCCCGGCTGCCGTCCCCTCCTCTTTCCGCTCCTCCAACAGCACCGAACTCGCAGTCCCGGAGTGGGGGAGAGGGGAGGAGCTAAAAAAAATTACTCATTCGGCGGGGAGAAAAAGAACCAATAAGCTCGGAGGAAGGGAGTGGAAGCACAGTGGAAGGGGCGGAGCCGGCTCGAACTAAAGAATGAGAGATCGTGACGTGAAAGGAGGAAAATAGCTAGCTGGAGGACGGGGGTGATTGGGGCGAACCATTAAGGGCAGGCGAATAGGTGGGGGGGAAGAGATTGGAATGTGACGTGCTTGGAAAAGAAATGACAGCAACGATTATGGATTGTACCATCGAAGGCAGCAAAGCCTGGAGTTCATCATTCCTCCCCCCCCGCGGAATGTACCATTCCGATCGGGGGAGGAAGGGCTAAACCAAATTGGACAGTTCAGTTTATTCTATTCGTGGGTTGTTGGAGGGCTGGGAGTGTCTTCTATCATGACGTAGAAAGGCATAAAAAGTCATTACAGGGACGTTAATACCTGAAAGGGGCGGGAGGGGGAGCTCTAGCTGGCAATACTTTTTGCCCCCCCTTTTAAAAAAAAATAAGGATCAAGAAAATTTGGAAAAAGTGTATGTAAAACTCTAGATTTTTCAGAAATCCTTATCAGGCAGAATAGTACCGCCCTTTATCAATAGGAAATAAAAGAATAGACTGTCCATCTTTATTGCACATTCAATAATATAGCTTTGATATATCCATTTCTACAAGCCAAGCTATGAAAGGAAAAAAGCTCACTTTTCACTGTAGGGAAATACCTACATTTTTAAAGGTTGGTGGTTATTATATATATCATTTATTGTAAAAGACCTAAAAGTTTATGTGACTTGCCCATGTTTCACTTAGAAAAGGTTTCTTTAACCATGAAAACTTAAAGAAGTTTGGACTTCAACCCCCAGAATTCCCAAGTTAGATTGAAAAGTCGAAAAATATTGACCTAGTCCTAAACTATTCTGAATCTCATTTGCTTTTTCTAACAGGCTGAGAACCTCCAAATGATGTTATTACAATATAGGAATGGACTCAGGATTAATTCAGCCTGATGCCAAAGATCAAAGACCTTTAATTGTTTGATGGAATTTAATTATTAATAATTTTTAAAAGCATATATTGGTCTTTTAAAAATATGTGAAAATTATACATACATTCAACACTATACATATATCATCAGATTAATTATCATAAAATTATAAACAGCACTCTAAAAGATTTTAACATACTGCTTAAAAGACCTTTATGCTCCTTTATTTTAAAAAAGGGGGAAATCAATAATGACCCACAAACCATATGAATAATCCATTACTGTAATTCATATACACATTTTTTTTTGCAGTATTAAATAGTAATTTTTAAGTCAGGATCAGAAAAATTTATACTTATTAATATCTTGATCAATTGATTCCAAATGCCAGCCAAGAGCATTATCTACATCTTTTAAGACACAGTAGCTCATCCAAACCCATATTAACTATATTTTGGTCTTCAAAGAAAAATAAACATTTGCAATTTTCTTTAATACAGTCACTAGAGTACAGTTTATTTGTTTAATATTTTTATAATCTTTTAATGTACAAACAATTCCTAGAGACAGGTACATTATACATCTAAAATAAGAAATCAACAAAAACTACAGGTAATCCTGGACTTACCACTATTTATTTAGTGACCATTTAAAGTTACAGGGGGACTGAAGAAAGTAACGTAACAGTCTTCACATTTATGACTGTCGCAGCATCCCATGGTCACATGATCAAAATTTAGGCACTTGGCAACCTGCCTCTATGATAGTTGCAGCATCCTAGGGTCATGTGATCACCTTTCCTGTCAGCTTCGAACAACAAAGTCAATGCGAGAAGCTGGATTTGCTTAACAACCACGTGATTCACTTAACAACTGCAGTGATTCACTTAACTGTGGCAAAAAGGTTCGTAAAGTCAAGCACAAATCATTGCCTTGCTTAGCAATGGATATTATGGTCCAGATGGGATCATAAGACATGGATTATATCTGTATATCAACAACAAAAACTGCATGGTAAGAGTGATTGATCCAAAGTCACCACATATAGTCATGAAGACTACACTATATGCAATATAGTTCTTGCCTTTATATGCAATAAAAAAGACAAGAACTATAATTAAGTGGTCAGTAAGAGACTACAGTACACCGTTGAAGAAATGGCCTGAGTTTATTCTTAGTAAGAAGCCTCCCATCCTGAAGTCCAAAGAAAACCTACATTTGTTTACCAGAAGACTTTATTTACTGCCCTTCGACTATCTCTAAAACGACTTGTTTGCTCTCTATGATAGCCGGCCTTAAGGGCCTTTCTAGGAAGTGTCCCGATCTCTATCATACAACCCGCGCGGCACTTATAGGGCGATACTATTCGCTCCTCCTTAGCGTGGTCGCTCTCGCGCAGGCGCAATAGAAAGGAGGCGTGCATGTGGGAAGCCTCTTTTTTCCGGGCGGCGGAGGCGCAGGAGCTAAGTGGTGGCGGTGGGAGAAAACCGGAGGGCTGAGCCATGCCTAAAGGAGGAAAGCAACACCACGCCCAGGAGGAATGGATCGGGGACGGGGAGGAGAAGACATGCCCCGCGCAAGGAGCTGGAGGTGTGATTTTGGGGTGGGGGGGGGGGGGGATTCAACAAGGATAACCTGGAAGAAGAGCTCAGTGCTGGGAAGGAGAGCTCAGAAGCCTCTCGGAATTTGGGGTGGAAGGCTTTGAAAATTTGGGGAAATAAAAAGTGGGGAGAATAATTGCTCTGCAATCCCTCTCCTTCCCCCCTCCCTGCTTTCTCAATAAGTTTACAGCCATAATACAAAAACAACAAAAAAACACCAACCCGAAACAAGTAGCCTTCTTTCGAATGATTGTACATTTATTCAGAAGTTAAGTAAGTTCATCCGTAGTCCTTTCTAGAGACTGGAAATGTAAGTAGCATTTCTAATATAGACAGAGGGTGAATGCCTAAGGAGAAACTTAAGTAAACTTAAGTATGAATGTATTTGATTGTGTTTAGCTTCATGACATTTTTTCTTCTCTCCATATGTCTAAAGCAGGGGTCCTCAAACTTGGCAACTTTAAGACTTGTGGACTTCAACTCCCAGAATTCTCCAGCCAGCTATGCTGGCTGGAGAATTCTGGGAGTTGAAGTCCACAAGTCTTAAAGTTGCCAAGTTTGAAGACCTCTGGTCTAAAGCAACCTTTTCTATCTCTGATTTAATCCTCCTTTTCACTTACCTAATTCAGTTTTCTCTAGCATATGTCTTGGAATGTAAATGCCAATTGTCCAAACCATATTCACTGATGTGATGAGTTTTAGTCAAGGATGGGAAGGAGTGATTTGAATGTAGGTACTACTCTTAGACAAGGCATATGACTATTTTAAGAGTGCTCCTGATAAGTGGGATGATAATATATTTTTTGCCATCGCACATTTACACCGTTTCCAAAAAAGACACTGAAGGGGCTAAAAGTGAGTACCGGTAGTATGTATTGTTATATTGGAAATGCACCTGCAATGACCGTAGCCTAGATAACAAACTTGCCTGTCTTCCGGGTCTCTTCCATGCGCGCGCGACGATCAGCTGTTCTTCGCACGGCAGTGCTGAAAACCAGTGTGCGCATGCATGCCAGCCAGCTGATTATTGGGCACGCATGCGCGTTAGAACCCGGAAGTTTTTCCAGAGCGCGACCCCGACGAGCGCGTGCGCGCGCGACGTTTCCGCACCTTTTCGGCACTCAGTGCCGAAAAGGTTTGCCATCACTGTACTAGAGAATTGCAGGTTTTCTGCTGAAGCCCCAAATACTTGAAATTCAGCATATGGCCATCCTAGAGTCCCTTAAATCTCCTTGAGTTTGGTTCCACAGAGCCTAAATTTCCCTCTTTCCTCTCCTATTCTCTTCTTGCCAAAACCACATAGTTCCTCCTGATCCCAATTCTTGTGTAAGGTATTTTTCTCTATCTTCTTTCTGCTCTCTGTTTGCTGTATTGTGTTGCCTCCCATGCTGTGTTGCTGTTAAATTTCTTCCACGTGTACCCACCCACTTCCCTAGAATTTCCATTGTTACCTTTCTCTGTCTTTCCTTCATTTAGTCATCTCTGTAATCCTGGAGCCCCTTTTTCTAGCATAGTATACAAAATTATTTTCTCATCCTTAGCACAATATACAACAAGTTTCATCATCCTTAGCATGGCTGATAGGAGTTGTAGTCCAATGCATTTGGGAGGTGCTGAATGAGGGAGGTTGCTATGATTTTTTCCTGTTGTGAAGAAGAAAGGGACAGAGTCCTTGGCAAGATCTGAAGTATCAACTCCATTGGTTCAGCATTTTTAATACAAACCAGAAACCTGTTTACTGAACAACTCCCCAAATTCCTCACCACTGGCCATCATAGCTGTCATTGGACTGTCAGCAACTTATGGAGATTCAGCAGATTCCCTGGAGAGCTGTGCCAGTTTTGTGTGGTCCAATGAAATCTCCTTTGTTAATTTCATCTTGAGCTCGTATTGTAATGGCCTAATATTGCCCTGGAAATTTGTCAGAACATTCGCAAATCCTCAGCTCCAAATTACAAATACCCAGGCAGTTGACTAGGAACAGAGCTGGCAATTATATTTATTTTCCAGCTGGGCTCCTGGAGATTTAACAGCTGTCAATGCCTTAATCTTTTTCCTAAGTCTGGGATGGGGGGGAAAAAAAGTTTCGACCCTTCTGCGTGCAGCTATTAATTATTATTTATTATTATTATTTATTAAATTTGTATGCCGCCCAACTCCCAAGGGACTCCCAAGGGGCTCACAACAATATATCACCTTGTCACCTCTCTTACTAAGGCCCTTTATTATTATTATTATTTATTAAATTTGTATGCCGCCCAACTCCCAAGGGACTCTGGGCAGCTCACAACAATATAAAAAACTATTAAAAGAATACCGGTAGTACAAAAACTATTAAAAGAAAACATAATAAAACATTTAAAAACAGTTAAAAACTCATACACACAGATCCTGATTAAAAGATCCTGGAAGCAAATACATATAGATCGTCTTCTACTTGCAAACTTTCGAGTTACAAACTTTTGCTGATACAAACAAACCTGTCTGTAAAAAGTCCGGGAAGATGGGAAATAGTTTACGGTGCACCTCATACGTTTGGTTGGCAGAACCATTGCACCCTGGGAGGCTGAGCATATGCCATTTTGGACACTACCCTTTCCTGTCTGTTCGCCGATCTTGTGTTTAGTTTTCAGTGTTCAATTTGGACTGCTCTTCCTTTGGTGACTGTGATTTACAGGTAGTCCTCGGCTTACAACGGTTCATTTAGTGACCGTTCAAAGTTGCAACAGCACGGGAAAAAGTGACTTACGACCATTTTTCACAGTTATGACCTCTGCAGCATCCCCATGATCATGTGATCAAAATTCAGGTGCTTGGCAAGCGGTTCATATTTATGACTGTTGCTGTGTCCCAAAATCATGTGATCCCCTTTTGTGACCTTCTGACAAGCAAAGTCAATGGGGAAGCCAGATTCACTGAACAACTGTGTTACTAACTTATCAACTGTGGCAAGAAAGGTCGTAAAATAGGGCAAAACTCACTTAACAAATGTCTCAACGACAGAAATTTTGGGCTGAATCGTGGTTGTAAGTCGAGGACTATTTGTACAATATGTCTAGAATTAAGTGTAAGAATGATAATGGGGAGGGGGGTAGTACTAAGAGGCATCAATCCATCACGATGGAAACAAAGATGGAGAAACATGCCATATCAATTCCAGAGGATGGGCCTAAGCCCGTGATGGCGAACCTATGGCACGCGTGCCCGAAGCGGCACACAGAGCCATGTTGCCTGGCACGCGTGGCATCGCCCGTTCTTCTTCTGGGTTTCTGGTGCGCATGTGCACGCGCCGATCAGCTGGCCTTTGTGCGTGCGGCAGTGCCGGAAACTGGAAGAGCTGGTCTTCCGTTTTCCAGTGTGAGCATGCGCGCCGGCCAGCTGATCGGCACGGCAGTAACCGGAAGACTTGCCGGCCGGAAGTACATTTTCCAGTGTGCGCATGCCCCCTGGGCAACTCCTCTTCCTGGTTGCGGCCCAGACGAGTGCTTGTGCGCATGCCCGGATTGTGCACGTGCGCCTGAAGTGTTCCCTTTTCGGCACTCGGTGCCGCCCATGCGCGCGAAGTGCTCCCTTTTCGGCACTCGGTGCCGAAAAGGTTGGCCATCACTGGCCTAAGCCATCACCCTCAGCTATTCTGACACACACTACAATTATGTAAATTGAGAATCCTGCCCTAGATTAACCATCAAACAAAATAAGCATGGGCTTAGGGCCCCAAAGAAAGAGGGCATCACAAAGGCTTGGAGAACCATTTTGTTCTAGTGGTGGTGAATGTGCCAGGTTAGAAACTAGAACACTAGGCCTCCCTTAGGCTTGAAAGCCAGCTGAGTGACTTTGGACAGCCACTTTCTGTAAATTGAACTCTCACAATATTATCGTTGTGGGAGAAAATAGGAGACAAGAGTATTAGATATGTTGGCCACCTTGAGTTATATATAAAAAGGTGGGATAAGAATTTAATACTATAGTAATAATTTAGGCACTTAGATGACTTTGAAATGGGTCATGAACTATAGGTAGTCCTCAACTAACCATTCATTGAGTGACCATTTGAAGTTATAACGTCATTGAAGAAAGCGACTTATGACCTGTTTTCACTTACAACCATTGGAGCATCTCCATGGTCACGTGTCCAAAATTCAGATGCTTGTCAATCGGCATGTATTTATGACAGTTGCAGTGTCCTGGGGCCATGTGATCACATATAGTAACCTGATAGGCAAAGTCAAAGGGGAAGCCAGATTCACTTAACAACCAAGTTACTAACTTAAAAACTGCAGTGATTTGCTTACAAAACTCTGGCAAGAGAGATTGTAAAATGGATCAAAATTCACTTAACTGGCTTGCTTAGCCACTGAAATGTTGGACTCAATTTTATTTCTAAATCAAAGGCAACCTGTATGTTGGTTTGGCTTTTTTTTTAAAAAAGTATTATATTTGGTTTGGATGCTTAGAGCAGTGTTTGTGGAAATCCCTCTAATTTTATACACATGACAACAATTCTGGGAGGCACAGTAATGGTGATTGATGTAACGTCTCTGAGGTTCTGTGGTTCCTTTCAGTTCTGATTCAAATAAAGACTTCAGCCTGCAGATCCCATCCAGTACTTTAATCTTTATATCACGCTGGCTCATACGTTGCCAAGCATAAAAAATGTTTTTCAGTTTGCCAGTACTTCCATCTTCCTTTTCTCACTCTTTATACGACAGAGAAGTCTGGTTTTGGTTGGACCCAGAGCCACATGGTGAAAGTCTCGGAGCTTCTTCAGAACAATGGTACTTGTCAACTCTTGGTTTGATTATTTTTTGTTTCTTTCAGACAAACTAGTAAAGAAGGGAAAGAAGGATAAAAAGACGAAAAAATCGGTAAGTTTTAGTCTTGTTGCTTAAAGGTTTTACCATAGCTATTTTTATTCAAGAGAAACTAGCGTTTTTCAATAGCAGTAGCACTTAGACCAGGGGTCCCCAAACTTGGCAACTTTAAGACTTGTGGACTTCAACTCCCAGAATTCTCCAGCCAGCTATGCTGGCTGGAGAATTCTGGGAGTTGAAGTCCACAAGTCTTAAAGTTGCCAAGTTTGAAGACCTCTGACTTAGACTTATATACCGCTTCATAGGTTTTTATGCCCTTGTAAGCCACCTTGAGTCACCATGTGCGAGTAGGCGGCCGTATAAATTTTCTAAATTAAATAAATAATAGTGCTTTACAGCCTTCTCTAAGCGGTTTACTAAGTCAGCATATTGCCCCCAATAATCTGGGTCCTTGTTTTACCAGTTTTGTAAGAATGGAAGAGTGTTTTGTAGTTTTTAGGGTTCCTGGAAGTAAAATTTGTGGAGCAGAAATCAAGCCCCTGTCTTAAAATGCTTCTCTGTACCCCTTAAGAAAAGTACCATTAGCACGGTTCTTTAAATACGGGTCTGAGTGGTCTGGTATAAGTTGGGGGTAAAAGCTATTTTTGCATGGTTTTATCCAGATTGAACCCTGAACTTTGATCCCTGTAATTTCAGTAAGACACAGAAAAGACACACGGAAGGGACCTGAAACAAATTATTTTGCAATTGTTTGTTAAGAGCTGCCTAGGATCAGTTAGACATCAGCATGTGAGACAGGAGGCTATCTACATGCTTTAAATAAATAAATCCCATCATCCTGGCGGTGAATTGTACCTCCACATGGAGCCGAGGTGGCGCAGTGGTTAGAGTGCAGCACTGCAGGCTACTTCAGCTGACTGCTAGCTGCAGTTCGGCGGTTCAAATCTCACCGGCTCAAGGTTGACTCAGCCTTCCATTCCTTCTGAGGTGGGTAAAATGAGGACCCAGATTGTTGGGGGCAATATGCTAACTCTGTGAACTGCTTAGAGAGGGCTGTAAAGCACTGTGAAGCGGTATATAAGTCTAAGTGCTATTGCTATTGCTATTGCTACACATTACTCCCTGCGATATTCCTTTTAAGTTCCTTTTCTAAGCCCAGAATGAGCTTGGTCAAAATACAGGTGATTCCTCGACTTACAACAGTTCGTTTAGTGACTGTTCAAAGTTACAACCGCACTGAAAAAAGTGACTTATGAGCATTGTCCACACTTAATGACAGTTGCAACATTCCCCGTGGTCACATGATCAAAATGCAGATGCTTGGCAACTGACTCAAATTTGTGACAGTTGCAGCATCCCGGGGTCGTGCGATCCCCTTTTGTGGCCTTCTGACAAGCAAAGTCAATGGGGATGCCAGATTCACTCAACAACCGTGTTACTCATTTTAACAACTGCAGTAATTCCCTTAACAGCTGTGGCAAGAAAGATCATAAAATGGAGCAACGCTCATTTAACAACTGTCTCACAGTATAGAAATTTTGGGGCTCAATTGTGGTCGTAAGTCGAGGGTTTTTTGTAGGTGATGGTGAGCTAAAAAAAATAAAATCAGTCCCTTAAATCTCGCAGAAATTTAATATGCGCCCTTTCGTTACCTAAAAGCCTAATTCCGTTCCTTCCCAAATTCTATATTGTCAATTTGGAGAATTTTAAAGGAACATAATGTTCCCAATTCTGTACTTTAACTTGCCCTCCCCCTCCCATGCGTCTAAATATTGCTCCATCCACCCTAACATGTTATCGTCAAATACCATCCTCCCATAATTCCGGAAAGTTCCTGCGCCCATCTCCTTACAGCTCCCAAGTGCCAGAAAGTTACACACCCTTGCAGTAGGAGTGGCAAGATTCAAAATATCTTACTGCTCTATGGTCAAACTTTCTGCCACTGATTCTCCCAAATTTCTTTCCTGTGCCCCAAGTTCTTCGAGGAACTGGCTGTGGAGGAGAAACACTCCAGCGAGAATCATGCAGCAGAGAAAGAAAAGAAGGAGCAGCAACAGGCAAGTCATTTCCAAATCGACTCGTGGGGTAGGTCCTTGTGGATCCTGTGGTCAAGACGTTACTCCATTGAGGGTAACGGGTTGCCCATCCCTTGACCTCTTTTTCTGTGTGTGTGTGTGTGTGTGTGTGTGTGTGTGTGTGTGTGTGTGTGTGTGTGTCTTCTGCCTGCAGCAGCTGCAACAACAAAAGAAGAGGCGAGATAAGAAAAAAGAGCAGAAGAAAAAACTGGCAGCAGAAGAGGAAGACGAGGAGGAGAACCAGCTGATCGAGAGGTTGAAGAAGCTGTCTGCCCAAGCCAGTGATGAAGATGAAGAAGGTGGGAGGCTGCAGTTTTCATTCTGCTTTTCAGACTCCTGTTAATCGTGGTTGACCCTGAGCGCTTGTGACACTCCTTGACCTGGTGTTGACCTCTTAGCTGTCAGGGTTCCAAGTAACACCCCCAACGAAAGAAAACTCAGAGGCTTGAGTTTCCTCAAAGTTCCATTTTATTAGAGATGTCATATTGGCACATCTGGGAAAACCCGAATCTGAAAGTTCCCGGGTTTTCCCCACCCAAAAGAAAGTCAAAGTCCCTTCCCCTGCACCCACATGTCCATCACATGGTCCAATCAATCCACTGTCCCAACGGGAGATGCCTCCCAATCACGCCACTGAAGGCTGAATGTCCTTGACTCTCAGAGAAAAGAATGTTGTTATGGCTAAATAACTCTACCAACTCCATGCAACCCTCCTCCCACTTTTCCACAGCACTAAGTGTGGCAGGCCTGAAGATCCAATGCCCAAGATGGTTTCCAGGCCTGACACTAGCATTTAAGTTTACAAATGGCTGAGGCCTTGGGAGAGACTTCAAGGCTCCTGCCTGAGATCTCACAAAGTTTCAGGGATGAGGGACACTTTCTTGCACGATTTCAGGCAAGTTTGCCCAGAAGCGGATGTGTTCTTCAAGATCACCATCCTCTGTCAGTTGGGGTATGACTGGAATTGTAGTCCAAAGCACTTTGATTGGGGAAGGCTAGAGCAGGGGTCCCTAACCTGTGGGCCACGGCCCACTACCGTGCCGTGGCCTATTCACAAGCGGGCCACGTGAGGGGCTGGCTGGCGTGCGGGCATGCTCGTGCGCACACACAGCCCCACTCAACGCAAGTGTCACGGGGGCTTATGGCCCCACTCACATGAGTGTCACAGGCTCGTGGCCCCACTTACGCGACTGTCGCGGGTGCTCAAGGCCTTAGTCATGCGAGCGTCACGGGCTCTCGGATCCTCATTTGCGCGAGCATCCCGGGTGCTCTCAGCCCCACTCGCACGAGCAACAGGTGCTCGTGCGTGCGCACTCACACATGCGCTTATCCCTCCCACAAAACCATCCCCTCTTTCTCCCTCCCCCCTCCGGCCACCAACCCGGAAAGGTTGGGGAACTCTGGGCTAGAGTAGGTCTTTCAGTTTGTGAGCTTGATCCTGCTTACAGTCTCTAGATCACAATCGGGTATGACTTTTTTTTTTCCTTCTCTTCCAGTGCCCATTCCTGTCGCCAAAGCAGGCAAGAAAAATAAAGTAAGTCCCCGGATGCTTTCAAAGTACTTCTTTGCTGGACAAGAATGAGAGGTGAAAATGGAATGAGAACAGAATTTGGATGCAGTAAACCAACACTTGCAAGCTTTAGCTCTCTCTCTATATTGATTGAGAAATGCAAAATATAGTATGGTGTTCTTCGAAACTTATGCCCTCCAGTGAACACGGTGGTGCTCGAGTGAGCTCCATCTAGCAGCAGATATTTTACTCCTTAGACACACTTCAGTTTATATGGCCCTGTTTAAAAAAAACTGGGGAGAGGGTTAGAAGGAATTATGAATACATAATCAGAATAAACATAATTAACTTAAACTGGGATGGGTATAATTAATTTAAGGAGATGGGTATTAATTTAATTTAAATAATTAAACATGCCTTCTAGATTTTGCTGAACTTCAACCCCAGCTGGCTGATGCTCAGCCCCTCGTTTACTTTAGTAGGTTTGCTTCCTATGTAACAGCGTAGATGATAATTTGGCAAGAATTTAATCATTTGAAAAGTATGAAGTCATGTAATTCATTAAGATAATGATCTTATTGGAGGTTGTGAGCCATTTGATGATCAGGATTTCGTTACATCTTTAGGCAAAGAAAAGTGCTTCAGATCGTATTCCTAACCCAATGCCTAGGCAGCCACTAATGGAGTCTTGTCAGACTATGTTCCTTGATGGTGTTTCATGAGTAACTAAGAGGGGGGGGAAGGAGGAGGGGGGAAGTTCAACTAATTTTCTGTTGCTAGACTATTGTGTCTTGATCAAAGGTTCCTTGATTTTTTTTTTAAAAAAAAAAGACTAACAGATTTTGTGGCCTGAAAAAAATTGGGGTTAGTTTACTCTGGTGCCTTGAGGAGGAGGTTCCGTTACCTGGTTCTTTTCTTGGCATTTTTCTCACTGTTTTTTTCTTCCTTTGTCACCTTCAGGGGGGAAATGTGTTCGCTGCCCTGAACCAGGAGCAGAGTGAAGAGGAGGAGGAAGAAGAAGAAATATCAAAGCCCATCAAACTTGACAGGAATAAGAGCAACAAGGTGAGCTGCATTTGGGAATACTCTAACGGGAGTGATTTGACGGTTAATTTTCCAGATTAAGGGTGAGCAGTCTTATTTAATGTGGCCTTTAGCTGCGTTTTTAAAATGTTGCAAGCAGTCTTGTCTGTCTCGCCCTGCTATGTGGGGAAAGGGTCAGAAAAAGAAAATGGTTTGTGTCAAAAAAACAACAAAATTACCTGAGGTAAAATGCCTTGGAGAAGACAGGCAGCTCCTTCTGTGTTATATGGTTCTTCTAGGCGTCACTCTTAAGGTGATGCAGGCTTCAGTAGTACATGTTGCCCACCCTTGTAATGGGTACACTTGAATAAGAACAACAAGATGTAACAGGTGGGGTGGGCCATGCCACGTGGCCACAGAAAAAATATCTCTATGCTTGCTGATCTTTTAAGAGTTCTGGATGTACCCTGGACTCCGTTCGAAGGCACGTAGCGATTGAGTTCACAAAGCTTAGCAGGGTCACTAAGAGTTCTGCATGTTTTATGACTCTAGTCTGTAAGAGTGGAAGGAAGGGATAATTTTAACTCAAAATTCTGCCAGAGCAGTTATAAATCAGGCTACCCTCCCTGGTTAACCGTTCTTTGTTAAAACCCCAAATCCATCATCAACTGTAGCAATGAAGTGGAGATGCAGATCAGCAGGAAATGCATGCTGTTCTATTCCTGCCAACAATGCAGAAGATGCAGCATTGATTGGCCCCACCACTGCTTTCTACCTGGCCAAATAGCAAAGAGGCCATTGATGTAATGGATCGCATGCTAGATTGGAAGAAGGGAAGGGGGCTTTATTCCTTCATATGGTGGCCCTTGTCCTCAATTAGCAAGGTTGTATGTTGCCAGATCTAAAAGTAAACGGGAGTGGTCTGTGAGCCCAGCGGATGCGCAACCCATGTTTCCATATTTTTTTTCTTGATTTAAAGCTAGCTGTAATGCCTCAATGCAGCCTTTTTTAAATCTTGGGAAAAGTGTGAAGGCTGAGGGCTACAGTGATTGATCAGAGTTTCTTCTTGCTAATGAGGGCTTCTTTGAGCACAGCAAGAATATACAGGAAGTCCTCAATTTATAACCATTCGTTTAGTGACCATTCTAAGTTACAACACCACTGAAAAAAGTGACTTATGAACTGTTTTTCAAATGACGTTGCAGCATACCCTTGGTCACATGATCAAAATGCAACTGGCTCATACTTATGATGGTTGCAGTGTCCCAGGGTCATGTGATCACCTTTTGCCACCTTCTGACAAGCAAAGTCACCGAGGAAGCAACAGGGTTAGTAACTTAACAGCTGTAGTGATTCACTTAACTGTGGGGGAAAAAAAAATCATAAAATGGGACAAAGCTCACTTAACAGTAGAAATTTTGGGCTCAGTTGTGGTCGTAAGTCAAGGACTCTGTTTAATTTTGTCGCCTATCTGGTTTTCTTTGGTCTTGACTGTTTCTTGAAAGCATTTACATTAAAGTCTCATTTTATGGAAAGGACAGAAGGGTTGTCAGTGGAGCTGAGATTTCCAAATTCCTAAGCAGTGATGATAAAGCCCTGGCTCTTTCCCAACAGTCAAAATAAATTCTGTTTCCTAATAGAAGAAATTGCAGATGCGTAGGTATTCTGGTGGTCAGATTCCTCGGTTTTTCCTTTTTTCCCAATCTTGGAAGTTTTACCTTGCAGACACTTTCGTTGAGTATGCAGGAAGCTGTAGCATGAGTGTCAGGGATGACTTTCTGGCACTTTTCTAAGTATAATCAGTACAGAAATAATCAAAATCCAACTTTATTTCTCTAGGCAGCCTCTGATGATGAAGAAACAAAGACACCAGGAAAAAAAGGCTCTAAAACCAAACAAAAGGTCAGTCTGGATTGTCTGAAGTACAGGTAGTCTCAACTTACAACCTTGTTTCTGAGGTAAAAGCTTACGCGGATCACAGAAGAAAAACAGCATTCAAAAACGCTATTCCAAAGTCCCAATACAGCTAGAACTGACCTTACAACAATTTGTTTAATGACCAAAATTATGATGACACTGAAAAAAGTGACTTACGACTGGCACCCGCGTTTCTGACTGTTGCAGCATCCCCCACCGGTCATGTGATCCAAAATGGGATACTTGGCAACTGGCATGTATTTACGATGTTTGCACTGTCCTGGGGTCATGTGACTGCCATTCCCAGGGGACCTCTGTCAAGCAAAGTCAATGGGGGAAGCTGGATTTGCTTAATGACTGCATGAGTTGCTTAACAGCCGTAGTCATAAAATCAGGCATGGCTTGCTTAACAACAGAAATTGGCTTTACTGAGCAATGGAGACCGAGTGGAGCAAGTGGCCCGTTTTAAGTTTTTGGGTGTTATCATAAAAGAGGACCTGACCTGGGACACTCACATTGCAGCACTGGTCAAAAGGGCCCAGCAGACATTATACTACCTGAGACTTCTCAGGAAACAATAACTGAATGAAAAACTGCTGGTGACCTTCTACCACTGCACCGTAGAGAGTATTTTAACTTACTGCACCTGTGTATGGTTTGCCAATTGCACAGTGGTAGATAGGACAGCAGTCCAGAGGGTTAACATCGTTGCCCAGAGGATCATTGGTTGCCCTCTCCCCTCTTTGGAAGAGCTTTATAGCTCCAGAAAATAGACATTGCCAGCAGCCCTGGTGGTGCAGGGTTAGAATGCAG
Organism: Thermophis baileyi; assembly: GCA_003457575.1. Taxonomy (NCBI): domain Eukaryota; kingdom Metazoa; phylum Chordata; class Lepidosauria; order Squamata; family Dipsadidae; genus Thermophis; species Thermophis baileyi. Next base: position 1,000,329 of record QLTV01004266.1, on the reverse strand, counting down.
TATTGCAGGCAAACTCTGCCCACAGCTGGAGTTCGATCCTGACTTTTTTTTAAATATGTATAATGTACACTGAAGATGGCATTTAATTTCGTTGTACGAGGTGCAATGACAATAAAGTAAACTAAACTGAACATAAATTCTGGTCTCAATTGTGGTCATATTTCGAGGACTGCCTGTAAACTGAGGCCAGGCAGTAGTTGGTGCAGAAAATGAGGGCTTGCAAGGATCCTAGTGAATCATTCACTCTGGAGGAAGGGGTCAAGTGAGGATCGAGCTTGGAGTCCTTACGCTGCCATAAATGGCATAAGCATGACCTCGCCCAGAATCTAGGAAGCCTTATCTGGCCATTCCCAGGGGAAGGCAAGCAGTCTGGTGAGATTCTTGTAACAGAGGAGACAAACAATAAAGTTTCAACCTGAGGCTTTTCACGAGTGGTTCTGGTTACTTGCACCTGATAAGAGGACCTTGCTATGATCACTGTATCAAAAAGGCTCAAGCTATAGTAGACATTGCTCCAAGAGATCTCTACATATATTTACCAGTTAAAGTGAAACGTATAAATGAAATAAGCCAAGCACTTAACCCTTTAAAGCTAGATTTGTGGGAGCATTTTGTAGCTATAAGACAGCGAAGGAAATACATATGGATTAGTTCCAAGCACTTCTGTTGTTGCTTCATTATTTCCAGGGAATTTATCCAGACATTGAAAAATGGGCCGTCACACATATTATATCATATATAGAAATCATGTCATATATAGAAAAGATTTCTCTTTCTTTGTTCATGTCTTGGAAGCCCATCATTCTGAAAAGGGGCCAGGCAGGGAAGTCTTACTCAGAGGTGCCTGCAAGGCGTGGTCTAAAAATTATGGCTGTGATGGTATGATCAAAACTCTACTTGTTGTTTTTTTAATGGGCATCATACATGCAGTGCACATGAAAACCAAGTGGAGTTTCAATCACGGAACCGTAATCGCCATCTTGACTTTTTTTGACCTGTGAATATTCCTCTTCTCACTGGAAAAATGAACAGAAATTGAATGTCTGCCTCTCTTACTCAGGAAGAGGAAGAGGAGGAGGATAAGGAAGACACAAAGTGGAAAAGCAAGAAGAACGAGAAGAACAAAGGAAAACAACAGGTTTGTGGCTTCAGTTGTATCCTTCATACTCGATATGCAATGTTAGTGGTCAATTTTGTACCTTAGTACTCTGTTTCCCCCAAAATAAGACTCCCCTGATAATAAGCCCAATCGGGCTTTTTAGTGCATGGCAATAAGGCCAAGTGCTTATTTCAGGGTTCAAAAAAACATAAGACAGGGTCTTATTTTCATGGAAACACGGTATTGCTACGTGGTGGCGCAATAGTTATAATGCAGTACTGTAGGCTACTTCTGCTGCCTGCCGGCTGCCTGCAATTTGGCAAATCAAATCTCATCAGGCTCAAGGTTGACTCAGCCTTCTATCCTTCCGAGGTCGGTAAAATGAGGACCCAGATTGTTGGGGGGCCAATATGCTGACTCTGTAAACCGCTTAGAGAGGGCTGTAAAGCACTGCGAAGCGGTATATAAGTCTAAGGGCTATTGCTATTGCTATTAGTATTCCCTTTCAATGCGGAATGGGACAACTCGCAGCGGACAATTCAACAATTCAATTTATTTAATATAATTTAAAAATTATTTTATTTTTTTGTCATTCACATTTCATTTCATCCCTCCTTTCTTCAATGATTCTATTCCACCATTTCTTTGATATTAGTGTAACTCTTGTCCTGTGGCGAGTTGGCCATGGCGAGTTGTCGTAGACCCCTTTCAAATGTGTCTTAGTTTGTGTAAGCTGGAGCACATTACTTTGATAAGCCTTTTCTAATTAATTTTCAACCGCCATCATATTGTCAAGGAGACTGATCAAATTTGCTAGTTTAAACATAGAAGAACATAGAGCTGAAATACTACCCTTGGACTAGAGTATCTTTTTTTTTTTAATCACACGGTAAATCTTTTTCTTTTTTTAAATAATTTTTATTAGACAGTTTTTAAAAAAAACAAAAAAGAAATCTTCTTTTCAACATTTTTGCATCAGTATAGATTTCTTACACATCCATTTTTTCCCTCTTACTTCAATTTGCCAATTATACATATAATTCTAATGTTAATTTATATACATAAAGATAACAATGTACACAATTTCAATTATACATTCTGTGTCCGTTCCTTTTTCATTTATTTGTTGCTACTTTTCAACTCCTATATCTTCCTCCTGTACACTTTCCTTACCCTTTATCCCTCTTCTCTAACCATTCATAACATTTCTCCCATACTTCATAATATTCGGTTTCCTCTTTTTCTTGTATTTCTTTGGTAAAGTTTGTCCATCTCTGCACACTCCAAAACTTTTCTAATCAAATTTTCTTCCGTCGGTATATTATTATTTTTCCAATTTTGTGCGTATATTATCCTTGCCGCTGTTATAATATGTATAATTAAATACTGTATTCTTTTCTCATAGGTCTCGGGGAGTATTCCTAATAAAAATATTTCAGGCTTCATCTCTATATGCTGTTTGGTTATCTCTTCTAATTGTGTTCTAATTTTACTCCAATACTGTTTTATTTTGGGGCACATCCACCACATGTGATAATATGTTCCCTGGTTTTGTTTACACTTCCAACAGGTTGATGGAGTATTAGGGAACATTTTATCTAATCTCCTGCCACCTGTAAAACATTTTGTACATATTTTCCTTGTAGGCTACAGACATTGTCAGTTTATTTATTTTTATTTTTTTCCCCAATTTTTTTTAATCAGTTTTGTCTCCTGATGACTGCAGTTTTCTTGACAAATTTTGGAAAGGCTTGTCCTTGTCTCCTTTCTATGGCTGAAAGAGAGTGACTAGCCCAAAGTCCCTCAGCTTGGCAATGGGACTACAACTCATAGTCTCTCAGTTTCTAGCCTGGTGCCTTAACCACTGGCTCTTAAACAGTTCAAATGAGAATACAAACACACACATGCATGCTATTGCAAAAGAGATGTGAGAAAAGGAGGACCTTAGCCATTATACAGGCTGGATGGTAGACAGTTTCTGTGACATGGGCCCAGAAAGAGTGAACAATCACCAGGGAGACTCGGTACCTATCAGGAAGGAGAAACGAAAACACAGATGCAGATTCTGACATCACTTTTGCCTCCAGAAGAGCACAGAAAGAAATGTCAGAGAGACATATTTTTTTTCTTATTGTGTGGAATTTGTGCTTGGCTGAGTTATTCTATATGTATTTCTCCCTCCCTCCCTTTTTTTTACATTCAGAGAGGAGGCTCAGCATTTGCAACCCTGGCTCAGAGTGATGAGGAGGAAACTGAAGAAACCAAGCCCAAGGAAAAACCTAAGGTATAGGAGAAGAGGAATGTGGAAAATGAGAGTTGAAGTCCGCAGAGAGCAGCCAATGGATAGATCACTATGTCAATTCCTAAAGCATTCCTGGCCTGCTCTCGAGTTGCCATAGGCAGGAGTGGGGAAAGCTGACGGAGCAACACGTCAGCAACCAGAAGCACATTCCACGCATACCTTCCACAAGGCCAGAGCCTAGGTTACAGAGCCAGTCGGAGACGCCTGTTCTCTACAGCCCACGAAAGTGCTTCGTTGGAGAATGTGATTTATGACACACCCTGGGAGGAGGGGGAAAACAGGGTCATAGTTGGGACGTAAATTACGTGGGGCAGAGCTGACTCCACTTGGGTATGTGCCGACATGTTGCTCCTAATAAATAACTGGATTTCTTTTGAAACTTGGCTCGAGGCTCATGAATTAATTAGGGCATCCGTCGGAACCCTGACACACTAACTAAGTTCTGATTGGGATTGCTTGTTGGATGGTCAAAGTAGCTCAGTTGGGTAGAATTCAGGATTTGAGCCCCGTCTTTTCCAGGTGATGCCAGAACTGGAGCCTAAATATTGAAACACTGATCTAAACAGGAAGTGATCTCTTAAGTCTTCCCCTATTCAGTCTCCAAGGGTAACAACTATGAAGACTGCATCTCTGTGGCATTATTCTCTCTCATCCCGGTAACCAGAATACAGATAGTCCTTGCTTACTGATCTCTCTAGATTAGATTGAATTGGAAGGGATCTTGTAGGTCATCTAGTCCAATGCCCCTGCCCAAGCAGGAGACCCTACACCATTTCTGACAAATGGCAGCCCACTCTCTTCTTGAAAGCTTCCAGTGATGAAGCTCCCACAACTTCCGAAGGCAAAGCTGTTCCATTGGTTGATTGCTCTCACTGTCAGAAAATTTCTCCTTATTTCCAGGTTGAATCTCTCCTTAATCAGTTTCCATCCATTATTCCTTGTCTGGCCCTTTGGGTGCCTTGGAGAATAGCTCTCATTCAATGACTGTTCGAATTGTGATGGCACTGAATGAAAGGGCCATAAAAGAGCCATCGTTCCCCGGCCCTGATCTAGTGGGACAGATGATATGGTGCTTTCATCCCTGATGAGCAGAAAGCAAACTATTTTGAATTAAAAAAATAGTTTCCTGCCTTAAGGAGGGATGCTTCTTAGTTTCTGAGTAGGCTGATGGTTTTTAATGGGTTTATTTCAACAGATTATTTGCAAAGCTGGGAGAGAGTTGGAATTACTGTTGCGTTTTTGTTTTTGTTTCTCTTGCTTAACAATGTTTATGCCCATTTCCTTGCTTTTCATTTTAGGCTGGAGCCAAACAAGCTGCTCAGTCTGAAGAAACTACCAAAAAAACAAAAGGGAAGAAGGATCAGCCAGCCAAGGTAAGTGTTTGCAATCTAATGAAGAAGCCAGAACGCCCAATTTTGATGGTTGTGTGGACGATGCAAGAGATTTCATTACTGCTCTGTCTGCTGAGTTACAGGTAGTCCTCGACTTACAACAGTTTGTTTAGTGACCGTGCAAAGTTACAACAGCACTGAAAAAAGTGACATGATCGTTTTTCACACTTACGACCATTGTAGCATCCCCACGGTCATATGATCCAAAATCCAAATAGCAATAGCACATAGACTTATATACCGCTTCACAGTGCTTTACAGCCCTCTCTAAGAGGTTCACAGAGTCAGCCTATTTGCCCCCAACAATCTGGGTCCTCATTTTACCCACCTCGGAAGAATAGAAGGCTGAGTCAACCTTGAGCCTGGTGAGATTTGAACTGCCAAATTGCAGTCAGCCGGCAGTCAGCAGAAGTAGCCTGCAGTACTGCACTCTAACCACCATGGCTCAAATGCTTGGCAACTGGTTCATATTTACAATGGTTGTAGTGTCCCAGGGTCATGTGATCCCCTTTTGTGACTTTCTGACAAAGTCAAGGGGGAACCCAGATTCACTTAACAACCCTGTTACTAACTTAACAACCGCAACAATTCATTTAACAACAGTGGCAAGAAAATTCATAAAATGGGGCAAAACTCACTTTAACAAATGCCTCATTTAGCAACATAAATTTTGGGCTCAATTGTAGTCGTAGATTGAGGACAACCTGTATTGCCTTTTTTCAGCAAGCTCAGATCTGCTATTTCATTTTTTGTACTGGCGTCTCCATCTTAGATAAGTCAAGGTGGTGTCCCTCAAAAGAGAGTTCGGAGTCAATTCTGTCGGTGTCTCCGTGGGCGCCGCCATCTTGGATTTTGTTTCTGCGCATGCGCAGAAGCTAATTTTTGCTTCTGTGCATGCGCAGAAGCTGTTTTTTATTGCTGCGGGCGCGCACAACCCCTTGCAAACCGGCAGCAAAAGGATCCAGAACTCACCCCTGCCCATAACCATTGCAGCATCCTCATGGTCACATAATTAAAATTTGTATGCTTGGCAACTGGCATGTATTTATGACAGTTGCATTGTTCCGGGGTCATGTGATCACCTTTTGTGACCTTCCCAGTTGGCTTCCGCAAGCAACGTCAATGGGGGAAGCCAGATTAACTTTTAACAACCATGTTACTAATTTAACAACTGCGACGATTGATTTGACAACTGTGACAAAGAAGGTCGTAAAAGGGGGCAAAACTCACATAACTGTCTCGCTTAGCAACAGAAATTTTGGGCTCAATTGTGGGCGTAAATGGAGGGCCACCTGTATGCAATCTGTGCTGGTCTTTATGACGTGACCTGTGGAGTTGCTGGAAATGAGCAGATGAGAAATCCTTTCCAGTGTAATGTATAACGTAGTCTTTTCTTTGATGTTGGCTTCTTCATCGTTGCAGAATATGTTTGCTGCTCTAGAGGCAGAGGAGACAGATGAGGAAGAAGATGATGGAGAGGAGGACTTCACTGAGGAGAATGAGAAATCCAAACAGGACAGCCAGCCGGTAAGGATCCAGTTCTCTATGGCAGGGATCCCCAAACTGTGGGCCCCGGCCCAATACCGGTCTGCGGCCTATTCGCAACCGGGCCATGTGAATGGCTGGCTGGTGCGCGCGCATGCGCACTGTCCCACTCTCAGCCCCACTCGCATGTGTGCATGTGCACGCGCCTGCCCTCCCACAGAACCATCCCCTCTTTCCTCCCTCTTCTCCCTCCCCCCCCACTCCGGGCCACCAACCCGGAAAGGTTGGGGAACTCTGGTCTATGGTGAAGTACAGACCCATTGGCTTAGTGTACCTTCCTCTATGCCGCCCCTTCTTACATATGATGGGGTAGTGTGGGGTATTTGGGAAGAAGAGCAGGCCTCAGGAACCTGACCTGCAAGGAATTTCAGATGTTTGAATGTTCTAGAACCGACCCTGCTGCCTTCATTCTCCACCCATGTCAGTCATGAACTGGGGAAAATGTCTTAAAATATTTGTACATGATCGTGTGAGGAGTGGGGGAGGGTTATTGAGAAATGAAAAAGGTATTTTTTTAAGCTTCTGCTCTTTAAAGGTCCATAATTTCCCCAAAATGTATTTTTTAAAAAAAAGAAAGGGCTATTTTAGTCCTTTCCATTACAGGGACTCAGAACGTGTTACAGAAAAATAGTCTCTGGGGCACCTAGATATGATAGTGGTAGCAGGGCAGCCTGTTTAATCACTGCTCCATAAAACACTGAGTTTTTTCCCCCTGGTTCTTGCCCTCTGCACAGTAGAGCTTTCGTCTGGAGAAGGACTCTACTTGAGTGTGCCAGGGCTTGCCTTAACTGAATTGGGCCATAATAGAATATCAGTGGCAAACGGTTTGTTGCATCTCACGAAGGCACTAGACCTCCACCAGATTCCTGAAGGTGTCCCCACCCTACTTGCCAGGGGTTATTCCTCCCTGCTGCAGAGACCATTATACCGTATTTTTTGGACTATAAGATGCACCTAAATTTTGAAGAGGAAAGCAACAAAAAAAAGTTTTCGGCCTCTGTGCACCCCATTTTTGGGCCTTTTTTCGGCCCATTTTCGAGGCTTTTTTCGGCCCGTTTTCGAGGCTTTTTTCAGCCCATTTTGGGGGCTTTTTTCAGCCCATTTTTGAGGCTTTTTTCAGCTCATTTTTGAGGCTTTTTTTTTGAAAAACAGGCCAAAAAAGCCTCAAAAATGGCCCAAAAAAGCCTCAAAAACGGGCTGAAAAAAGCCTCAAAAATGAGCCGAAAAAGCCTAAAAAACGGCCCGAAAAAGCCCCCCAAACGGGCCCCCAAAAAAGCCCCAAAAACGGGGCAAAAAAAGCCCCCAAAATGGGGTGTGCGGAGGCCAAAAAACGGCAGGCGGGTGGGCAGGGCTTCAGCAATATTTGGTCTATAAGACGCACAGACATTTTCACCCCCTTTTGGGAGACAAAAAAAGTGCGTCTTATAGTCTGAAAAATACGGTATGTACAAGTGAGTCAGTCTGTGAACCTGGGATTTAAACAGGAATCCTAGCAATCAATGCACTTTCTAGTAAGATTGGAAAGATTGCATAGAAATGTCTCCTCCCTCACCTAAGACTAGTCACTTGTGGTCCTAATAGAAGTTGAAACAGCCAAGTAGTCAAAGCAGCCTACTGAAGTAAGATTGAGTCTTGGAGATGACATGATGGGGCTTAATTCCTCATCCAAGCTCCACAAAGATTTCACAGTAAACTCTTTTGGTCCCCACATGATCATGTTTGGCTACCGTGAACTGGATTCCTCTAAACTCTGTAGCCATCGGAGGAGGAAGAGGAGAAGAAGGAAGATGATCCCTATGCAAACCTCAGCAAGAAGGAGAAGAAGAAACTCAAGAAACAGGTTAGATGTGGTCCTCCAGAGGAGGCCAGCTGTTACTTCCAACTTTTTTGTGACTTTGCTTGACTGCAGTCATAACACACATTCTTTTTGTAGACTCTTATTCTCTTCTCCCCTTTTTACAAGGGAAAGTAGAAATAAATCTCACTGCAGTTGAGATCGGGAATAAACTCTGTGGTGAAATCTATCCAAAGTAGCTTGCAGGACATTTGAAATTGTAGTAGAAACATGAATCTCTAGATCCCATCTGATGAGGAAATGAAAAAATGGATTCCTATAGATTCACTTCCTCATCGGATGGAGCCTTAGGAGGTGTGTGTCTTCTGTTGTGATGCCTCCTTTTTGGAATGAACCAAACCCCACCTCCCACCCCCGAGATTTTGATGCTCCTGATCCTTTTCGCCTTCAGGAAAGCTTTTTAAATGAGTTTTTTGCCCAGATGCTGGGTCAAGACAATAGGTGAGTTTGTCTTCCAGAAGGTGAAATGTATCTGACTGTTTGTTGTCTGATACACTGGTTAGAGGCTTCATGTTTTTATATTTTGTCTGGTGTTTTACTTATAATTATTGGTCCCTGTTTGGTTTATACTGGATGCACATTGCCCAAAAATTAGGTGCTCAATTATATGAATTGGGCATTTATATAAATAGAGTTATTAGCTGGGCACCGATATGGCTAGTTGGGTCTGAATGGGTAAAAGGTAAAGGTTCCCCTCACACATACAGTATGTGCTAGTCGTTCCCAACTCTAGGGGGCGGTGCTCATCTCCGTTTCAAAACCGAAGAGCCAGCGCTGTCCGAAGACGTCTCCGTGATCATGTGGCCGGCATGACTAAACGCCAAAGGCGCACGGAGCGCTGTTACCTTCCCACCAAAGGTGGTCCCTATTTTTCTACTTGCATTTTTTACGTGCTTTCGAACTGCTAGGTTGGCAGAAGCTGGGACAAGTAACAGGAGCTCACTCCGTTACTTGGCACTAGGGATTCGAACCACTAAACTGCCGACCTTTCTGATCGACAAGCTCAGCGTCTTAGCCACTGAGCTAAGTCTTTTATTACAATTGTTTTACAAATGCTATAATGCCTCCTGAACCAAAAGTATTGTGAAACAGTTCACAGTAATAAAAGTATTTGCAATTTTAACTTCTGATCTTCAAGAGAGCACATCTTGGAAAGCAGCATATCACGTGAAACCGTCAAATGATCTGATTTGAGTCTTTCTTTGCTCCACCAGCTGGAGTTTGAGCGGCAGGTGGCATCCTTGAAAGCAGCCAACGCGGCTGAGAACGATTTCTCAGTGTCCCAGGCGGAAATGACCTCGAGACAAGCCATGTTGGAAAATGCCTCGGACATCAAGGTATCCCAGTCTTATTCCACAAACTCACCTCTGCTTTGCTTCTCTGGCTCTTCAGTCTTCTCCGTTTCGCTGGTCTCCTTTGCTTTGTATATCAGCTGCATTTTTATTCCTTTCTCTCATTGGCATTGTGACTCAAGAGGAAAGCGATCATTATATTTTTGAGAATTGTAGAAAAATGGCTCTTTGAGTGTTTAAGGTTGCAGACCCCCTGAGATAGGCAAACACCATGGCCGTTAAGTGAACCTTGTGGTCATTAAGTAAACACTGTGGTTGTTAAACAAGTCCATTTTCCCCAATGGGCATTTTTAAACGGAAACCAGAAGGAATTGTTGGAAACTGGCAAAAAACATAGAAAACCTCAGTCACATGACTGTGTGGGATGTTGCAACTGGTCATAAATGTGTGTGTGTGTGTGTGTGTGTGCATGGCTGTCAAAGCTCCAAAAACAGGTCAAGTAGTTATGGGGAGGACAGTTGTAAATTGAACACTTGCTAAGCAACCGGCCATTAAGCGAGGACCACTTGTATTTGGTTTGCCTTAAGGGTTCAGAGCTGTATGGAATCTGGTTTCCTTTGACCCTTTGGGGGATTGCAAAAGGAATCCGGATGCAGGAATCCTCGTAGGGGGAACTAGGATCGTGACCACCTAGCCACGCCCACCCAGTCACATGACCACCTAGCCATGCCCACCCAGTCACATGACCAAGCCACGCCCACCCAGTCACATGACCACAGCCACACCATCCAGTCACATGACCAAGCCACACCCATACAGTCACAGGACCACCAAGCCATGACCACTAAACAAGCCACGCCCACAGAACCGGTAGTAAAAAAAATTTGAATACCACCACTGGTTCAGGAGTGTAAATAAATGAGCTCTGCCTTTTTAAAAAGGATGTTTTTTTAAAAAATGCTTTTAAAAAACTTCCTAAAAAGTGACAACAATAATAATTTCTCAATTTTTCTCAGTCTGCTTCCGTAAGAGTACAGGTAGTCCTCGACTTAACAACAGTTTATGTAATGACTATTCAAAGTTACTACGGCACTGAAAAAAGTGACTTATGACCGTTTTTCAGATTTACGACCATTGCAGCATCCCCGTGGTCATATGATCAAAATTCAGATGCTTGGTGATTAGTTCATATTTATGACGGTTGCAATGCCTTGTGATCAGCTTTTGCGACCTTCTGACAAGCAAAGTCAATGGGGAAGCCAGATTCACTTAACAACCGTGTTACTAACTTAACAAAAGCAGTGATTCACTTAACAAATGTGGCAAGAAAAGTCATAAAACAGGACAAATGTTTCACTTAGTAACATAAATTTTGGGCTCAATTGTGGTCGTAACTCGAGGATTATCTGTAAGTGCAGGTAAATTGTGACAGCTTAGAATGGTGGGTGTTCTGCACTTTGTCACAAATATCCTGCGGGCTGATCCCTAAAATGATGAAAGCAATAAAATGCAACCTTGGAACCATCAGAGTAAAAAACAAAAAACAAAACAAAACACAGATCCAGTGGGTGAAATAGGTTTAAAAACTCCCCAAACCCCCCCTCTAATATTCTTCATTTTCTGTTACAGTTGGAGAAGTTTAGCATCTCAGCTCACGGAAAAGAATTGTTTGTCAATGCAGATTTATATATTGTAGCTGGGCGTCGATATGGCTTGGTGGGCCCGAACGGGTAGGTGTATTTTATTACAATTATTATACAAATGTTACAATGCCTCCTGAACAAAAGTATTGCGAAACAGTTTACAAATTAAAAAAGTATACCCTAACAATATAGTGAGACCATGTTTTAGTGGACTAATTGGGAGGACTAGATGTCCAATAATAAATTTATGTGAGGTTGCAGAGCCCACAGTGATTTTCATCATTTATATAATATTTCTATCTATCTCTTTGTTTGTTTCGAAAATTTATATGGCTGCCTACTCAATTGCAGCGACTATACACAGTAGGGGGGGGGGAAACCCCACCCTCCCCAGCAACAACACACAATCGAATCAGCCATTTGATGGGCTCCATCCCACTCTGGGTTCCCCAGGCCTGCTGGCAAAACCACGTCTTCAGGGCCTTCCAAAAGAGCGTCAGAGTGAGGGCCAGTCTAATTTCCGAAGGGATGATGTTCCAGAGGGAGGGAGCCACCATGGAGAAAACCAGGGGTGAAATCCAGCAGGTTCTGACAGGTTCTGGAGAACTGGTAGCGGAAATTTTGAGTAGTTCGGAGAACCGGTAGCGGAAATTTTGAGTAGTTCGGAGAACCGGTAATGGAAATTTTGAGTAGTTTGGAGAACCGGTAGCGGAAATTTTGAGTAGTTCGGAGAACCGGCAAATACCAACTCTGGCTGGCCCCAGAGTGGGGTGGGAATGGGGATTTTGCAGTATCCTTCCCCTGCCACGCCCACCAAGCCACACCCACCAAGTCACGCCCACAGAACCGGTAGTAAAAAAAATTGGACTTCACCACTGGAGAAAACCCTTCTTCTAGGTCCTGCCAGGTGTATCTCCCTGGAGGACGGGACCCGCAGCATTCTTTGCCTCCCCGCTCTAGTGGGTTGGGTGGATGTGACCGGCAAGAAACAATCCCTCAGATAACACATTTGACAAGCAGAAATCTGAACTATTCCTCCAATTTTTCTACAGATAAAAGGCGTGGAAGAAAAGAAAGGTCTTCAAAAACAGGCATCTAAATCTTTTAATAGTAGATACCTCACAAATTAGATATGAGGATGTGTTACTTCTGCAATCTCTACTGTTTTATTTGATTACTCGCAACATTTGGGAAAAAAAAGTGTGCTGACTGTAATTTGTCCGATACTAATATCTTGCTAGGAAAACCACTCTGAAAGGGGAAGTGGGTAGATTGCGTTTCTCCTCATGCACCTTTCCATAATCCAAAATACTTGGGAGAGGCTTTGATGGTCAACTCCAGTGCCTATCTTTCATCTGATTTCTATTGTTCTTTTCAGGAAGGGCAAAACCACTTTGCTGAAACATATCGCTAACCGGGCCTTGAGCATCCCTCCCAATATTGATGTGCTGCTCTGTGAACAAGGTAAAGCAGAGGTCTTCAAACTTGGCAACTTTAAGACTTGTGGACTTCAACTCCCAGAATTCTCCAGCCAGCTATGCTGGCTGGAGAATTCTGGGAGTTGAAGTCCACAAGTCTTAAAGTTGCCAAGTTTGAAGACCCCTGAGGTAAAGGAACAAGGGGGGTGGGGTAACCAGCCAGGAAACTCTTGGGCTCATTGGTCCCTTTCTTTTAGGAGGGGGGAAGGAATTAAAATTCCCATGTTGCTGGGCTGATGGGTTTTGAAATCTAGTACAGTTGGAGAGTGTCCGGTTATAGCATGCCGGTCAGTCTGGTACCGTTTATCTAAGGCAGGGAGACTTTCTATTGTTTCTCACTTTAGACCAGGGATCTCCAAATTTGGAAACTTTAAGACTTGTGGACTTCAACTCCCAGAATTCCCAGCATGGCTGGCTGAGGAATTCTGGGAGCTGAAGTCCCCACAAGTCTTAATGTTGCCGGGTTTGGAGACCCCTGCTTTAGACCTTTGTGATTCAGGAAACCAGTGGCTTTCTGGAACTTGTGAACCAGCACCATAATCTTTGTTTAAATGTGACAGGAAGCTCAGATTTTCTGATTGTTTGTCCGATCTCTTGGCTGCCCAGTTTCTCATCATTTGATGACAGTCCACAAACAAATAACCCACTGCGTGTGGAAGACAAGCATATTATTTGTCTTTATTACCAGGATTTGGTATGCAAGGATTCAAAGATATTTTTCCCTTTGTTTGAAAAGTTCTTAGCCTTTCATAAAAACCATGCTATTCGACTTAATGATACCCTGTTTATCTGGATTATCTTCTTTCCATTTTCTCCTCCTCTGCTTGTTCCTCACAGAGGTTATTGCGGATGAGACTCCGGCAGTCCAAGCTGTGCTCAAGGCTGACACCAAGCGACTGAAGCTGTTGGAGGAAGAGAAACATCTGCAGGCACAGCTGGAGAAAGGGGATGATGCAGCAGCAGAGCGCCTGGAAAAGGTATTCAGGAACCATGATGGGCTTTTTACACTTGGTGTGGGAACGGTTTGCCCATGATTCATTGACAGGTAGTCCTCGACTTACAACTAATTCACTTAGCATTTGTTTGAAGTGACAGTGGACCTCCCCTCGGTCTTCTTATGACCCAGATTTGAAGTTCTAACAGCTCCCCACTCTGGCTCGGCATCCGGCCCACATTTTTTACCATTTGCAGCACCCTGTCGTCACATGACCACAATTTATAACTTTTTTTTTTTGCTGGAAACCACCATTTTCAGTTTCTAGCAAAAAACCACCCACTGTGGATAATGGATTCCCATAGCAACTGTGGCTATTCACTTCGTCCCGCCTTAGCCATGAAAGCCGGCTGGGCGACTTTGGGATACTCCATTTCTCTCAGCCCAACTTACCTCAGAGGGTTGCAGTTGTCGGAAAAATAGAAGGAGGAAGTCGTGTTCTTATGTTCACCACCTTAAGTTGTTTATAAAAAAATAATAGCCAGATTATTAAATTTTCATGACAGAACAATTAATCAGTGGAACAACTTGCCCCCAAAAGTTGTTAATGCTCCAATATTGGAGGTTTTTAAGAAGAGATTGGACAGCCATTTGTCTGAAATGGTATAGGGTTTCCTGCCTGAGCAAGGGGTTGGACTAGAAGACCTCCAAGGTTCCTTCCAACTCTGTTATTCTATTCTATTCTATTCTATTCTATTCTATTCTATTCTATTCCTATTCCTATTCCTATTCCTATTCCTATTCTATTCCTATTCCTATTCCTATTCCTATTCCTATTCCTATTCTATATAAATAGCAGCTATAAGCCTTGCTGGGCCAGTTTGGTACCTCTGTGATGAGGAGACAGAGTGTCTCTCAACATCAGTTGCAGGGAATAAGAAATGGGCAGAGCGTTTGTTCATAATACTGTGGGCATCAGTTGAAATGCTCTAGGGAAAAGGATGTTGGACTAAGTAGTCCAGTCTTTCCCAACCTGGTGGCCTTAGATGTGCAACTCTCAGAATCTTCTAAGGTTTTTAGGCAATTGAATAGAAAATGCTAATAGAATTGAAGAACCCGTCTGCATCCTATCCTAACCCTGACCTTAACTCTAGCATCCGGAGCAGCCTGATGTTCTGATATGCCCTTCCTATTCTTCACTGCCAGGTCTATGAGGAACTGCGGGCTATGGGAGCAGCAGCAGCGGAGGCCAAAGCTCGGAGAATCCTGGCTGGGTTGGGCTTCAACCCTGAGATGCAGAATAGGCAAACCAAGAAATTCTCAGGAGGTTGGCGCATGAGGGTCTCCTTGGCCAGGTAATTGTTGAAAGACAAATATCAGCCAGCGGGATGGAAAATAATGTAACCAACTACTCCAAAGCAATCTACTTGGTTCACCACTTTCCTTATGTTAGTCCATCCAAATCTGGTTCCCTCCAGGTGGTCAGGCTGGCTGGAGATGATGAACACTGCAATTTTAACACATCCGGGGAAGACCAAATTTGGGAAGACCTTCTGCTAGATAGACCAATGTTTGGGCTTGATAAGAAGCATCTTCCAAACCCCTGTTGGTCTTTCTAAAACTAATGGGAGAGATACTGTCTTGGCTTACAGTGGTTGGTTTCACATGGCAACCAAATCCAAAACAAAAGAAACCATTTTATGGCTTCATATCCAATCCATAACTTCCAAATTTATCTTTTTTGAGAGAGAGAGAAAAAAGACCCTAATATAACTTTGTCAGTAAGTGTGTGATGGTTGTTAATAGGTAGCCATTTGGGAATAATTGCTTTAGCTAGTTTGCCCTGAGTGGCTCAAATGTTCAGACTCAGTTTAAGAAAGCTTTGTTAATTCACAATAGTAATAAAAAAAAAGTGCCATAGCTGAAATGGATTGCCATTAATTTCCTCCTCTTGATTGCAACCGAGCATGCATTTGATAAACTAATCTTTCCGTGGTGGTGCAGTGGTTAGAATGCAGTATTGCAGGTTATTTCTGCCGACTGGCAGCAGTTCGGCAGTTCGAGTCTCACCAGGCTCAAGGTTGACTCAGCCTTCCATCCTTCCGAGGTGGGTAAAATGGGGACCCAGATTGTTGGGGGCAATATGCTGACTCTGTAAACTGCTTAGAGAAAGCTGTAAAGCACTGTGAACCAGTATATCTGTTTTTTAAGCCAAGTTCTTTTTCTTTTTCTTTCCCTTCTGTCTCTAAATCTTTTTCTCCCCCCCCCCCCCCCAATCCCTGCCTCTCCTTAAATGGATTTCTTTTTTGCTGGTTGCTGGACTTAAGATTCTGTAGCATTTCTTCTGTGTTGCTTCTGCTCAGTAAGGCATCAACACGCTTTGTGCTCTGTTCCTTCACTGCTTCTTCTGTCTCCTTCCTCGAGTCTCCGTTACAAGTAGTCCTCAAATTACAACAGATCGCTTACTGACCATTCAAAGTTATGACGGACTTGTAAAATGGGACTTCTGACCCAATCATTTCTTTTTTTTTTTAGAGCCCTGTTCATGGAGCCCACATTGCTGATGCTTGATGAACCTACCAATCACTTGGATCTCAATGCAGTCATCTGGCTTAATAAGTAAGTCACCAGCTAAGCATACTGGGGAAGAGAAAGTCAGTTGCTCTGGCTTTAAGTCTCCTTCAAGTAATTGGACATTGTTATGGAGCAGATAAATATCTTGGCAAAATTCCAGAAGAACGTTGTAAGGATGTACAGTAGTGGCCAAAGTTGTGGAAACCTTTTGGGGAAAGTATACAGTATTTTTGATGTTTGATGGCTAATAACACTTTTTTTTTTTTTTGAGTATTTTCATTAAAATTTTTTTCCTTGTCTATTTTTAGCTCAGTTTAGTCTTTTCAACCTTTGTTTGAGAGATAAAAGTGGCTTTTTTCGTGAAATTCTAGATTTTAGGCCAGTCTGCGCCGAACAGTCCTTGCACTCAACTTCTCATTGCATTGCGCCATGTCATCTTGTATACACCCAGATGATTTTCTACTTTCACGTAGGCACAGTCTCTTAATTCTTTTATCATCACTTGCTGTTGTGCACCTTTTCCTGCCTTTACCAGTGTGGTTTTGTAGTGACTGAGTCTCCTTATACATCTTCAAAAACTTAGAAATGCCACCTTTGGTTAAGTTTCCACCAATTTTTCTTCTAATTTCTTTATAACTGTAGCCTTGTTCACTTAACAATACAATTTTACATCGCTTTCTGGGCGACCAGTCAACTCTTTGCACCATTACTTTAATTTTATTATGTTTTACAAGCTCACTAAATGAAAGAACACAA
This sequence comes from Thermophis baileyi, assembly GCA_003457575.1. Classification (NCBI taxonomy): domain Eukaryota; kingdom Metazoa; phylum Chordata; class Lepidosauria; order Squamata; family Dipsadidae; genus Thermophis; species Thermophis baileyi. Next base: position 983,460 of record QLTV01004266.1, on the reverse strand, counting down.
AAAAACCCAACCAACTTGATACTGATCACCTAACACACTGACAAATGTCCTCTCAGCTTCAATACAGGACATCAATAACTGAATCCTACTATGAGCTGATTGGCTCATTGCCAAAACAAGATGACACCTGATTGGCTTTCTAAACACTCATGCTCATTGGCTACAATCAGATGAAGGAAAGCTACCTGATATCAAACTAAGCAAGTTGTGCTTCCTTTTTCTGGTTATTTGGCTATAACTTTTCATAGAATACAGATAATTGAACAAACTTTGTTGCATTACATTCTTGATTAAATTATCTTTACATTGATATATATTTTTATGGTACTACTCCAAAAAAAGTGGTGTTATTAGCCATCAAACCTCAAAAATACACTTTTCCCAAAAGGTTTCCACAATTTTGGCCACTACTGTATGTCTGGGCCACGTTAAATGATCTGTAAACAAAACTTATTCTATTCTTACCTTTTGTTTTTCTTAATGACACTGGCAGTGGTTCTAGCCGCATATAAAGAGATTGTGTACACACTTACCAAATGCATTGTCTATAATATATTATTACATTGTTTCATTAAATCAATTTCTAACCTGCCTTTCCATCTGTCAACAGACTCGGGGCAGCTACCAGCATAGTATGATAGTAGTATTTAAAAACAAACTTATATATTTGAAAATTGTGCCAAATATACAGATGCTAATACCTTAGCTGAATGAAACAGAAATAATGAAATATATCCTTTAATTATTCAGGGCTCTTTTCTTTCACACTAGTTGCACCATTCTCATATTTACATTCTCAGTCACATACACATAACTCAGGCTGGGAGGAGTTAACAGTTAGTGAAGCCAATCCTAACGTAGTACAGCCCACTCTTTGTTTAGCGACTATCTCAGTGACATTTACAAATACAACAGTAATAAATCATAATTTAAAAAAAAATCATTCTTCAACCAATGTGCCTGACAACAAAAGCCTTCAGTGTGAAACTGATTAAAATCCGGCCAGTTTCAGGCAGTTGCTGAGGGTTCTAATGAATTAAGATCACAGATCTGAGGTAAATTAATTTAATTTACCCTTAGCCCTTTTTAGGGCCACACTGCACCATGGAAAAAAGCAGCTCATGAAGAGATATGGCTTGAATATCTGTCCACCCTACGAGGAGTCAAAAAGAGGGGGCGGGGAATTGCTAGGCACAAGACACTGTGAGAGAAATTTTGTCTAAACGAGATACCAGCAATCAGTGATCTTTACATCTCTCAGGCAAGTGTTCAGTTAGTGACCATTCCACTTAACAACCAAGTATGGTCGCTGAAAAAGGAGAGGCTGAATTAGTTGTTGTAGCTGTTGTTATTTTAATTCCCTTCTATTCTTCTTTCAGCTATCTCCAGACGTGGAAGAAAACCTTGCTCATTGTTTCCCACGACCAGGGATTCTTGGATGATGTGTGTACTGATATCATCCACTTGGACATGCAGAAACTTTTCTACTACCGGGGAAACTACAGTGAGTGGTGATAAGGGTAGGGGCTTTGTGAGATGGATATACATATGAATCTAAATAAAACAAATAGATAAATAAAGTGACAAATACAAGAACCAGGGAACCAAGCTGCCAAAATACGTAAAATATATAATTCTTGGATTCATAATGTGAAAAAATCTGTATTTCAAGCCACAGAGTTGGAATGTTTGTTTCTAAAATCAATTTTAAAGAAATCTAGAAATAGATTTCTAGATTCTGAACCCAAGAATTATTTACCTTAAAATGGCCCATCCACTTTTAATTAAATGTCAAATGTGTTGAATTGCTGGGTGTTTTTGTTGAGTGAGAAAATGCCCAGGGTTGCAAGCGTGCTGTGCTTCAGGTATTACTTACTTACTTACTTCAGAAAGTAAGGTTCTACACTTAGGCAAGAAAAACAAAATGCACAGGTATAGTATATGTGGTACCTTGCTCAGTAGTAGTAACTGTGAGAGGGATCTTGGAGTCCTGGTGGACAACCATTTAAATATGAGCCAGCAGTGTGCAGCAGCTGCCAAAAAAGCCAACACCGTTCTAGGCTGCATAGACAGAGGGATAGAATCAAGATCACGTGAAGTGTTAATACCACTTTATAATGCATCGATAAAACCACATTTGGAATATTGCATCCAGTTTTGGTCGCCACGATATTAAAAAAAATTGAGACTCGAGAAAGAATGCAGAGAAGTGCNCTAAACCATATGAAGAACGGTTGGAGGAACTGGGTATGTCTAGTTTAATGAAAAGAAGGACTAGGGGAGACATGATAGCAGTGTTCCAATATCTCAGGGGCTGCCACAAAGAAGAGGGAGTCAAACTATTCTCCAAAGCACCTGAGGGTAGAACAAGAAGCAATGGGTGGAAACTAATCAAGGAGAAAAGCAACTTAGAACTAAGAAAGAAATTTCCTGACAGTGAGAACAATTAATCAGAGGAATTACTTGCCTCCAGAAGTTGTGAATGCTCCAACACTGGAAGTTTTTAAGAAGAGATTGGATAACCATTTGTCTGAAGTGGTGTAGGGTTTCCTTCCTAAGCAGGGGGTTGGACTAGAAGACCTCCAAGGTCCCTTCCAACTCTTATTCTGTTATTGATCCAGTTCCCTGGAACATTACTTAATGCTGCTGTATGTGACTTAACATACAGTTTTTCCCGCTTTGGGGGGGGAAATCCAGGACAGAATTTAATGTTTCGTTTGTCCCTTGAAAAGATAGAATGAAAGGGGAAAGTCATTACAAAGATGGCAGAAGACCCAGAGCGTGACTCCTGGAAAAATAATTGGGATGCTGCTGTTTTAGGGGTGACCTTAACTTGAAATAAGTTGCACCCTACAAAGAGATGTAATTTTCCTCCCCCCCCCCAGACTTCTTTGGAGTGAGAGGCTGCTTTAAAGATATCTTAAGTGGGCTGAGGCCTGGGTGAGGCTCAAGAGACGATTTCCGAATTATTTCTAGGTCCTAAGAGTGCCTAAGAAAAATTCATTATGGCCTCATCAAATCTAAACCCTTGCCAAATTCTCTGCATTAGAGGTAATCCTCAACTTACAAACACAATCGAGCCAAAAAGTTCCGTTGCTAAGCAAGGCAGTTGTTAAGTGGGGTTTGCCCCATTTTATGATCCTGTCACAATTGTTAAGCGAATCGCTGAAGTCGTTAAGCGAATTGTGTGGTCGGTAAGTTAATCCAGCTTCCCCCATTGACTTTGCCTATCGGAAGCCAACTGAGAAGGTTACAGATTGGTGCCACTGTCCTAAATACATGCCAATTGCCAAGTGCCCAAGTTTTCATCATGTGACCATGGACATGCTACAACAGTCGTAAGTGTGAAAATTGGTCATAAGTCATTTTTTTTCCGGTGCTGCTGTAACTTTGAACAGTCATTAAATGAATGGTTGTAAGTCGAGGACTACCTGTAGTCCCTAATCCATTTTTTCTCAAATTTAGGAACTTTAAGATGTGTGGACTTCAACTCCCAGAGTTCCCCAGCCAGCTACGCTCTAGGAATTGAAGTCCACACATCTTAAAAGTTGCCAACGTTGAAAAGCACTGTCCTAATCAAATAGATTGATATTCCAGAAGGACAAAAGAGGGGTTTGTCATGGGTGAAACAAACTGAGATTTGGATCATAAAAATAAAATACCGTACTTTTCGGAGTATAAGACGCACTTTTCCCCCCACTAAGCAAGGTGGGGATGGAGAAATAGGCTAACCTCAGGATTGTATTTTGTCAGTGACTTTTAAGAAGATGTATCAGCAGAAACAGAAGGAGCTGCTCAAACAGTATGAGAAGCAAGAGAAGAAGCTCAAAGACCTGAAGGCCGGGGGAAAGTCGACAAAGCAGGCAGTAAGTGTCTAGCTGTGCCAAAGTAGAGGACTTGCTGGCCGAGAAATGTTGTGCAATTACTGTTTTCTCTGGGCTTCCTCTTAGCTGAAGTGACTTTTTTGAGGAAGCAGGACAGTTATGCTGAATTAAATCTGCGGTCCTAAGCACGGCGGAATTTTGCTTCCTCCCATTCTCTGGATATCAAAACCATAACAACGGTAGCCCTCATTTAAGGACAACAATTCGGACGGGCAACCCTGTCATTAAGTGAGGGGGGTCATTAGGTGAAACCACTACTGTGCTTTTGATCTTATTTCAGCTTCTTTGGCTTTACAGACCTGCAAAGGTCATATATGCAAGGACTGGCTGTAAAGTTACTTTTCCATTACTTTCATAACCACAAATTTTTACCTCATTATTTATTTATTTATTTATTTATTTATTTATTTATTTGCATTTCTATGCCGCCCAACTCCCAAAGGACTCTTGATGCAGTTGCTAAATGAGGACTATGTTTAATAGTTATAAAAATCTTACCTTGAGTTTGGGGTGGGGTGGGGGTCAGGACAAGATTCTTCCTCCAGCTTTGAAGATGATAGAGAGTTGACTCTCATAAGTAAATTTGCCATTTTGTGTGGGCTTGTTTGAAGGCAAGCATCCTTGATCACAGAAGCACAATATACAAGCAAAGGAGTTCTTGGTGCTCTTTGAGCACGGCTGTTTGCTTGCAGAAGTTACCTAATTAGGTAACATCATCCGTGCTTGTCAGTATTCTGACATCCTAGCTTAATTGAGAATGCTAACTAATACAGCTGTGCTCTATTTAATCTGGGATACACCCTGAAGCCCCTTCTGACTGTACTAACAGAATACAGGTAGTCTTCAAATCGGAATTAAAAACATGCCAGTTGTTACGCAAATTGTCACACAACCAACTTGATTTTACATTTTTTTGCAGTGATCACTAAGCAAATCACCATGATTTTCCTGCTTGAGCAGAGGGTTGGACTAGAAGACCTTCACGGTCCCTTCCAACTCTGTTTTTCTGTTCAGTTCAGTTTACTTTATTAATTAGCCCTTGGGCCACATATCAAAGTGCAGAGTTCCAGACACAAATTATTATTAAAATCTGATAAACAATTTAAAATGGAATTGGATAAAATACAATTTAAAGTGAAATTGGAATAAAATACAGTTTAAAATGAAATTGGAATAAAATACAATAATTTAATATATAGATAGATAAAATATGATAAAATTATATTTCGGTATCACCCCTACAATCTACCCCAATCGGTCCCACATATGCCGATCTCAACCAAACAATTTTGCTTAAGTCCTGTGCTGTGTTAAATGTTATTTTCAGATTCTGGCTGCACGTAAGGTAAGTTGTTTTGATATGGGGATCCCAATGGGTCATTCGTTTCGTATATAGACCAAGGTACCTGTCTCTCACCCTCTTATAAGGGCGACAATCAAATAGGATGTGCTTTTCTGTTAATTGTTACAACTTCAAAGTTTCTTTTCTTCTACATTTTCTGATTGTTAAGCGAATCCATGGTGGTTACACAAGCCCACTGTCTGCAATGGGCATTTTGCCAGAAACTGGAAGTAAATGCTGATTTCCATTTTAAAAAGTCATAAATTGTGGTCATGTGACTGGAAAACTTCAAATGATTGGAAAACGAAGGCTAGTTGCGGAGTGTGATCACCAAAATGTGATCACATGACTGCAGAAGGGGAGACCTCATCAGAAGTTCTGGGTCATAAGCACAGATGTTCCCGGTTCGCACCGGTTCTATAGAACCGGTAGTAAACTGGTGGTGACGTCACGGAGCCGGTTCTGTCAGTGCCAGTCCTTGGACGCTGCCATCTTTCTTTGGGATTTTTTTTTTTTTTTTTGGAATTTTTTGCTCGTTTTTGCTTCTGTGCATGCGCAGAAGCCGAGTTTTCGGCACCACGCATGTGCCGCCATCTTGTTTTTGGCTTTTTTTGGAATTTTTTGCTTGCTTTGCTTCTGCGCATGCACAGAAGCGCGTGCGGCCACGCAGCGCGCAATGCATGCGCAGCCACGCGGCGCAAGAGGAAGCGAACCGGCAGTGAGGTAAGTTAGAACCGACCCCTGGTCATAAGTACCTTTGGGGGGGAGGGATGTCATAACTTCAAAGGGTTGGTAAGCAACCGGTCACAAGTCAAGGACTACCTGTAGGCCATTCAGGTTTCTGCCTGTTGGAGATTGGCAAATCTAAGATCATCCATGAGAAGAGCTAATTCCCACTCTGTCAGGAATCCTGAGTCCTGCCTGTTTGGTGCCATCAGAATCCCTGCCACAGTTTTCAGCACTAAAGAAAAAACATTCTTGTTTTTGAAAAACATGTTCCTGTCACTCCTCTGTCTCCCCTCCGTGCCCCAAAGAAAAGAAAGACAGCCTGTTCCTTTTGTAACCTGTTTTGCTTGGTCCAGGAAAAGCAGACCAAGGAGGCCCTGACGCGGAAGCAGCAGAAATGTCGCAAGAAGAACCCGGATGAGGAATCCAACGAGGCCCCCGAGCTCCTGAAACGGCCCAAGGAATACACCGTGAAATTCACCTTTCCTGACCCACCGCCTCTTGCCCCACCCATTCTGGGCCTCCATGGTAGGGCTTCTCCTTTTGCAGGGCAAATTGTAAGGAACGGGTGCAAGGGAAGGATTAGGAGCCTGAAGAAGTGTGAGTGGTTTTCTTGGGGGATGGGAAAGAACTCTTATCAATTTTCTGAACTCTGTTTCCTCCTCCTTCACGCATTGTTAGAGGAGAGGGAGGGAAGTTGAGTTTCTGGCTGCTGCTAAACTACAATTCCCAGTGTCCTTTGCTCTGACCAGGCTGACTGAGGCATCTGCCGGAGAGGAAGTTGAGCCCATATACCCGGCAGCCATGTGATTTAAGTTCCTGCCTTAGTTTTTGCTGATCCCAGATGGCCGAGACAGGATTTTGCCCATGGATTGCTAATGGGTGGAGAAATAATTGGGGAGGTTTACGCTGTCTCTTAGCTTCCCCGGTGCTAGAAAACTGGAGCAATAACAAGAGTGTCTGCATGTACCAAGGATTCTGTCAATAAGATGAGCATATAGTTAGTCCCCGACTTACCATCGTAATGGAGCCTGCTTATTATCGTCGCAAGTCATGACAGTTGTAAAGTGGATCGCCCATGTGACTGACCTGATTTTCCGACATTTTTTATGATAGTCGTTAAGCGGATACTGCGTTAAGCAAATTCATTGCACGCTATGGAGTTTTGCCGAAAACGTGAAGTATAAACCAGTTTTCAGCAAAAGTGTTGTAAATAGCAATCACGTGACTGTTAGCCACAGCAAACAGCCGTAAATGCAAGCCAGTTGCCAAGCAACTGAACTGTGGTCACGTGATTGAGGAGGGTAGGTGTCGGAACTTCAGAACCCGGTTGTAAGTACCTTTCGGGGTTGGGAGTCTGTTATCACTTCGGTTGTATAGGAATTAATGGGATGGGAGATCAGACACTATAGGATAGTCTGTGTAATCTTCTGATTTAGGATTCCTAAAGATTTCTTTTTATGTTGCCTTCCCATCATGCTTGTAGCTAGTAGCCCTGGCCCAGAGGGAGAAGCTGCCTTCAAAATGGCTGCAACACACACACACACTGCATTCCAGGGAGATTTTTCAGGGGAAAAAAAGCTGGCGGCATCTTCAACAGAGTGTGGCAAGTTTGCAGCACTTTTCGGAACATAGGTTACTGATGTCTTTTAAGATTTCATTATCTGATAAGGATAGGGCTCCCAGGGCAGCTTCTATACAATCTGTGGGTCGGTTCAAAGCAAATCACAATCCTTTGCTTTGAGACTCTCACTTCGGAACTCAGGATGAAAAATGGGACGAGGAAGGGTGAGCTAAAAAAAAAAAAAAAAAAATCCCAACAACCTCATTTCAAATTCTAATTGTTCAATCGAAGCTCTGCTATTTTAACCAGCTGGGCTAAGAACTGATTTTTTTCAGACTGGCTGTTACTTGCTGTTGTTCTATCTAAACTACTTTTGTGTTCTCGAGAAAACATTTTTTTTTCCTTTTGATCCTTATCTGAGGACCCAGATTGTTGGGGGCAATATGTGTGAACCGCTTAGAGAGGGCTGTAAAGCACTGTGAAGCGGTATATAAGTCTAAAGTGCTATTGCTATTTGCTATCTCTTTGCTTCTCTTTTAGCTGTGGACTTCAGTTACGAAGGACAGAAGCCCCTTTTCAAAACTTTGGACTTTGGAATTGACATGGAATCACGAAGTAAGTGATGTGGAAGGAGAGAAGGCAAAGTTTTCGTGCTGACAGACTTCTGCATACGGGTATCATTTGTCTTTCTTGGTTTCTGAAAGGAGTTTCTCCTTTTAAAAAAATTAAAAGTGCTGCAGCTGGGAAAAGTCACTTCTGGCTCCTGCTTTTGATTTAGTCCTCAACTTACCACCGCAAGTGAGCCCAAAATTTCCATTGCTAAACAAGACCGTTGTTAAGCAAGTTTGTCCCATTTTACGACCTTTCCTCCCACAATTGTACAGCGAATCACTGCAGTTGTTTAAGTTAGTAACCCAGTTGTTAAGTGAATCTGGCTTCCCCTTTGAATTTGCTTGTCAGAAGTTTGCAAAGGGGGATCAGTTCACCCTGGGACACTTCAACCATCATAAATATCAGACAGTGGTCAAGCATCTGAATTTTTTTTTTTTTTTAAATAATTTTTATTGTAAATTTCCAATTAAAAACAACACGTAAGTAAACAAACATTACAACATATAAAAACAAACATACATATCACTTATACATAAAATATAATTCCATTAATACAGCTTTATGCCATCGTAATTTCTTTCTTATTTCCAAATTTCCCTAGTTTTGGCTATTGTGATATACCTAAACACTTATTATCTTTTCCTATTTGATATATACACTTTTACCTATTATCCCATAGTTTTTTACTCTTATTTACATTTTATACATGAACAACCTTTTAAGTTTACGATTACATCTATCACATTTCTCTTATTCCATTTTATAACGTATTTCATTCTTAATTTATACATTAATTTTACTTTTCTTTGCGAGCCAATCATACCATATATTCCAAATTTTATAATACTCTGTTTCCTCCCTCTCTCTTAGTTCCATAGTTAGTTTGCTCATTTCAGCACATTCTAGCACCTTTTTTACAATCATAGCGCTTGAGGGGATCTTATCTTTTTTCCAATTCTGTGCGAATATGATTCTTGCTGCCGTCATTATCTGTTGTGTAATATAATAAATTTCCTTTTTCACATTTTCTTTCATTATTCCCAAAAGAAATAATTCTGGTTTTAATTCCAGTTTTTGTTCTGTTATTTCCTCAAGCCAATTTTTAACTTTCTTCCAGTATTTTTTTGCGTCTGAATTTTGATCAGTGCTTCAACGGTCATAAGTGTGAAAAATGGCCATAAGTCACTTTTTTCCAGTGCTGCTGTAACTTCGAATGGCCCCTAAACGAATGATCATAATTCGAGGACTACCTGTATTGAAAGATGGCGGGGGGGGGGGGAAATGTCAGATTCTTAAAAACTTTGTCTGCCTGGCAACATCTTGTTACTAATGATAATCCCTTCTCTTCCCTTTTTCCTGCCTCTCAGTCTGTATCGTGGGCCCCAATGGGGTGGGGAAAAGTACACTACTATTGCTGTTAACCGGGAAGCTTACACCGGTAAGTACCATCTGTTCAAACTTTGGCTTCTCTTGGTGTGGATTGTCCTCCTGAGATTTCCTTTTCTCTCTTTTGGGCTCTTTTTGACCGAGCCCTAGATGAGTGCAAGTGATTATTGGGGGAAGATTTTAGGATGAGTCCATGAAAAATGACTTCTCTTTTAATCTGATGGGATTGCAAGGGAAGAGAACCAAAGCAATGCTAACTTCCTGTTTTCTTTTTCTTGTCATCTTTCCAGACCAGAGGAGAAATGAGGAAAAACCACAGGCTAGTAAGTATCGGTGAGATTTCAATTGGGATGTGGTGGGAAGGCAATGTACAATTTGAGGGGGGGGGCCTATATTGGAGTGGAAAGCAGAGCTAGCATTCAGGGTAGGAAGTCTTTGGTCATAGGAAGCGGTGTACACATGGCAGTTGTAGCTTTGTGTTGGTGTACTCTGCTTGGAGAGGAGATAGTTTGATTGCAGGATATCCAATATACTGTACCTTTTGGTCTTTTCACATATTACCATGTTTCCCCGAAAATACGACCTACTCAGAAAGTAAGTCCTAGCTTGATTTTTACACATGCGCCCAATATAAGCCCTCCCCCCCCCCAAAATAAGCCCTAATTAAGACCCCGCCCACTCCAGGGTGCACAGGTAAAAATTAAGCTGGGGGGGGTAGAGCTGCCCTACTACTTACCTTCGGACAGTTGTAGTCAGGCCTCGCACACCTCAGCCCATTTCTTCTTCTGCAGTTGGCAAGGCTTTCCTGAAGGTCTCTGTAGCCGATAACAGAGCTCTGGATCGATCCGGAGCTCTGTTATCGGCTACAGAGGCCTTCAGGAAAGCCTTGCTGGCCTTGCCGGACAAAGAAGTTCCTGAAGGCCTCTGATAGCGAAAGAGGCCGGGGGCGACGTGCGCAGGTGAGGTGAGTCAGTGGATGACATTCTCTCTTCCCCCCCCCCCAAAAAAAAATAAGACACAGTGCCTTTTTTGGTGGCAAAAAAATACAAGACAGGGTGTTGTTTTCGGGGAAAGACTGTAGTATGTCTGCATGCACCTGCTTCTTCATGTGTTCAACTTGGCAGTTGAGACTTAGAGTAAAACATCATCACACAATTTGGAGACTGATTTCAGGACAGCATCATGCGTTAAATTAGAATTAGGCAACCTGGTTATTTCCTGCCTGATGGTTTAGATTCCATTTCACGTCATCCCAGCCGACATGAGCCAGCGACAAGGGCTGATGGAAGTTCTAGTCCAGGAAATTAGGAAGGCCTCTGACAGCCTTAACCTTGGCCAAAACGAATTGGTTGAAAGAGAGATGGAGAAGGTTTCAGAAGCAGAATCACAGAAGGCACCCTGCAATGCCAGGTGTGGCAGGTGTGAATGATGTGAGTTAAGCTTCAGTGGCTGTTTGAGTGAGGTTTCATCCAATTTTCCTTTTTTTTTTTTTTTTTTACTCCTGGTAGAAAGTTGGCTTCTTCAACCAGCAATATGCCGATCAGCTGAACATGCAGGAAACAGCCACTGAGTATCTTCAGCGCAATTTCAACCTGCCTTATCAAGATGCCCGTAAATGTTTGGGGCGGTTTGGTCTTGAGAGTCATGCCCACACCATCCAGATTTGCAAGCTGTCTGGTATGGGACACATTTCTTGGGAGAAGGGAAGGGGGATGTTGGGTCAAGAGCTTCACAAGGAAGGGACGGGGGCTGCTAGCATAGCTTTCTCCACCTTGGCATGTTCCAAATGTGTTGGATAATAAACGACGTAGCTAAGCACACCTGGAGGGCACTAAGTGTTGGCATTTTAGTGATTAAGAGTCCATCTGTGTCTTGAGCAAGACATAAAGACGCAGGCTGTAGAAAGATAGGCCAACGCTGACAGCCTTCAAAGGGGACTTGGTGGGTTCTTCAGAAGCTCTGATCTCCATGCCCTGTTTATCCTTCCAGATGTCCTTTCAAATTCTGATGGGCGAGATGCTGTCTGCATCAGTTTTGGGGAAGCAAGCATGTTTTTGCTAATCTTCTAATTTCTCTCCTTTCTCTCTCCTTTGTTTCTCCCCCCCCCCTTATTACCAGGGGGACAAAAAGCTCGCGTAGTATTTGCTGAATTGGCTTGTAGAGAGCCAGACGTCCTTATTCTGGTGAGTTTATCGACGATCACCTATATTGAAGTCTGTGGTATTTTCCCCCAGCAAACCCAAATCCTTGCCTTGTCTCCTTGTGCTGATAGACTAGAGGGATATTTTAGCTTGGATTAAGAGCTGTCTCTTTAAGAGATTGCATTATGGGGAATGTAGTCGGAGATTGCACTCTGGGGAATGTAGTCCATGACGTGACCACATCTGTGTGTTCTTATTGGCCATCGAGCTATAATCGAGCTGCTGGGTAATTGTGCCATGCAGACCAGCGGGCATTTTTAAGTCTTAAACAAAGGACCATGCAGCAGCCGCAAGATGGGGGGAAATGAATCTCTTTTCACCTACGTGTAATGGGACAGATTATGAATATCCTGAAGAACCTCATCTTGAATATGTAAGTCTTTGATATGAGGATGCCGGACAATAAACATAATCTGCATGATTTTCCCATTTGCGTGGAGTTTTATCTTTCTGAGAAAAGCGACCCTACGCTTGAACCAGAACACTCCTTCTGCACCAGCATGTTTCATAGGCTATCAACACCATTATCCCATTGTGGAAGCTGAAGAGAAGCCAAGAGTCCTTAATTGTCTCTTCATTCCCTTTCCCCCAGGATGAACCTACGAATAACCTGGATATTGAATCAATCGACGCCTTGGGAGATGCTATCAACGACTATAAAGGAGGTGAGCGAAAGCTTGTTGGCTCTGAATTCCAGTGGTAATCATACGTGATAAATACACCTCTGCTCGCTCTTCTTACCACTATGCTGTCCTTACAAATTTGATAGGTGGTACCGGAAAGTAGAAGGAAGGGACCAGGCATTCCTAAAGTGACATTGGGTTTGTCCTATCCTGTCCCATATCTTGCCTTTGTTATTGTAAATCAACTTTGCTCTATCCTATCACTTGGCAGGATGGGAAAGACTGAAAATGAAGGGCACCGTCTTAGTACCTAAGAATGATAAGTTTCTGGTCAAGTCACTATGAATGCCAGAACTAATACATTTGTAAGTCAGGGTTGATTAACTGAATAATTTGTACATAAACACAATTGAAGCAGCAGTGCCCAGCCACACCGGGCTTTGCTGCAGATCTGGAAGGCAGCGCCCCCAAAATAAACAGGGCTAAGACTTCACATTTTGAAGGGTTTTGAGGATTCTGGGCGATTCCTCAAGTACTTATGTTAACCATTCATTCCCCCAAGAAAAAAAAAAAGTAAAGATAAGCCAGATTTGTAGCCTTGTTCTTTCTGGTGGCCACCGAAGTAATGTTGATGGGCTGCATTTTTTTTTTATTATTTTTTTTTTTGCACCCTCAACCTAGGATATTTGATGTCTTAAGAAATAATTGCTTTTTAAAACGATTAGATAAATTTGGGGGAGCTTATTTGGGAGAAAAATCACTAGTTTGCCTGCCTCTGCTTTAGTAACCACTTGGCAAATGGTTGGCTCATGTTCAGTTCCGATTGGCAGTCTCTGGACAGCTCTTGAGTGCACCCAAGGAAGAAATGTTTTTTTATGGGGTTTGGAGGTCTTACTTAACCCATCTGTCTTTTCCAGCGGTGATCATTGTCAGCCATGATGCTCGGCTTATCACGGAGACCAACTGCCATCTGTGGGTGGTGGAGGACCAGACAGTCAATCAGATTGATGGCGACTTTGAAGACTACAAGCGTGAAGTGCTGGAAGCCTTGGGTGAAGTCCTGGTCAATCGACCAAGAGAATGAGGCCATGAGAAGCAGGAGTCACCGGAACATGCACAGCCTGGTTTCCATTTTTCCAGTGGAAACTCCGCCCTCTCAACAAGCAGGGCTTTATTTATGTAACACGGAGGGACAGATCTGAACATATGCAAGGAATTAAAAACTGTTGATACTTTAACTCTTCTTCTCTTTCTCTCCCACCCGCATGGAAGTGAACTTCTCAAAAGATGATGGGTGGGTGGGTAGGTGTCCCATAATGCCTCCCCCCACCCCCCGAGCAGACATCTTGGAAGACCACTCTCACTTTACAAATCTCTCTCCTTTCCTTCCACTATTTTTAGGAATAGTTGGAACACAACATGTAAACTTAATAAATTAAAATGTGGCCGTCACTCTTGTGGATGGAGTTCCCTACTTTTTTTATAGTTTGATCAATACAGGTAGTCCTCGACTTACGACCACAATGGAGCCCAACATTTTTGTTGCTAAGCAAGACAGCTAAGTGAGTTTTGCTCCCATTTTATGGCCTTTCTTGCCACAGTTGTTAAGTGAATCACTGCAATTGTTAAGTTAGTAACACGGTGGTTACTGTATTGAATCTGGCTTCCCCATTGACTTTGCTTGTCAGAAGGTGACAAATGGTGATCACATGACCCCTGGGACACGGCGACCGTCATAAATATGAGTCAATTGCCAAGCGTCTGAATTTTGACCATGAGGATGCTCTAATGGTCATAAGTGTGAAAAATGGTCATAAGTCACTTTTGCTATAGTGGCGAATATCTGTAACTCGGGTGTAGGATGAGGAGGAAGGTTCGTTCTCCGAGCTTGTGGGTTGGTTTCTGAACGTTTTGTTACCAGGCTAGGTAACATCTTCAGCGGAGTTGAGGGGTGTCGGTGTCAGTGTTCTTCTGTTTATAAGGGCTCAGGTGTGGGTGTGTCCAGTGAGGGTCTTGTGACATGTCTTGTGATGAGTCAGCTTTGAGTCATCTGTGGGTCTTGTGATGGGTCTTGTGATAAGGAGATTACCTCAGGTCAGGGTCGTTGGGAGGTGAACTGGTGTGCGAGGGGGGGGGAATTGCATGAGGTGGTTAAAGGTCGATGCTGTCTCTGGTTGGTCAACTTCGCTGAAGATGTTACCTAGCCTGGTAACGAAACGTTCGGAAACCAACCCACAAGCTCGGATAAGTAACTTTTTCACTGCTGTTGTAACTTTGAACGATCGCTAAACGAACTGATGTAAATCGAGGACTACCTCTTGAAGTTGCACTTTTTGGTGTGTATTGTTTTCAGTCACTGGAGGACACCCACAATAAATTTGTGGAGAAAGCAAACAAAGCTCACAATATTCAGTACTCCACCTCAAGGGATGCATTTTTTCCCCCTTCAGTTGGGAGAAACTGTGAGAGGACAGTGAAAAAGTATTTGCTTATATAGATTGTGGATTGTCCTGCAGCTTTTGAAGAAGATAGGACAGTCCCCTCTCAAGAATTGTCTAATACATTTTCTTGTGAATTGCAGAAAGTTGGATTAAATGATCCTTGTGGTCCCTTCCAACTCCACGATTCTTTGGTTCTATGAGTCCACTATATGGAAGCAAGACCAATGGAGGAAAAAAGATCGTAGCAATCTTTTCAACTGTCCCCTTATCCTGAGAGACTCCTAACTTGGCAGTAGTCTAAGTTCCAAAGGATAGGCAGTCCCTTCCTTCTGTTTTACAACTCCCATTGTACCTCCTTATTGGTCCCAAAGGTGCTTTTTCAAGAGGCAGAATCCTTCCATTCCCCACCATCCAGTCAGAGATGAAGAAGCTCCTTGGATGAGAAGTGAAACGTCTTCAAAGAAAAACCAGAAAGTCCAGTTGCCTCTTGAAAAAGCACCTTTGGGATAACCATGACCTGGATGACTTGAGAATCTCCATAGACATCCTCCTTATTGGCTAAGTTGCCTTGGGTTAAATAAGCATTAGTAATCAAACATCTGAAGGGAATCTCAGTGAACCATGGAAAATGTAATGGGCTGCTATAGCCATAATCGAACTAGGAACCTTAAGTGGCTTTGCTTCTTTTCAAGCTACACACTTATCTTGAATCTTGCAGGAGGTTAAACAGGTGCACTCACTTTGTATGTCAACACTCATATGATTTGCTGATTTTCAGTTTCATCTTCTTTCTGAACTTCAGTATTTATGTCACATCTCTTGTCCCATGGATACCTCAATAGGGTTCAACCCAAGGCAGTTCATAGGTGGGTTTGTTTTTTTTTTGTCATACTCCATTAGGGCCACGCTACCCAGTTTCCCCACAGTCACCCTCAAGATGCTTCCCAGATAGCAATAGGAAATAACCTGGGGTTTTTTTGTTTTGTTTTTTACACATGGCAGAAATGCTTCTTAAAGTCTTTTTCAGTTGCAATTTGGTTTGATCTTAAAAACAGGAGTTAGAAGTCCCAGAGAAATTCAAACAATTTCTTAAGTAGTCTCCTGTACAAAACGCCTGTTGTGATTCACATAGCAGTGAGCTTGGATCAAATGTATTTTCCACAAAGAAAATGGATGTTTTTAGGTACTTCTAGGAGAGAAAAATATTTACAGCAAGAGGTCTTTGAAATTCCAAGGTCCAAGCTCTTTTCCTCCATTTTCTCTTTATTAAATTGTACATACTGAATTCATTCTCCAATGTTATACAGATAATGTTACCATTTGAATTACAAATAAACAATATATAATACACAAAGAAAAATTAAACAGATATCCAGGTTTTTGTATCGTCAACAACATTTTCCCAGGTTATTTAAAATTTCCTCCCTTGCTGCAGGATAAAGATTGACTTCCTTGTTGGCAGATTAATACATAGTAATTAGCAAATTGGATGGATTTAGCCTTCTGATATTACACACTAATTAGTTGGCTTGCTCACCCCTGGAGCAATAGGGTCTTGATCAATACTAGTATGTACTACGGATGTTCCTTCAGCATGTGCCCACCTACACAACAGAGATTTGGTTGGAGGCCATTGTATCAGGGTGAACTCTCCCCTATTTCTGTACTTAAAAACATCAATAAATAGCTTTCTAAAAATCCACACCATTACCAAAACACGTAGTGCAAAAAGGAGTATGCATACACCATGTTTTTACCTCAGTCTTGTATTTACATTTTAGGCCTTTGCAGTCAGGTGATTTGTTATTGAAACTGACTTAGAGAATCAAGATCTTACATTTCCTTCCACCCTCAACTGAAAGTAAAATGTGGCCCTTTGTTTCCTGTTTACCTAATTCTGTGATGAATTTCTAGCTTTTGACCATTTGTATCAAAACATACAAGAGAGAAAAACATACCGACCCTGGATTAATTCTCTTGCAGACATATAGATGAGCTTCACCTAAGTATTATTTTAGTTCAATAAAGGTTTCAATAATGCTGCAGACGGTCATCTCTAGATCAAATCCCAAGGATGCTTGAGAATTCCCACGGCATGCTAAGATACTACCCTACCATCTGCACACAGTAATCAACTTCAAATCCATCCTGCATACAAGACGTGTTTTATGATACTGGCCTACCTCACACATGTTGTTATAATGTTCAGTTTGGGCTTAATCTGTTAGGTGGCCTAGTCACTGTGGTTTTAGCAACCTTGTTTTCATGGTATGGTTTTTGTAGCAAACCATGACTAAATATGTGTAGAATCCCTGCCATTATAAGGAACCCTACCTGTAGTAAGGAAACAGTATGTTTACTGCAGGGGGAAGATAATTGAACTACAGGTATATAATAATAGCATGCTTTATGCTTGGAAGTCGCTACCTTTTAAATCAGCCTGTTTGCACCCTGTGGATTATTTATTCATTGTTATATGTCACCCATCTCACTGTTACAGTGACTCGGGGGGGGGGGGGATGTAGTTTTAAGGCAGAGATAATGGCTTTCCTGCTAGAGAAGTCTATAAATGGACTCTGGGCAAAAGCAAACCAGCTTGGTGTCATCTTAACAATTGCTGACCCAGATCCTTTATATGAACCTATTCTTCATCCCACTTTTATTTCTCGCAAGAGTGATACCTCTATGGAAGGAAACAAAATTCTGCCCAAAGATTAATCAGGATATTAACCATGGCCAAAACCATAGAGCCAACCATGAGAAGGACACCTCCTCCTGTATTTCCTTGGTTACCTCTTATGATTGGTGGACACAATACTGCTCCTCGCAGATTCTAACAGAATATTTGGCCTCCCTGATTTTGTGGTGTGAACTATCCTGCCTTAACGCTATCCTGTAGAGCGTTTGAGCCTCCAGTTGGCTGTTATATCATGAGGATCAAATCTCCACCCACCTGAAGTTGTGAAAGTGCTAGGGCCAATGCACTACATTGTTGTGTGGTAAAGGAACTTCAACTGTCAAAATTCTTATCTGTCTTCTAAGTCACCCTTAAGAGTATCAATTCCAAGATCACTTAAAAGAGAGTTGAGTGAAGAATCTAACTGAATTCGTAGGAAATTCTTGTGTGAGGAGTAGCTGACCTTAAGAGCTGGACATATGGTAGTTTTCAACAAACTCGTTAGAAATGTATTTATTATTAACTTGATATGCCACCCATCTCACCCTTAAAACATCTAGTTTTATCCTAAGTCTAAGTTCTGTACTGTATTTTGCTTTCTTTTGGGTTTCTATATTTTGGACCTCAGCACTTTTCCTGTGAAAAAAGGCAATGTTATGGAAGATCAACATGACTAACTCGTTCTCTCCACACCAAATTACGCCTAGCGGGTCCTCTCCAAGGAGGCAGCTCAATAAAAGGCAAGAGTTCTGAGGGGAATAGTACTTAAACTTGAGATAATCAGAAGTATAGTAGCATGAAAAAGCTAGAAAAGCTTAGCTACCGTTAGAAACAATGGTTACCAAAGAGAGCAACTGGCCTTATAGTTCAGTAATGTCTGGAACATGGAGGGAGAATGCACAACTTGCTCCAAATTATTTTAAACAGATTAGTTCAACAGAAAAAAAAATACAAGCAGAAAGGGCAAGGCTTCAATTTTACATAACAAAATTATTTTTCACATACTATTTTAGTGTGGTACTTGGGAAGGATGGATGACACACGAGAAAAGATGACCTTGCTGCATGCTGTAAAAAACACTTGATTTTTCCTTTAAAGTTGTTTTGGTACCCAAAATAAAGTCTTTTATAAATCTTTGGAAATCTTGTAATCTTTTACAAAAGGTTATACTCATCTTATGGGTCCCATTTGACTGTCCTTACCCTGTGTGTACATACTATCTTCCAAAGAAACTCATATTATCCACCAACTAACACCACTGTGGGCTGCCATCATTTAGATTTAGCAATTCAATTTATTATTCTTATTTTTCCAGGTCTACATTTCTAACTGAGGAAATAGGTATTTAGACTGTATTCCTCTTCAGGATAATTTTCAAACCATTTTCAAACGTTTTGTAAAAGATACAGACACATTGGAACCTTTGATGTTTTCTAGGAATACTTTCTGAAAGAATGTGTATGGTCTTTGCCAAAAATTCTTCCAAAGAAATGCTGCAACCCCTAAGGAGCAAAGTTTTATTGGTGTGATTTTTAACCCAGGGAAGTGGGGTCAAGGGCTGCTTGACCAATGAATGAGCCCATCCAAGCAACTTCCAATAAGTATTTGCTTTATACTCGGGATAATTGAAAACAGCTCAGAACTGAGTATGTAGATTCCATTCCCTCCTCCCATCCAAAGAATATCATTATTCATCTAAAAATTGTTCAATAGTGCTAGCATCTTCAAGCTCTACATAACTGGCTGGTTAATGTACATTTTAAAGACCTGGGAAATTATATTCAATTTTTGCCAACAGAATGCAATTTCCAAGCTCAACAATGAACATGTCCACACCACTATCAATAGTTAAATTAGATATTTCTTTTTCACCATGTTTATTACTAATGTACAAAATATACAAAACTTAGAGCGAGACATTTTGTTCCCCCTCAGGAGAGAGGTTGCTGCACCCACTTCAGGATGAGGGGAGATGAAAGATGTTGTGTGAGTCCACATCTTATGAGACCGTTTTTTTTAAAATAAAAAAAACAAACCACAACCAACAATGTAAATCAGGAAAACAAAAGTTACCCCTTAAACCATTAAGTCTCCAGATTGAGTTTTCACAGAAAACAGTTTGTAAGTTTCCCCCAATGGCAGACTTAGCACCAAGGGAAACCACATCTGTGCAGTTCAACATAGGGCACTGCAAGGGGTATTTTACAAAGGGGCGGATGGGGCATCCTGGTTCAAGGGGGTATTATTGTGCAAGTGGCAGCTGCCGGAATTCCCCATTCTCCCATTGGGCCTTTTAGGCAGGATCAATGGATTTCCGGCCCTTGGATCTCCCAGAACGACGCACAAGCAGTTGCTGCACCCTCTCCCCTGCCTCACACACACACACACACACGTTCCTAAAAAGGACGGTTTTCCTGCCGATGCCAGCTCTTCCTCCAGACCAAAGCAATTCATCAGTACCGGTCTGGTTCGCGGGAAGTTGAAGAACACTGCCCAGTTAAATCAAGGCTGAGAGCAAGAATATCCCCTTCCTTTTGCTGGTTCCACAGGAATATTTTACATAAATTGCTTTTAAAACAAAAACAGAAACACACAACCACCCTCTTTCAAGTCTCTTGTGCTTTCCAGTCATTGGTTGCCTCACCTCCCCAGATGGGGAGGGGGAAGATGCCTCCCAACAGTTTCTCTTTTGAGGGGGTGTCAGTTCGTCAGTAGCAGCAGATGCCGAAGGAGGAAGTAGTCACATTCCCTTGCTCCAAGCATTTAAAGGGCCTCACAGAAGCCAATAAAAAGCAGGTGCAGCATCAGTCAGAAACGGGAACCCGAGGCTTGTTGAGTTCAAGGTCAATGGGAATGTGCGCCAGATGCCACAGTCAGGATAGGTGAGAGGGACGCAGGCTCCTTATGCTAGGGCAAGGGCGGCCCATTGACTCCGGGGTGGTAGAAGGCACAGTTGTTCTCGTATCTGCAGCTGCCTTTCATGGTGAAGTGACGACATACAGGACGCTTTGATCTATCTGAAGGGCAGAAGGGAACAAACAGGGAACAGGTCAGCCGCAGTATCACTTCCCCCCAGCAAGCCTACTGCTCTCTCTAATCTAGCACAACTCCCAACCCAGAGCCCGATAAGCAGGGCACTAAGATCACAATTTTAAAAGGGCAAATTGCATGGCTTTAAAATAAAATAGGTTTATTTTAAAACCTAGCTTGACATTACTACACTATGAAGTATTTGCTTTTTAGAAGAACCCTCCCATCCCCAGCCCCACCCCCACCTCCCAAATCCCTGTAATAAAATGCCACTCTTAAACTTGCTTTTATGGCTGCCTGCTTCTTCCCCATGCAACTCAGAATGCTAAAACCAATCCCTCTTAAAAAACCCATCCCCCATGGGCGCAGGAATTAATATTTACCTCCACCATGGCCGCCTCCGTGCCCCCAGCCGTGGTCCCCTGGGTGACCTCTGCCATGGTCCCCTGGATGTCCCCTGCTGTGGTCCCCTGGATATCCCCGGCCGTGGTCCCCTGGATGACCGCCTGGATGTCCCCGGCTGTGGTCCCCTGGATGACCGCCTGGATGTCCCCTGCTGTGGTCCCCTGGGTGGCCCCCTCCTCCGTGACCTCCGTGGCCACCACCGCCGTGTCCCCCTCCATGGCCACCGCTGCCGTGTCCCCCTCCATGGCCACCGCCCATGCTGTTGTTGGGAGGGCCCCCCCTACCATTGGGGGGACCACCACTCCGTCCGCCTCCTCGCCCTCGGAAAGGAGGCTCTCCACCTCTGCCGCCACGGCCTCGATGGAAAGGGCCGGGTCCGGGTCCTGGGCCGGGACTGCCACCTCTCATGCCTCCGTGGGGCCCACCACGCATGCCACCATCGGGAGGATCCCAGTATCCATCGTTACACTGGGGAGGAGGTGGGCCCATCATCCGCGGTCCATTGGGCACACCAGGGCCTGGGGGCATGTTAGGACCGCCTGGGCCTCCATGTGGTCCTAAGGAAGGGAGAAGAGGTGTGAGGTAAGTTAGCTTCAGACCTGTTAAGACCTCCAGCCGCCATCTTCGCAGCCTTCTGTAGACCACGCCCTCTTCTCTTGCCACCCCACCTCTAACTGTTCCCTTCCCTTATTAACAGATCTCTGCTTACCAGGCATAGGCCCTGGCCCTCCAGGAGGGAAGTGTTGCATATTTTTGGGCCCTGGTGGGAATCCGTTGGGGACCGGGCCAGGTCCTGGTCCAAGCAGCCCATGTGGGACTGTAACAAAAACAAAGAAGCTGTTAATTAAACCAGTATCATTAAAAAAAAAGAAAAAACCTAGCTAGACTAATACTCAGACCCGGTTAAGGTATCTTTTTTTTTTCTTTTAAGGGCACTAAGTAGACTTGTATCTGAGTTCCCATTTTCAAATCTATACAAAGGGGAATACAAAGTCTGATACATCAGACTTTGGGCTTATGGGAATGAAACAAATTCAGCTGAAGGCGAGTTAACAGCTAAGGAAAAACAGCCCATCGATCTCGGCTATTCTTTTTACCTCCTGAAGGACCTGGTCCAGGCTGGCCCTGCAAATTGCCAAGCAAGTGCTTAATCTTGTCAGAATAATCTGGCTGCTTCATCAACTCTTCTGTTTTGTGATTGTTTGAGCTGCCCTGCACAAAATAAGAGAAATTGAAGAAATTAGAACGTGTGTTGTATCTTACCCCTGCCCTATCTTCCCATTGCTGCTCTGATCCTATACATAAACCTGCTTAAAAATGCTATGCCACAAGTGAATAGTGATTCAGTCTTGCACCCTTTGCACAAGGGTCTCACTTGGAGCAGAAAATGGGTTTCAAGAAAGAATCCCATTTATCAGCTTCACTTACTCATAACTTGGAAACTCTCCTATTATTATTTGTTAATTATCCTGGTCTTATTTTCTGGAACCTACATTTTTTGGAGGTGTTTGGGCAATATGAGACATACGAGCTGGGGAATCGTTTAGGGTTCTGTGCTACCTTCAAGGCAGATGACATGTGTGAATCAAGGGCCACGTTTCACGCTTTCTCAATCAGTCATCGTTTCCACTATTTAAAAAAAACAAACCACACACTATCCTACGACGCTTCTAGTTACCATGATGGAGGTGAGAATCTCCTGCATGTTGATGGAAGAAGAGCTGGGGTTGGGGCCCTGCGGATTCTTGCCTGCCCCCATGCTGCCCATGAGGTTGGCCAGGACCGGGGGGAGCTTGGAGCCCCCAGCTCCGTCCGGAGACTGCGAGGCGGTGGATGGGTCGAGTCTTTCATCGTAGGTGGCCTCATCCATGGAGCATTCCTGAGAGAGGTGACAGAGGAGACACAAGGAGTCAAGAGGGATTGGCTGCTGGGGAGCTGGGTGCTCAAACCCGAGGTGGGTGAGACTGGCAACAAGAACTTGGGGGCATACCAAAAGGGGGGAGGGGCTGGAGGACCCTAGGGCAGAGCAGCTACATTAAGAAATGTTCCCCATCTCCACTCTGTTTCTGTTACGCTCAAAAGGAAACAGAAACACAGAGAGGGAGATAGGTTACAGCACATAGGACTTACAGTACCCTTTCAGAAAGTTCTCTGCTAAATACAATGGAACTTGGGAGCCTTATCTGTAAGTACCCTGAGCTAAAAGAATAGTTGTCCTATTTTAAAATTTAAAGGCAAGCTCTGACCTATCATTCCCACTCTACTATAGCCCACATAGTTTTGTCTGTTTAAAATAGAGGGTGGAATAAAAAAGGGACCAAGCATATTTACCTCATCTAAAGGAATCAGCTTGGGTGGCACTGGCTCATAGGACTCTGGGTCTGGTTCATGAGGGCTGTCAGGAACACTGAGGAAAAAAAGACAAAAAACATCAGCTTGATGTTAAATAAAGGATGGAGGGGAAAAATGGTCAATTTGTATTAGCTGAGATAACTGAGCCTGGAATGTTAAAAGTAGGTGGTTTAAATCTCTGGACAATATATGAATTAAAAACTTTCTTCTTCCTCCTCCCACAGAAACACTGTGAGGAGAAAAATCCAAATGATTAGCAACAAAACTGCATTTAATAGAAATTGAACAGACAACCCACCAGAAAGCATCTCACTTTAGGATCCAGAGGCTTATTGGAATTTAGAGCATAGCAAACACTTACCTCATGATCGCACTGCAATGAGGAACAATCAGACAAGCAGTCAAAAGGGACGGCTTGAGACCAGTTGGCTCCGAATCACTATCTAACATTACTTTATATAGCTTAAACCCCCAAGCACATGACTTTCGGGATTTTGCCACGTTGCCATGACAATTGGGGCAGTTTCCCTTCCCTTCTACTGCAGTATTTCAACACTGTTACTTCAGCATGTATCGTTAGGATTTAGTTCCCTATTTCCCACAACCCCAGCTCACCACATCCTGTCAAACAAAGAACCAAGGATGGGGGTGGGGAAAGGGGATCCACACATTGAAACATATACTGCAGATTACAGTTTCAACAGACAGAAAGCACAGGTCAGCAAGCCTTCATCAAAGAGCCGAAGTCTATATTATTATTTTTCTCACAACGCCAATGGGAGAAGCACAGCCAGATCTGCTCAAATGCTAAGCAGTACAGAAAAATTGGACTAGCCATATCATTTCCTTCAGCATTTTTTTTTATTTCTCAGCAATAAGTCATCATTGCTCTCTTCCTGAGTATGTTTGTGAATTGATCTTTTTATATTTAATTCATTACTAAGTCAACTATGCGTACGTATTTTCCAGTTAAGGAATAGCTTAGAATCTTGAGTGTGTATCCCCCATACAGATACATTTCAAATATGTCCAATAGTTTACTCACCTCTCTTTTGAGAGAAAGATCTCCTGTAAAATGCCTTTCTCGCGCTCAGCTTGAGTGAATTTCTCCTGACTCCCACTTCCTGGTTGAACCAGTGGAGCAGGCAAATCAATAGGCTTTGGGTAGACCCAGGGGACCTTCTCTTCCATCGCATCATGGCTAAGTCGACGGGCTGTCTCAAAGGCATGGCGATCCAACATTATTTCTCGCTTGGCAGCCTCCCCAAAGTCCTTGATCTTATTTACATTGACTGTAGGAGATTGAAAAGAAATTATATTCACATTTTATTTGTTTGCTTGTTTGTTCATTCATTCATTCATTTAATCCAGCCGCCTATCTCATTTGCATGTGACTCTGGGAGGTGTATAGAATTACAACACAACAATTAAAACCTTCAACCATTAACTCATTAAAACAGTCAAAAGCTATGGTTAAAAAATACAATAACAAAAAGACCGGGGAAAATAAGTTTAACTCATGCACAGCACAACCATTTAACAGGCTCCATGCTTCTATAAGACTTAATAAAGTTCCATGGAACTTAATAAATACCTAAGATTAGCTAATAGACAAAACTTTCTATGACCACAAAATGCTTTAAATGGTTTAAATAAAGAAGCAGTGAATAAGCATATCTACGTACAAACATAGAAATGTATATCTTTGTTAAGTATATAAGTAAACTTTTAAAGCAGAAAAATCTTAAAAAGTGAAACACTGGGATATATGTGCCTCCCAGTAAAATTGACATCCATTATGGCAGCCATTTTAGGAAGCCATCCAAAATATTGTTTAATTGTCTGAATGTAACCAAAGTGGGAAATTTCAATTCCTTATCCTATTCCACCCACTCTGATGCAATATTTTAAAGATCTTTGCCATCAACTTTTTGTTCTCAACATAGGAAATGTGTACATCTCTGAGGGGAACACCCAAACTTAAATGTCAGGCCTTTGATCCATTTGTCATAGCCCTCACATCTCAATCTCTACATTAGCTTCAGAAGCAGAAATATTAAACAATTACTAGTTTACAATAACTATCTTTACAGCTAACTATGAGGGGGATCAGAAAGGTAAATGGGGGTCATGAGCAAATAAAAGTTGAAAGTCCCTGCTCTAGGTCAGGGGTCTCCAACCTTGGCAACTTTAAGACTTGTGGACTTCAACTCCCAGAATTCCTCAGCCAGCTTTGCTGGCTGAGGAATTCTGGGAGTTGAAGTCCACAAGTCTTAAAGTTGCCAAGGTTGGAGACCCCTGATCTAGATAGATGACAGGAATAACTCCTTGTTCTGTGAGACTTGCCAGGATCGTTGCAATTTTCTTTTTTGGAAAAAGGGAAAAAAACCACCCACCTCTTTCTGTCTCATCCAATTCAAAGTAGAAATACTCCCGCAGTTTATTCTCCTCAGGCCAGCTCACTGTTTTCTTCTTTTTGCCCTTCTTTGTCAACTGGGTTGAATCAGCTGGGCTCTCAGTCGGCTTTGAATCCAATAAACCTCCATGCTCAGAGGAATCTGAAAAAGCAACAATACTTTAAAGCATGCTCCATGCGTCAAGTACTTGGAATAACAAAAGAAAGAAAATCCACCATCACTCAAAGCACCTTAGGCTGCCATGGTATTCCAGATACCACTTGCATAAATGAACACCAGTGACCGGCTGGTTAATTACCTAGGAAAAGGCTGCTAGCCTAGGCAAGTAAGGTTGGAAAAAGTATCACACTACAGATACAGCGCATCTTGTAACACGGAAGGCATTATTCTCCCTTCACTTATTATTATTATTATTTATAAAATTTGTATGCCGCCCAACTCCCGAAGGACTTACTTGTCTCCATAGGTTCAGGCACCTCTACAGCTGGCACAGGGGTACCAGGTCGATCCACATCCATTGGTTCCGAAGCTGGGTTCAGCTCTGGTGAAGATGGCTTGGCGGCAGCGGTTTCTGGAGCTGGCTTCCCTTCAAAAGGACTTGGCTGTGAACCGTGAGAAACAAAACACATTTAGTTGATTTCTAAATTTAAAGCCATCTCTGTAAAAAGTAGGATTGCTGGCTCTGCATGTTTCCTACCTTAGCTGCAGTTGGAGACAGGACTTTCTTTTTCTTTTTAATCTTGATTTCTGGGACAGGGGCAGAGTTTAGGGCATCCAAGAAGCCTAATCCTTCCATAGCTGGAGAGTAAATTGAGAAGGGCTTAAGAATCATTCTGTACTAAAAGTTTCCTAATGATATGAACAGCCTTCCTTTCCTTCTCTCCCGAGCCACTACTACTCTACTGATGTCCCAGTGTGTGGCCTTCCCCTGCCCCTCCTCAGTCAGTGCCAACATTCTCGGCTTTTACCCACTCTTGCTCCCAACCATCACCCAAAATCACTTCTGTGTAAAATAACTATGTTTTTACTCTATATTGAAACAAAATGGCCCCGTTTTGCCTATCGATCAAACATATCCAAGGTGCACAATCTGAGTGTAAAATTGTTCAAAACCCGGCTAATATGCATGGAACATTTTGTACACTGAGTTTTGTGTACATTCCTATTCAACATGAAAAAGATGATCAGTTGGGGAAACTCAGCAATCAACTAATGAGCAAGATCAAAGCACTGGACTTCTGTTCTCACTGCTTTTATCCTAGCCCATGTTGCTCCTTAACTTCATGGCTATGAAAAAGGAGAATGCCTTACGCTGTGCGGGGATGATCTTCACTTTAATTTCCTTGGTAGCATTGGGCGTGGTGTTGAGGGGTTTGTATTTCTTCTCAACAGGTGGGTTGTCTCCCACTGGGTTTGATATGCTATGGAGAAAAACAGTCAAGTCACTCAAAAGAGAAGACGCTGAATAGTTCACAGGGTTGGTAATGTCTTTCATGTCAAACAGATTCCCACTTCCAGGTAAATATTTGATCTACTCTCTTTAACCAAAAACAAAAAACAAAACCAAAACCCCAATGTAGAAGCAAAAGCAGTTGCTTCATTGTATGCCATTTTGTGAATATGTTGCTTTTTTTCCTGTGCCTGTCCTCTACTCCTCTGATCTATTCTAAGCCTATCTAAAGCTCCACAGGTCTCTCTGGGTGCAGCCCAGGCAGACCAAATATTCTTCATTTGTGTGTGGGATGATGGAATATTTGGAATTTTAAGGGTATATCATGGGAAGGTTTGGAAAGAGCTTGTTTATTTATATCAAGTCTAGCACAAATGATAAAAGAAGAAAGTAACCTAACTGGTGTTCTCCCTGCAATCTATTTCTGTTTTCTTTTTAAAGCCCGGATTAGATTTCTCCGAGCACTTCCTAAATACTTAAATGTTTACATCCAGTTATTACTTTAAAATTAAGTTCTTTAATTGTTTGAATACCAAAGCATTCCAGTTCATATATTAATTGGAGAATATCAAGTATTTATAAAAATGCAAACTGAACAAACTCTAGGGGTTCTTGGTGCTCTCTGAACTTGGTTGTTTTCTTATAAACATTTCACTGCCCTAACTAGGATGCACACTAGTTTCAGTAATGAAATGTTTGCAAGAAAACCACCAAGCTCAGAGAATACCGACTCCGAATTTCAACCCTGAGCTACAAATATTCTCCTTTATCAGTGAACAAACTTTCCTGAACTTCTAGTCTCCAAATACAACATTTCTTTTGTTATGCACAAGAAGTAAGAAACTTCTCCCCACTAATGTAACCGTCAAAGTTTGGGTTAAAAACTAGAAAGGTGCAGGCTTGCATCATTTGAACAATTAGAGTGAATTTTTTCCCCTTTAAGATCATATTACTTACATCTGTCTTTTCAGTGGTATTGGTTTGAAACTGTATTTATCAGGGGCTATTGCAGTATTTATGTTCTTTTTCACAGGAATGAGTGATGGCGTTTCCATTTCCAAACCTACAAGCAAGCAGCATCAATAGCAGAATAATTTAAAAATCCCAGAACATTCTATGAGCATGGATTGAGCTGTTTGCCCAAAACTAATGAAATTCTAGCTAGGCTGCATTAAGATAATTCTAACCTAATTGTACAGCCCATTAACAATTCTAACTGCACTTACCTGTGGAACGAAATTTGGCATGGCTAGGTGCTGTGGTGCGGAGAGATTTTGGTTTTTCTTTCTTCTTTTCAGGAGCCTCCTCAGGCTTCACTTCTGATTTGGTTTCCTGAGGTTTCTCCTGTACGGAAGGTGCTTTGCTTCTGTTTTCTTCCTTTCGTTTTTTCTTTTCTCGTTCTGCAAAGGACAAACAAAGCCAGTGGCTTAGAAGGGCTAAAGGATTAATGCTTTTTAGTCTTTCTGAAAGCACCCCTTTTACAACACAACATCCAATCACATTTTTGCCTTACAGAGATACTTTAAAAGCCTAACATTACAATGTCTGACAATACATAAACACAATCGCTTCTTGGACTTTTGGCTAAGATCAAGTGTAAAAAAATATAAGCAATACACTGGGGAGACAGCTTATGAGTTAACTGGGAATGTTTAAAATATTCTCTCTCTCTCGTGCTGATTGATTCCTACATAGCATCTCTTTCCCTCATCCCCAAGGTTATCCACCCATTCCATTATACCTGGAATACAAAGTAGATGATACACTTTAAGCAACACTGCGGTCCCAGATTATTGTAGTAAGAATCTGATTTCACTACAATAAAGCTTTCACAGTCCATGCTTCTGTGGAAATACAAAGCTACTAACCTGTAGGCTGGGAGCTACTCTGAGAGCGGATCACACCCATCCAGTCGCTCACCAGTATGGAAGCAAGTCGACGAAGTTCTAATAAGGAAAGAATGTATAAAGCACTCAATTAATTAAAAAAGGTTATTTCGAATATGACCCTACAAATCCAGAATGGTGTCCAATATCAGAGATCTGTATATGGTCAAGTGACAATTACCTTCATCGTCACTTGTTTTGCTGAGCTGCTTCACCAATTTGGCAGTATTGTTCTGAAAAAAAAAAAAAAGGAAAAGGAACAGCCTGTTAAATGACTGTTACAAATTACAGGGTGTATCATCGCAGATTATCACCCTTGAAACTGGGAGTACTGTTTTGAGTACTGAAATACATGAACCTGAAGAAAAGTTAAACCCCACAGTCCTCTTCCTTCCCTCCAATTTGGGACAAAACATTTTTTTTTGCTTTGATCTTGGAAAGGTCAAATTAAAAGGATAACGTCCACTATTGTGCAGTTAACTAACTTGTTTCAGATGATCCACGGTCAGAGGTAAGTGTTGGAGTGTGAGCAGAATCTGCTGGAGAAGGGGCACGTTACTGGATGCTTTTGAGCTTGTTAGCCACATGTTAAGGAGCTTATAGCCACCAACTTTGATGAATCTGTAGAATGAGGAGACAAGCCGTGGTTCATAGGTAGAATATTACAGCTTGCTTAAACGTAGGTTGTAGAATAACTACAAGTAGCTGGATACACACTTTAAGTCAAATAAAAATCACATTACTGTTAATGGCTGCAAAGAATATGTGCACTGTACATATGTGTATACCCACTCACATGCTTAAATTGCATTATTTATATTTTATTTAAGTGTCATAATAGTAGATAAGTGTATTATTAGAATTTCCAGGAATATGGAATTAGAATGAGTATTATGTCTTCCTCTCTCGCTATCATCGCTGCTCCCATCTACTCACATTTATACTCTTTCATTCCATTCCATTAATAAATTACCAATGTATCGGAATCTGACTGAAAGCAGATCAAGGTGGAGAAAATAGCGGTGGAAAAAAATGCCCAAAAGCCATAATAAAGGCCATGGGATTGAATTGAAATAAAATAATGGTACTGTTAGCAGAATTTTGTTAATAAAAAAAAAACCCACTTGCTTTTAACGCACTAAACATCTTGCTTTTGAAACTAGCAGACCTAACTTCATTCCCCACAAACATTCAGCAGAACTTACTTGGAGAGTATATCTTGTGCTGGGGTCTGCAACAGAATGTTCAAGTAGATGCAACGACTGACCATCTTCTGCGCATCTTTCATTAAACTGAGATGGGGGGAAAAAAGCCAAGAATGGAAAATTTCAATTTGGTTGCAGATAAAATGAATGGAGGATTAGTCTGCCAAGTATGTAAAAGCCAGTTAAAATCGGGAGAAATAGTTTGGGGGGGGGGGAGGAAATTAATCCACTCAATTACTCCATTCTTGAACATCATGTGTAATGTAACAGTAGGAAATTGCAAAATGCTGACAAACTTTCTTTTTTAAAAAATAGGTCCATCAATATCCTTTATTTTTCCACCTAAGTGGACTTATTCAATTCATATCAATACCAAAAAAACCCTTGGTCTCAACGAAGTATTAAAAGTAGTACAGTATTTCAGTATGCCAATATTTTGCAGTTACAGGTCATTAATGGATTCTTAACTCTGACACTTACTTAAAAATTTTAGTGATGCCTTCATGAGTTTTGACTTCTCCATCTTTGCCAAGGAAACAATCCAGTCCCTTGAGGAGCTCTTTTGGATCTATGGGTCTAGAACCCATGTTTTCAAATTCTGTCAAAAACAGGAGAGAGATGATATTAAATTCTTCTTTGGGAGGATAAAAAAATCAAAACTTTAATGTTTTTAAAAATAAAAAAGCAAGATTTGTCATTGTAGCATAGCAAACTAAATGCAAAAACACATGGGAAAAAGTCACTCTCTTACTAAGTGCAAAGTATTATCATGTATCTTCTAATCAGTAAGCCCTTCAATGGGGATTCTTGAAGTTTTGGGGATCCAATAATAATATTTTAACATCTATGAGTATTTTGGTAAAGGAAAAACAAAGAACCCCACTCCTTCATGTAAATTCATGTTCACTTGGCCTTAAAACTAGAGTCCATTTCTAAAATATGCAAGCATTAATTTTGTTGGTTCAACTAAAATCAAGTAAGTCAATTTATCTAAAGTCCACAGCACCTATTCAGTCCAAATTCCGGAACACTGCCCATCTGCCTTATTTTCCAAATAGAATACTGTTTCTCCTATCCCCAGAATTGCCATTTGTCTTCAGCTTAAAAAAGCCAGCCCAAGGTAGATAACAAGATATGGATTTCTCAGTGCAAATTTATTCACAAGTCTCACTGAATTCAATTTAATTTATTCCCTGCTAAAGTATCCAAGACTATATTCTTCTTTCTTAAGATCAGAATGTAATTGTTGAAGATGGTACCGGTATTTCCCCACCCCCACACTATTTGTCTTGTAGCACGCAGACTATTGCATACAACTACCCAGCCGAAAACACATAAGATACTACCCAAGTGTTACAAATGATGAACTATATCCCAGTGAAACTCCAGAGTTTACGGGGTCTCATTTCTCCAACATCTAATTGATCAAGCGTAGTAATAAAGTTCTTTGTTTGTTAGATTTCTATTACCCTATACTGGTGGCCTCTATAAAACTCATTTGATTCTGGATTCACACAGTACTTGCTCAATGAGTGCCAAAAAATACCCTAATTTGGTAGTAATTCAAATGAAAAATATTTCAAGCACCCCGATATACATGGTACGTTTTCCATTTGCCCTCAGGTCTTAGTGCAAAGTGGGAATCAATTAGCTGATCTGCAAATTATAGCCAAGTCCTCATCTTAATCACAGGGTTTGTTGTTTGTGCTCAGAAAGTTGTTTAATATGGGTTTGTGAGACTGTTATGTAGTTCAGAAACCTGCCACAATTCTTTGATGAAAGAGCAGTGTTTGAAAGACAAACCATCAGATGGTAGTATCAAAAGATGTGTAATAAATGTGTGTTGAATGTACTTGATCTTTATGTAAATTTAGGATTATCTGCTCCAGTAACATTTGGGTCACACATGGCTGACAGCTACTCAAAAGCATTGGCCCTTAATTTTAAGCAGCCGTTTAATTCCTAATGTGGCTAATCTAAAAACTTTTTAAGGTGTGAAAACATACTGGCATTTCTGTCAGCTCATTAAGCTGTGTGTAAATAAGGCCTATACTGTGGTATAAGTTTATATTTCATGGTAAATGGAGTTTATCACCCCATTGCACTAAAGGTGTACTTGTTGAAATTATGGTAAACCTGTAGTTTTAACCATCTTCATTCCACTGGATTAGATATGGACATGTTTGGTAATGGGCTTGCAATTGTATTACTGGGCTTGCAATTGCAAACTGCAATTGCATTTAGAAGTACCGTATGTAGACAGCATAATCAGGTGCATCTGATTAAATTCTTGTAAGTTTGATGCAGTGAAAACTGTCCATCTTAAAGAAATGAATTTGTCCAGGAATATTCCGTTTTGAATACAAAATGAAGTACAATGAATGTACCTTAATGAAATAACCTATTATTTTATGTCATCCTGCAGCACACTTTTGCAAAATTAAGTATGTTTTGGCCTTCCCCATTAATATGCCAAATATTTTTAAAAAACTTTCTACAGCATTAAGTAACTGCATCTCTGTGGTAGAAGCAATGACCAATAGTCAATGAAGCAGTCTTGTTTTCCACAGAAAGCATCTTCAGTTCTTTTAATATAGCAAATTGGACTAAGCGGATATCCTACTTTTCCAAAGCCATGTAGATTAGGTATTGTGTAGAAATTATTTTCCCCTAAAGCAGGAGGGCCCAGGTCCAAGTGTACTCCTGTTTTGGATATAGTAATTCTAAAAAGTCCATGGCCGGAAGAAATCAATATCCAGTTGTATTTTCATATGGAGGAAAATACTATCCAGGTACAGATGATAGTGGAGTGGGACTGTAAAGTTGTTACCAGTCTGTGGTGACTTGTAGAGTCCTTGTGTGGCTTCAGTCCAGTTCTGAAGAATTGCTATTGAAGGTCTGTATCATGAGTTCACCCAGTAATGGAAAGACCAAATGAGGTGGGCTTTGGAGACTGAACTCCCCTTTCACCTCACAACATGGCCTTCCACATGCAAGACAGCAATAAATTGTTGAGGAAAACTTGCACTGATGAAACTTGGGCTCAGCCTGCTTTGGTGAAGAGGACCTCAGTCTCCAGAGCTGTCATTCTGGCACTTTTTCAGCACTACAACCCCAGGAGAGAATTAAAAATACAAATGTTACTGATAATTTATGCCATTTCAGTTTCTAAACCCCACATCTGTAGTGGTTTTGCCAATAGTACCTACTTCAGTAACCAGGGGAAAGCATTCTTTTCATTCTGCCCTTGATCTCGATTGCCTGATTAAAGACTGAAGTCCTGACTGCTAACTGAAGTTTTGTTAGTTGCAAACCACATTTCAAAAACATTATTACATAATGATGCTGCAATTTTATTTTTTGAGATAGAACAAGGTAGGCTTTCATATTTCTGCTCCATTTGAACTGGCATTAACGATTGAGGCTCTGCAGCTCTATAACTGAAGTCATTCCGAGTGATGGGTGCATTACAGATCATGTGATTCCAGGCTGTTCTAAACTTAACCTTCCTTAGCTAACAGATTATGTTATTACGAAAGTTATATCTTTATGAATATTAGTAAGGAACTCCTACATAATTTGAGAACTTTACATTATAAACCAATGTTTTTTTAAAGAAGTAAATACTTAAGAAATCAGTGTGGCCATCATCTTGAATTTAATCAAGGTTTACAGGATAAAGCTTCACTTTTAAGAAAACAAAGAATCCAGCAGCACCTGAAAAGACTAATAAATATAATAAGGCAAATATGAGATAGTATTGAACATGTAGCAAAGGATATATTCAAGATATTCAAGAATATAAGCTTTTTAGTTTCCCTTTTAAAAGAAATGTTTTAAGGCAAGCGGCCCACAATATATCAACTAATTCAAAACTAATTTGTTTCACAATGTTCATCCCCAAGCAAAATTCTGAGTTCATTTTTCCCCGTGTATAAACAAAAGTAAAACATTTTAACTCAAGTAATATGTAACCTTCTCACAAAAGATTTCTGCCTGATCAAAAGTTACAATTCTGAAAAACAAAATTTCACTTAAAGAATGTTTGGCTTAACGTTTTTGAAGAACCAAATCTTAAACTTCTGTTCTCATGATTTCTGTAGGAATTAAAGGCAATTTAACAAAAAGTCAAGAACTATACTTTGGAAATTTCTTTGGCAACTACACATTAAAAAAAAAAAAGTAAAATGAGTTGCAATACAAGAGCATTTGGACTAAAAGGATGAGAGTAGTTTAGGCCAGATACACCATTTCAGCAAAACTGCTCATTCTTTCAACCAAATGTTGTTTTAATCTTGGTCCCCGTTTCAAGAGTGTTAGATTAGATTTTAATTTGAGGAACTGAAGTGGTAACCCAGCTGCCATTTTTAAGCTTACATAAACAGGCAGTTTTATGGCAGTTAATTATTTGAATTGTAAAACTATTAACTATTAAAACCTCAATTTTGAATCAGGTTCTAAAACTATAAAGCTATGAAAAAGGTATTGTTTTAAGACATACCAATCTAACTAGGTTGATTAGTATATTAGCAGCTAATATTTTTTTTTCTGCAACTGATTCCATATTTAGCACATCTCCATTAACTTAATTTGTTTAAAGTAGAGTTATCAAGTCTGAACACAAGTTTCATTCCAGATTTATCAACAGTTGTGTTTCAGAAACATTCTGAAAACATGTTTTCTTATAACTAAAGCCAGTTAGTAACTGTATATATTCACTTGGAAGCACCTCTCACTAAACCTGCTTTCAAGTACACAAACGGTGAGCAAAACTACAATAAATTGAACATTAAAATTCAAGAACTACCAGCTGTTTTGAAAATAATCCAAACTTGGAAGGTTAAGTAAAAAAGCAATGATATATATACATTAGAGTAAGTAGTTTTCTAATGTAACTTGTAGTACCAGCTAAATTAGACATTTATTTATTCATCATAATTGCAATTTGGAACCGGGCTTTCTATGAAGTTCAGCACTGGTTGACATATGATTCATTGATAATGTTCATAATTACACCCATGCTATTTTATCTCACATCTGAAATGTGACTGGATTAAAAAACCCAAACTTTTTGGCTCAAATCTGAAACTGTTGTGAGACCGTGACATCATTGTTAATTCTGCATTTAGCTAAATCTCAAGTAAAATATATGCAAGTCATTCATTGTTGGGGGGGGGAGGGTTTGAGAAGTTAAAGTTTCCATTATATTTCTTAATCATTAAACTGTACAACTTTTGCATCATCAGTAGTATCTGTCATTCTATTTTTATTAGTTTAGCATGGATGTGAAAAAAATCTACAAGAACATGTAAGCTTAAGCTTTACACAGCAGCCTCTAATCCTAAATGTACATATAAGAAAAAGTAAATGCATCTTGGACCTCATTACATTTTTAAATTTCATTTTAATAATGTATATGGAACTAATTTTATTATGAAGCACATCAACATGGCTGGGCTATCAAGCATCTAACGAATTTTAGATACATTCTACTTGTATCCTAAACTGTTGGTTTCCAGATCCTTCGTACTCGGTATGCTTAAAATTAAAGGAAACTTTACTATAATTTCATGAAATTCTCAATTTGATAAATGCTCTAAAAATAAGAAATTCAATCTCACACTTGTTAAATTACAAATTTCTTGTAGTTCAGTTATAGTTGATATAGTTCAGTACAGAAACTCATCTGAACAAATTATCTAGTCATCAAGTGACAAGTCTTTAAATGTTTCTCTAACCCAGTTTTAGAAGCTACACGTTAATTTGAAATTTTTGATGTCTTATTGTTTCTTAGTATTAATATTAGGTCTACATTTTATACCCAGATCTGGTGGATTAATATGGTAGACAGTTCATTATAAGTTTAAATAAGTTACCTTGATCACATAGGAATCTCAATGGAACAAAACATAATAGTACTTTCATCTTTCCAAAGATCAACCTTCACAAAGGAGATGGGCAAATACTAAATATTTAGCAGTTACCATCACTCTAATTGTCAGACAACTGCACAGTAACTTTATATCCAATTTGCAATGCAGATACTGTAATTTTTGTACATTGTACAATGCAACAAAATAAATTTTAATAGTTATCTATGACTAATGTCTAAAAAAACGTAATTTGATAGGAATTGTAATGTGGGGGATGTCCAGCATATCCCACCAAGATATTCCCATGAAAAAGGTAACAAAAAGCAGGTTGTTAACTGTTGTCAGACGCAAGCCAGTCAGGTCCTCGCCATTATGCTCTTTTGGTTATCACGAAAAAAATCCTAGACAGCTTTCCAAGAATCTCAGAGCTTGGATTTGCTAGAGTAAAAACAAGTTAACATTTAAATTCTCGAAGCCTGGATGAAAAACAGCAAAATGAAGGACATTGAAGGGGAGGAGAGGCAAGGTATAGCTACTAGAAACAAACATTATCTATGTTGCATTTCCCTCTCCAAAGTACTCCAATTCATCTGAAAATTAATTATCCAGGATTTGACTCCAGAGAATCATTCATTTTGTACCCATAGACACTAATACCAAGATTTTAATCCAAGAGACACTTTTATATCCTACAATTCTATTAATTTGTTAGCAAATTGCTTTAAAATGTGTTCCCAAGGGAATTACTAGTTACAATTCCTGTTGGTTTACTAGCTATTACAAGTACTGAGTTCATTACTGTACCGTGCTAAAAGCCCCTACTCCAAGAATGTCATATCAATCCATCAGTTGTAGAGATATTTGCTATAGATATAAGCAAATAAATCAATTCCATTTGAAGTCAGAATTTCTGGATTGACCCAGCTACTTTCATTTTCAACCATAAAACTGAGCTTGTATCAAAACAGTCTAAGGATATTCTGTATTAAGAGGTTAGATGAGCCACTTGAGCCTTATTACAGTAGTCTTTGAATCAGTAACAATCTTCAGGCATACTTAGAAGCATATCCTTTTAAGGATCAGTTTAGGGAGGAAAGTGCCAATACTCTTTATGCTGCTGAACACCAAGAATTCCCCATTAAATTGGACATACATTTGAAGCCCTCTTAAGTGGATTCATTTAGGGTTCAGTTTCCATCCAAATTATACTTACATGGAAATTAGCCCATGAAATTTCCAGTAAGTATGTTCAGGAGTGAAGGTTATATTCTTTGTCCATATAAAATGAGTATTTTCTCCTAAGATATACCTCTCCATTTACTCAGTGCTCAGTAAGTAGGGGAATATATTGCCATGTTGAACTATTATCAAATTTATGCTGAAGTTCTAGTTCAGTCCTGATTTCCTTCAGTAGATGTTTAAAAAAGACCAACTTTGTCTTATATAAAAAGAGCAAGCAAACAGGGCTGGCTTTCCACATGTTTTTACATCACAGAAGGAATTTTACCCAGGTTGTTCAGTGTTATGACATGTCATTGCCTCATCTAACTGACATAATAATGTAGCTCAGTATCTGATACAGGAGCTAAGCCACAATAGTAAAGGCTGAAATCTGTGGCAGCACAATTCTGTTGAAACTACATCTTGACCTTCCAGAATTAACATTTAAGAATCCTAAACAAACCAAGATTCTAAAAGCATTGTTTCTTATCCATATAAGGGAATCCTCTAAATAATGGATTTGGGGGAAAGCTTTGTATTTCCCTATGTATCTTTTAATTAATTTCCTGGCAAGCTGCTGTGCTGTTATTCAAACCAGTAATTGTATAAAAACTGAATCTTAACTTCAGAATAGCCCATTTCACAATGCAAACATTAATATTTATGTTAGCCCTCAAAGACTATGTATGACAGTAGTATTAACCCTTGCCCTATTTTGCTCTAATTTACATTGTTCCTTATTGTTGTAGGATGTTCTAGTCCTAGAGAAGAACTTCATAATCAAGTGTTTTGAATACACACGTGAATTTTACTAAAAACACTTGAGGGAACTATTATTTTCTGCCAAGTTTACACTCAAGCCTTCCTTATGCAGCAGCTTACCTATCCCCCCTCCCAATTAAATTGACTTTGTATTGCAGAGCACCTTTGAGATGTCATGAGATGCACCGATTATAAAATTTTATAGCCAGAACAGTGTCACCGATTTAAAAAGGGGGAGGGGATGTTTCCATATGAAATGCTACCACCGGAGGCATAGATGGAGGCATTAATTTCAGCTTTGTGAAATGTTTCCCCGCAGTATTAAATAATCATTACTTAAATGAGGAAAAAATCACAAAGGCAGCATTTCTTAAATGCTATCTGATGCTCATGCAGACCCATTTAAGAAACTTTTACGGAATTAACCAAGCTGGGAGTAATTTGAGCAGCCTCAATAGATTGGAAAACATTTTAAAACCCATTACAGCCTGCATGCATCAGTAGGAGTCACTTCATGGTGCTGACATGGAAGAGAACAGCAGCAAAAATAAATGAATAAAAACCAAAGTGGTCTGGAACAGAAATGAAGGTTGTGAAATGTAATTAATACCATAAAGATTTTGCTTACCAGGTGGAATTGTGGCTGTTCCCCTCCCTTTGGTGAGGTAATACAAGTAGCTGGATTCCCATTTTTTCCTAATGAGCACTTCTTTCCTAGTACATTGTACAGGAATGATGGAATGTGGCAAATTAATACAAGACTTCCCCCCCCCATTTCCTTTGTGTACATATGGCCAAAGAAAATGAAAATACAACACCCCTCCCTTTTTTTTTGTAATTCCAGCAAGTGTCAATGACACTAAATATTTGTGATCCAGTGGTAGCATTTCATCTTTCTTAACAGTTAAATCTGACAAAACTAGAAAACATGCTTCCCTGACCCATATCCCATTTCAGAGACCTCAAGATGAAAGAGGAAGGGGGAAAAGACACAAAAAAGGTTGTCGGTCTATCACAAATATAGCCACTGAATAAATTTGTCCCAAAACAAATATCACAAACACGTAGGTATCACAAAAACCCAAAGTTCTCATGTGATGTTGAAACCTTAAGAAAAAAACCTCGGTGGATTTATGATAATACTTTGCACTTCTAGCAAGCTGTACCTAGAGATTTCTGAAAGATGAAGCAGTAGCGGAAGTTTGTTAAATCATTTTGGAAAAGTGACAAAACGGTTAGCCAGTTCTGCCCTCCCCCAACTGCTTGCTCAGGGCTCCAAACATAAGTGAAGGGGAGGAGCTAGCTACAAGCTGCTTACATCAGCTCTTGAAAGCCTCGTGGGTTCTTGTATAGGAGAGAAGGCGCCGCCATTTTAGAAGCACAGGCGATTAAGGAAATAAAAGCAAGAGCCTTCAGAATCTATTGAGAGGAAACTATATAGCAATACAACCCCATCACATGCACAAATTCTATCATTTTATATCAGTTCTACCAACTAGAACCTATTTAACACAGTTCAAAAAAGGGGATCCCTTGTTTGGTGAGTGCCGGAGACTCAAAGAACCTCTCATTATTCACCATTGTAAGGACAGTACCTCCTGCCCCCTCCTGTTTTTTCAGTAGATGAGGTAGACGAAATAAAAATGGAAACATCCTGTAAAGGAAAATCGTAATGCTGCTCGTCAGGGACAGAAAGATTAAAAGTAAACACTGCGGTACTGCAGCGAGGGGAGTGAGAAAAATAGATGAAAACATTTTAAAAGCAAATTAAGATCTCATTTGAATCCAATTGGTTTCTATTTTTCTATTACAGTCCTTTTTAAAAAAATATCAAGTTTAAAATGATTTTCCAAACTCATTTTGCAATCTTTATTTCTAGATTGCTTTTTCATATTACAAGCCTACATACACATTAGAAAACCTTCGTTTAAAAAAAAACAAATCCCTTAGAAATATAGGTGCCGACACATAAACCCATCCTAAAAAAAATGATTCGATCTGGCTACTAGTTATTGCTTTGTCCCAACTCTTGCCCTGCAATCTTTATGTACAGATTGCTTATTTAATTCAAGCACTTCTTGTCTCCCACACAAAGAAGCAGCACTTTATAGTTCAGTCACCACCATCTGTTATGTGGGAGCTCATTAACCCTTGACATTCCTGGAGACGATGGATTTTCTAAGAGACCATCGTTCTCCTTATATATACATTTTTGGTGGCAAAATGCCTGCGTCTTAAGGGTTAACACCTCAAACAAAACCCACTTTCCCACAAAAATTTTTTTTTGTCTTTTCTTCGTGCCATTAGCTCACTTCGACACGGATGAATTTTTTTGGTCAGTTGGTTGAAAATGCGACACTTACTATCCAATTAATTTTCTCGTCGACAGCGCCTCAAGGTTTAGCTTTTTTGGATTAAGCTGTGTTTTTAAAGAAAAAAAATGAATTTGGTTTTGCTCATTTTAAAAAAAAAAAAAGCAACTTTTTGCAATAAAAAGTTGCTTGATAAAAAAAAGCATCAGGGAAAGTTGTTGCTAAATATTAATTTTGGTTTTATGTTTTTAGTGGCAGTTGGTTCTCCTTCAGATCAAAGAATTTTAACAGCTTCCCAATACAGACGATCAGAAATGTAGATGGCTTTTTTGTGTCGTCTCAGAGGCTGAACTGTGGGGCAATTTTTCTTTGTTTCACGATGTTCAACGGTGTCTCAAGATCAAAGGAAACCTATAAAATGAAGAAATAATTACAATTAAATTTCAAGAAATGTAACTTTAAAAGCAGATAAAATATAGCATTCGGCTACAAATTGCCTTTTCGTTAAATCTACCTTTCTATCGGGTTAAAAGAACCCGAGGAGAGGAAATAATTTATCGGATAATGTTAATTTAACGTTTTGACGGCTCATTTTTGAGTGGCTTGGGATTTTTTATTTATTCATTTATTTTGGTTAGGGAGAACTGAGTTTAGGGCTTTCTTTGAAGGTTCAAGTTTCAAGGAAAGAAATAGGATTTGCAAATGTCAATAACACTATATGGGGGGGGGAAGAGGAAATAAAATTATCAGACCGTAATGCCCTTTTGTCCCCCTCCCAAGCCGCTCCCATAACAACGTTGCCAGAAACACAGTACTCACCTTTAAACAGACCCCAGAATGGCCGAAGGGAGCGCGCGCGGAGGCTTTTATATGGCGGCACTCCCTCCGCTCAACGCCTCCTCCCACCGTCGTGCGCGGCGTCCAAAGAACAAAGCCTTGGCCGCCTGCCCCGCCCAACTGGGTCTCCCGTTTGCCTAAATACGGGATAAAATTTATATCGACGCACACGGTTCGAATTCAATTTTGAAAAGCAGTTCAACGGTCTGCTAAAAATTAAAAAATAACCTGGATTAAGCTCGTGACGCAGTTAGGAAATCAGGAACGCGCATGCGCAAGCGGGTGCCAGGCTTGCCGTCGTAAAGAGTTGCGTGCACGCGCGCCGCCACGGGTTTTCTCCGCCGTGGAGGCTGGGAACCAGACAGCGAGATGGGCTCCGGAACTGGGCATGCGCGTAGTTTGGACGCTTGAACGCCGAGCCTCCTCCCGAGAGTTAAACAATTCTGCTCATGCGCAGTAAGGACCCAGCGCCGTTGGCTTCGATGGCTTCCGGTGGGGGTTTTATTGTAGGAGAGGGAAGGGCAATTGGGGCGAATCAACCGTGACAAAAGATATCGAAGCCAAAACATAGAAATCTTTTTTAAAATTGATGGTGAGGTTTGTTTGCAATACATGTGTGATCGCTTCTCCTGGAGTGAACTGGAGATAATTAACTAAAATGACCTGTCCTCGAAATCGGGGCTGGAGGAAATGCCTCAGGTTTTCTCAAGGTGACCTTGGGAAAAAAAAAATATGAAGCGCAATGGCGCATGCGCAACGGTATTTGTGCACCGCGCAAGATGGAGGCTCCCAGTCGAGCCATGTTGCTGTGTGGGAACATGGCCTCTTTAGCCGCCCGCGTGGCTTTTAATGGGTCTTGCGGGCTACGGGTAAGAGGACGCTTGTGTTTGTTTTAATACAGTCATATGTGGTAGATTAACTTTTTTTTAAAAAAGCAGCCTAGTTTTGTTTTACAAAAAATCCATGGTGTCTTTTTATTTTGCATTATCGTTAGTTTACCTGAGGATTTAGCCATGCTTATTTCCTAGTATAAATTTTATGAAGTATTCTCTGAAGTTTACTCGTAAGATAGTAAATATAGAACTGTATGTCTTGCATAACGGCTTAGTTGAAGGATTCCCCAAGATGATCAATATGGACCACCGAGGGTCGATGTTATTATTTGTAGTTTAAGTACGCTAGTAATAAACCATTCAAGTAACAATTTAGCTATTAAAGTAGCATTCATTCAATTCCTTTTAGATTATAAATATTTAGAGGGCTGATGAACAGTCTGAAACTTCATGCAGGGATGGATCAATGAGCTGAAGAGTTTGGGGGGGACCCCCGTTTCGACTATGTGCACTCTGCTATTTCTAAAACCTCTTGGTTTTCTTTCTTCCCTTTTCTCATAATTGGTCATTCCCTTTTCTTTAAAAGAGCTGTAATGTTCATAGATTGTTTTCTGTTCAGTAAGAACAAATGTTCATGCTAGAACATATTGGCTGTGTTCTGTTAAAATGATCTCTTTTCTAGAGAATCCCTGCGTTTTTCCTAGCCTATATTTATTGCAATAACTGATAGTTTTGCTTTGTTCCCAGAGCCTACATTTTTAAATTGTCTAGACTAGATTCTTAAATACACACATGTTCCACAGTGTAATAGAGAACTCTTGGTTCCATAGTTACAGCATACATTTCCTCCCTTGACCTTTCGAATGACAAGTTGGGAAGCTGTGATCCTCAGAGGATTCTCTCAACTGGCTTTGGGTCTGGGATTCTTGTCTCACTGTAATATCGCTGTTGGTAATTCTCACTTGTATCACTATCTTCTAGGGGAATTCTCAGCTGGCACATCCTCCTCCTCCTCCTCTCTAACCCTTAGTGTTTGAGAAAGATAAGGTTGCCATTACTAGCAAATTTTAAAAAAAATGAATACTTTTATAGTGCCTGGATATGGGGCGTGAGAATAACCTTTGGAATCAGCCTAGATCACAAATGGTCTGAGTCAAAAGGAGGAATGTGGGTGGGGTAAGAGTCTCAGAAGGGATCCTCCCTAGTTCTCTGGAAAGTAAAGACAAAGCAAAGGAGAAGAAAAGACCTTTCAGACTTCCAAGATTTTGTCACAGTAACTTTACATTAAGGGTAGTATTATTACTCATGATTTTGTTTCCTCTGGACTATCTTGCAGGACTGAAAGGCTGGATAGAGTTGAGATGTGTGACTAATAGAATCAAGACTTCCTCAGAGAAAAAAATATTTTTAAAAGAGCAAATTCCTTTTAGCTTAAAATAATCCCATGCAAAACATTCAGTAAAACCAATAAAATATAAAATTGTTCCAATTTCCTATAGAAAAAATGTAAAGGGTTGATCTGTTTCCAATTCAAAAGCAACATAGTTATTGAACTTGTACAGAGAGAATAAAACCAGAAACAAAAGATAAGACATAAGCACATACTGTATCTGTCTTTCAGAGACAGTTTTCCTAAAACAGTGAAGGAGGACAGCCTATAATAAGCAAAAATAAAAATCAGGAGGAATCTGGTAGCGCCATTTCTGACCACACATTTTATTTAAAGGCTTCCCTTCCAGATTACTGGGGATTCCAGCAAGTTGATTCTGAGACTCTTAGAAACTGACTGCACTTATTTCTTGGCCTCCATTCCCAGCTGCCTCCATTCCGATTCACCATCTTCATTTTAAACATATATTTTTTCATCTACCAGTAGCAGGAAAGGAGTGGTTTGGAGATAATTTCCTTGTATATGTGATCTCAAGCTATGTCTTAGTCACTTTGAATGTTGACTGAAACTGATCATACTACCGTATCTGTTGATTCCTAATAAAGACTATTTGTAGCTCAGAGTTCAACTGCGGGGTCATTGGTACTCTCTGAGCTTGGTTGTTTTCTTGCAAATATTTCATTACCCAGCTAGGTAACTAGAAGGGAGTGGGTTTTGCTCTCTAATTACCAGTGGCTTGCCCTGTCAAGGAACCTCCCAAGACAGGGCAGGCCACCAGTATATAAAAAGAGAGCAAACCCCACTACCTTCTAGCACTGATGATGTTACCTAGTTGGGTAATGAAACATCTGCAAGAAAACAACCAGGCTCAGAGCATCAAGGATCTCATGATTCCTAATAGAGATGTCACTAGTCCTATACTGCTTCCATAAGTCAGTGTGGCTGGCTTTCAGTGAATTTGGGGGTGGGTTGTGTGCTCTCTTGCACATTAATTACTAAGCCATACTGACTTGTAGAATTCCATACTTCCTGGATAATAAATCAATTACAGCGAAGTAGAATCAATCACTCTTAAAGGTGAATAAGAAAAAAATATATATTGGTATTGACTTAAGGCAATAAACTAACAAGAAGAGATAACTTGGCATTTTGAGTTTGAGTTTTCATAATCCCTTTACTGCAAATAGCTAGAGGGTAACCGTTGCCTACCCATTAG
The DNA here is from genome assembly GCA_003457575.1 of Thermophis baileyi. Lineage (NCBI taxonomy): Eukaryota > Metazoa > Chordata > Lepidosauria > Squamata > Dipsadidae > Thermophis > Thermophis baileyi. The sequence goes on along the minus strand of QLTV01004266.1, from coordinate 938,815 downwards.
AGATACTGCTCTTAATTTCTGAATATCTGGTTGAAAATGCTTTTTTTTAACTTTTGCTTTTTTTCTCCTATTATGTCACTGCTAGCCATGCTGGTACCTGCATTTACTACTTGCCTTGCCTTGCTTTGTTTCCTAGCATATACCCACAACTTCCCTCCTGCTGCCCGAGCAATTGGCCTTTCGTACGTACTGCACAGAAGTCAACCAAGAAGAACCCACAAAGCCAGATGGTCGTGAGATAGATTCACGTTACAAAGAAATGCCATGGAAATACTTGGAGAGTGAAGGTATGCATGAATAGAGGTAGAAAGGAAGAGTTTCTGTGGGTCTAGAATCTGATGAAAAATGCAGTTTATTCGGTAGGTGTTTTTTGTGTAAATTTAGCTAGTTTTGGTTACATAACAAACCATGATTGAATAAGTGTGTGGTTTACCATAATGTGTGAAATAAGTGTTTCTGTGTTTACGAAATGCCTACAGCAACAAAGATCAACAATGAGATTTCTTAATATGTTACATGTACTCATACAATATGTTACATGTACTCACTTATCAGCCAGGGCATTTGTTTAAAGACTGCAGATTTATTTAACAACCATAGTGATTCACTTAATGACCACTACAAAAAAGATAAAATTTGGTCACTCGTGATGACCTGCTTTATGACCGTCACGAAGTACGACTAATGGGTACGCTCCTTTACAGTTGTAAGTCGAGGGCTACCTTCATAAAAAATAAAAATGAGTAAACAAACCATTATATAGTTACATATGTTCACTTCTACTTAGTGACAGTATAATTAAAGATCACTGCAATTGTACCTTTGCCCTCACCAGAGTTAATTTCTGAGAACTCTTCAATCTGGAATAGCAGCGCTATAAATAACTGGGTTCACATCTAAACCAAAACTCCTCACTTAGCCTGAGGTAGGAGCCCAAGTACTCGTTTTTCCAGAGAGAGAAAGAATGTGAATGAGAGAAAGGATCACTCATCCTACCTTAATTTTCTTGAGGCAAAGGCAGGGAATCAGGATATGTAATATCTTATGGGAGTACAAAGCTCATAGCAATAGCAAGAGCACTGAGACTTATATACCACGTCACAGTGCTTTACAGCTCTCTCTAAGCGGTTTACAGAATCAGCATCTTGCTCCCAACAATCTGGTTCCTCATTTTACCGACCTTGGAAGGATGGAAGGCTGATTCAACCTTGAGAATGACTTACAACCGGTTCTTGTACTTATGACCATCGCAGTGACTTTGTGGTCATGTGATCATAATTTATATGCTTGGCAACACACACGGGGTGAAATGCTCCCGGTTCGGGTATGCCTGCCGGTCGTCAGAAAGCCAGTAGCAACGGCAGTGCTAGGCTTCGCCCACCCGCCCGGACGCCGCCATTTGGGTTCTTTTACCCTCTGCGCATGCGCAAAGCGTTCTGCGCATGCGCAGAGGGTAAAAGAACCCAAATGGTGTCCGGGCGGGTGGGCGAAGCCTAGCGCTGCCGTCGCTACTGGCTCTCCGACGACCGGCAGGCATACCCGAACCGGGAGCATTTCACCCCTGATACATACATACATACATACAGCTCATTAAAGAATGTTTCTTAGTTTTTAGGATGAGATAATGTGTTAAAGTAGATTGTGCACACAATACAAAACATGTTTCATTTTTTGAATCTGGAATGAGCCATTGTAATCTGGAACCTTTTTGGGTGAGGCTCAGTGTGGGAGAAACAAAACCTGGTACCTTTTGGTTAATTCTAGGTTTTACACAAAACAAAACCCGGAAGGATCCTGAGTGATTTTATAGGATGCATTAGGATATGAATCACTGGCCAATTATCCCATGCGTGGAATAATTCATACGTGCTATAGAACATTTTGCACAGTCCTACAGTATAGGTATTTTACAACCTTTCGTGCCACAGTTGTGAATCATTGCAACTGGTAAGTTAGTAACCCTATTGTTAAGGGAATCTGGCTTCCCCATTGACTTTGCTTGTAAGAAGGTCACAAATGATGATCACATGACCCTGGGACACTGCAACCGTCATAAATGCATGCCCGTTGCCAAATGTATGCTTTTTGATCACGTGGCCAGCAGCAGTCGTAACAGAGGTGGGTTCCTCCCGGTTCAGACCGGTTCGCCTGAACCGGTAGCGACCTGCTGGTGATGTCACGATGACGTCACCGATCCGATTCAGTTGGTGCCGGTCCGTGGGCGCTGCCATCTTTTTTTGGATTATTATTTTGGGGGGGGGATGGGTTTTTTTTCCCCCTTCGGTGCATGCGCAGAAGCCGAGTTTCCGGCACTGCGCATGCGTCGCCATCTTGTTTTCGGCTTTTGGGGGGGAGGTATTTTTTTTTTGCACTGCGCATGCGCGCGTGGCCACGCGGCGCAGGAAGCAGCGAACCGGCAGCAAGGTAAATTAGAACCCACCCCTGGGTCATAAGTGTGAAAAACAGACATAAATCAATCTCTGCCGTTTTAACTTTGAACAGTCACTATACCAAGAGTGGTAATGAACTACCTGTGATGTGAGTGTTTTGTTTGGCTTAGGAAGCCCAGCAATTGTGAGTAAACAGGTAAGTGTAGGGTTGTGTCATGTAATAAATCCTCAGGCGGCTTCATTGCTCATGTTTATAAGCTGAAAGCTGCTGCTGTGGAATGCTGTATTCAAGAAAGATGGAGAGATGGACATACAGATGGTCCTGTATGAAGTGGGACAATGCTTTATGTGACAAAAGTTCCACATCTGTCAATTTTACTCATTGCAAATTTGCTTTTCCTTTCTGGAACAATACTTAAAAGAATTTTGAGGTGGTTCCCAAACTTGTTCTGTTTCAGCATATTTTCCTAGTGTCCTAGTTTGCTTTCCCAGTTTCCTAGATTGCTTTCATCTTTTCTGGGCTGGGCCTATTCATTTCTCCTTGGCTTCCTTCCAGGTGAGGCTGGAAAACGGAAAGACATATGCCTAGTTCAAAATATGGCAAGGGATACGGCTAATTAGAAGACAGCAGAGCTCTAAGTGGGCAAGTGGTTTTGTTTAGTATAAAATAATTCCTTCTGTTGCTATAGTGTGCAAGTCACACAGCCAGGAAAATTGCCTACTCTCATATAATGTTTCCTATTCCCTAATATCAAGGAAACTAGATATATAGGATTATCTATAAAATGGATTCATTTGGTAAACTCAAGCCGTGGTCTTTTCAGTGGTGGCCACTCCTTTGTAAATTTTTCAATGCATATAGATAAGATCACATCAGGTCTGACTATATATGAGCAGAACTTCATTTCTTTATTATTATTTCCATTAAGATACATTCATTTAATGAGCTTGAATTACTATATATTTCATATCAACAGTCTGGGGTAATACCAAAATTTATTGTTAAACAATTTGAGAGTTGGATTAGTTAGTCCTGACTCCTGAGAAAGGAGAAGCATGAGAAAGAAAGTTAAAACAACGCGCCTTGATTCTGTTTGGTATAAGGGACACAATGCTGGGCTTTCAAGATTTCTGTTATCATATGCTATAACTATAAAATAGCATTCCTGGAATACTTGAGCTGTTTCCTGACCTACTTCGAAGGGTTGACAGTGTATATGAGATGGTAACTTATTGCTATATGTATACTGAGCACATTTGTAAAATGTTAGGTACAGGCCATAATTTTCTTTTCCTTTCCCCTTTAGAATACATAACTAAATATGGCAACAATCCAGTCTGGTTTGGATACAGGCGTAATTTCAAGGGTCAGGTTCCACCACAGAAAACCCGGAAGATGTGCATTGTAAGTACATTCTGTTTATGTAGGTGACTGAACCCAAAGAACTGAGCATAGTATTTGCTGATGCTTATAGCAATATTGTCTTTCTTTTTTTCCCTTTCTCTCTCCTTCCTTCTTTCCTTTCTTTCTCTTTCTTCTTTTTCTTTCTTTCTTTCTTTCTTTCTTTCTTTCTCTTCCTTCCTTCCTTCCTTCCTTCCTTCCTTCCTTCCTTCCTTCCTTCCTTCCTTCCTTCCTTCTTTTTCTATAAATAACTCAAGGTGGTGAACATACTCCTTCCTAATTTCTCCACACCAACAACCCTTTGAGGTGGGTTGGGCTGACAGCTGGCTTTCATGCCTAAGGCAGGACTAGAACTCATGGTATCCTGGTTTCTAGCCTGGTGTGTTCACCAAACTGGCTTTCTTTAATTTGTGAAGTAGTATAAAAAACAGTAAAAAATGTATGGACAGTTGGATAAGAGGCAGCATATTGGTAATTTGTACTTGAAGGGATATTTCAGGCTTAAGGGATCAATTGTGTGTATTTTTATTAACTTTGCAGTATAACATGGCTTGCTCCTGGAATGTACCATGTTTTTCTCTTTGAATTGGCTAATCTGAGTATTTGGGAAGGGAAGGGCAGATTCTTACTCTAAAAATTGTAGGTGCTCATAAGACCATTGAGTTCAACTTCCTCTTCAGTGTGAGAATCCTAATCAATATATCCTGTCTGGTTTCTGCTTGAACCAATCAGGATGAATCCATGGGGAGGCCAATTATTGTCAAACCAGCTACTTGTTGTTTCAGTGAGACTTGTCCCAAAATACAGAATTATGGACTTTTGTTTATAATAAGACAACGTTTGCATTCTGGGACGATCAGTCTTCATCTTAGATTATGTGATATTATATAGTACAGTGTTTTAACATTTTACCTTGGTCTCTTCTATGCTAAACATTTACAGTTCCTTCAATTTCTGCTCCGGAGACAATTACCAGTTTCCTACTGACCCTTGAACTTGTTCCAGGTGTCTAAATGTTTCTTAGAGTAGGGTGCCTAACATTAGGCACATTATTTTAAGTAATCTATGATGAATAGGACATTTATAGCGTTTTCTTCTCCTAATTTTTTACACAATAAATTGTTTTGTTCTGTCTGTACTTTCAGAGAAAAGGCCATGTCTGTGGGAATCCCTGTCCCATCTGTAGAGATAAACATCTTTTTTTGGATTATAGGGTAAGTATATGGGATTTTTTTTCTTATATTTTTGTTTAAATATATCTAACTTACCTGAAAGTCCCCAGAGTAGAGATACAAACATGTTCCATAGATTAAACATAGAAAAAAGATGCTACAAATAATATAAACAATATAAAATATAGGCAGTTCTGGAGCAACTGGACATAAAAACTATAGGGGCAGCATTGAAATTTTAATGGAAAACAATTGCCATAGCACCCACAAGCTAACTGGATGAAATTTTAACAGGAAGTTTGAAAGACCAATGCCAGCGCAGAAACAATTCTGGTCTATCTTGCCATCAGTGGTATTCAGGCAGCAACAAAACAGTTAGAAATTTAATAAATAAAAACAGTTACATTGGTCGTATAAGCCATGTTTCCTTTTCTAACCGATGAGTAAAATTGGGCATGCCCTTTCATCTTACAGAATGTGAAGCTTCTTGAACAGTTTATCTGCCCACACTCAAATATCATCTTTGATGCAACCCATACAGGTAACACAGCTATTGCATTTCATGCCTGCTCCATTTAATTCCCTGTCCCAGGTATTCTCTTTCTCTCCCTCTCATTTATGTAACTGTTCTTGTTCCTTCTGCTCTCCCCCTACTCCATACACAATGTTGTTGCTGGCCACATTTGCAGGAACCACCGTATTTTCCAAAACCTTATTTTAGAAACTGTCCCAGTTGGTTTGCTGCTCTCCAAGCAAGATGCCAGGGCTTTGGAGCGACAGCATTTTAGTACAACATCTGAGGACCTCAGTTCAAAACCACAGGATGTGTGTTACCTCTTTTCTTGTGGGAATAGATAGCACACACAATCAAGTCCCTGAATGCAAATCAGTCTAGAATTCACACAGTACTTATGTAACCTTTGGGATATATAATGTACTTGCCCTGTTGATTTGAGCATGTGTGAACAAAGCAGGCTAGACTGAGAGGCCAGGGATTTATCAACAGTAGAGGAAGTTGCTGAGTTGTTGCTAAATGAGGACTAACTGTATTTCAGGTACAGGTTTTTTGTTTTTGTTTTGCCTACCACAATGATCTCTTATTACGTCTTGGAAACACATTTTCTCTTGCTTCGCAGGTGTGTGTATAAAGAAGCATAAGGAGCTAGTCAAAGCCATTGATCAAGCTCAAGACAGTGGTGAGTAGCATAAATTGGGTCTGCAAAATAAGGCAGAGTTGAGTGGAAGGTGACAAGTGCTTGTATGATAGGTTTTGGAGTTTTCAGAGCATCATCAAGGGTGAGGATCAGAGTGGCTCACAGAAGGCTTGCACTCCCATTTTTACTATTTCTTTACTTTCACCATACCATTTGCCATTTTGCTGCCAAATTTCAGCGGCATGGTCTTGGAGTGCTTTGGAGGTTGTAGATAGGAATGCTGCCTGCCTGCCTTCACCCATACAAGCCATAAGTTATCCACCCTATGCCATGGTTTATAAGCTCACTCAGTTCATAGGATATGCTAAGCCAGGCCCTCCCCCAACCTTCCATTAGATAGAAGGTGTGAACCCAGATCAATCATGGTCTTCTTTCTGATATGTTTTCTCTTGTGCCTTCTTTGTCAGGACTTCTACCAGTTAGCACACCCTTGATCTCCTTCCCAGATGTGGATTGGAGCAACCAGCATCCAGCTGTTTCCAAGACTCCTCCATCCCCAGCTCTGTGTAGCAAGACATCATGGTATCCTTGGTATGACTGGCAGCAGCCTCCAGAAAAAAAAATTAAACTCTTCAGGAGGATTTACAAGGATTACCTGAAAGAAGAGAGCAACCTTTCATAAACCAAGCCAAAATAAAGCAATTATAACATTCTCAATGAAGCCTGTAACTGATCCTTAAAAACCCTCTGAAGTATATAGTTCAGCTGTTACAGGACTGCTATCTATTATTTCCTCCAGAAGGACTTCTAGTGTCAGTAAATTGAATGGGATTACTGATGATTTTGGTGATTGAACTTTCCTGGAAACAAGTGACTGAATGAGGGGTGGGAGGGGAAGTATAGGGCAATGGTAAAGCAAAAAAATACAGTGAAAAGCTATTTGATGTGTGCATCTACAGTGTGATGGGGTTTTCATTTTACAATAAATTATGGTTTTGTTAAAATAGGCTACTATTGGCTGGATTCATACAAAACGTAAACAGATTTGCTCACCACACCACACTACACTATGGCTTAGTACAGGGGTCTCCAAACGAGACAATGCAGAACCTTCAAGGTAATTTTCTGTGGCAGTTGTTTTGAATCCAACAAATATTTGCAATTTTAGCAATTTGTAAAAATGCTGGGTTCAGTGAAGGTGCTGACGGTGTGCATCTGTTGTAAAGAAAAGGCCAACAGCATGTTAGGAATAATAAATGGTGTTAAAAAAATAGATGCAATTATCCTAATGCCTAAAGGTAGTAGCCCATTTATATAACCACAACCGGGAGAAATATCAACAACCTCAGATATGCAGATGATACCACTCTAATGGCAGAAAGTGAAGAGGAACTAAAGAGCCTCTTGATGTGGGTAAAGAAGGAGAGTGCAAAAGTTGGCTTGAAACTCAACTTTAAGAAAACGAAGATCATGGCATCCGGCCCTCTCAATTCCTGGCAAATAGATGGGGAAGAAATGGAGGTAATGACAGATTTTATTTTCCTGGGCTCCAAGATTACCCTGACTGCTCTTTAGAAGGCCAGATCCTGAAGATGAAACTCAAAAACTTTGACCACCTAATGAGAAAGAAGGAGTCACTGGAGAAGAGCCTGATGCTGGGAACAATTGAGGGCAAAAGAAGGGGACGACAGAGAATGAGGGGGCTGGATGGAGTCACTGAGCTTAAGTAGGTGTGAGCTTAAATGGACTCCAGAGGATGGTAGAGAACAGAAAGGCCTGGAGGAACGTCCATGGGGTCGCGATGGGTCAGACATGACTTTACAACTAACAACAACAACATAACCTCATCTAGAATATTGTGCACAGTTCTGGTCACCACACCTCAAAAAGGATATAGAGGAGCTAGACAAAGTTCAGAGGAAGGCAGCTAGGATGATCAATGGGCTGGAGTGGCTTCCTGATGAGGAAAGGTTGGAACATGTGGCCTTTTTGGTCTAGAAAGGAGTTGGATGAGGAGACACATTTGAAGTTTACAAAATTATACATGGTGGGGATAGGCAAGCTATTTTGCCCTTCTGACAATACTAGAATCCACAGTCAAGCAATGAGATGAGTCCTAGAAGAATCAGGACAAACTAAAGAAAATATTTTTTACCCGAAGCAAAATTCAGCTTTGAAATTCACTGCCACAAGATGAATTGCTAGCTTGGTTGACTCCAAAAAAGGATTGAACCAAATCACATAAGTCATGGGATGGCTGTTGTCTACATTGATGGCAGTGTGATTGCCTCTTGCATGCCACCTGCTGGAAGACTAGTGGATTCCCTTGAATAGTTGTTTACTCCTTGTGAGAGAGAGAGAAACTGAAAGATAGCTGAGGCTGTGTAGTCAAAATAAAATACTTTTCCCTGTGAACCAAGGACGTTCTCACACTTGGCCGGAGGAAGGAGGAGTGATGTCACCAGACCAGCAGACTGCCATGATTGATTGGGCCATGTGACTGATTGTTTATGATCGAGGGAAAAACTTTCACTTTTAATTACCGTATTTTTCGGAGTATAAGACGCACTTTCCCCTCCCCCAAAGGTGGGTGGAAATGTTGGTGCGTCTTATACACCGAATACAGCCATTTTTGGCCAACCGAAACCCGCCCCCGCGCATCCCATTTTTGCCAAAAGCAGTGCGCGCAGAGGGTTTGGGAGGCCTGCAGAATGCTGCTGGGGGCTGGGGGAAGGCAAAAACACCGTTTTTGCAAAAAATGGTCAAAAACAGGCCATTTTTTGCAAAAATGAGGGCGTTTTTGCCTTCCCCCAGCCCCCAGAAGCACTCTGCAGGCCTCCCAAACCCTCTGCATGCCCTGTTTTTTGCAAAAACAGGTGAAAACGGGCCCGTTTTTGTAGAAAACAAGGCGCGCAGAGGGTTTGGGAGGCCTGCAGAGTGCTTCTGGGGACCGGGGAGGACAAACACTTTTTTTTCTTACTTACCTCTTCGAAATCCTGGTGCGTCTTATACACTGCATACGTCTTATAGTCCGAAAAATACGGTACATGGGCCAGGAGTCTTAATTCAAGGATTGAATGAAATCCCTGAATATCCCAAATTCAGGATTCCAAATGGAGAATTTATCACTGATGAATATTGCGAAGCTACTGTTCAAATACTTACAAGAGTCATAGGACCTCAGTTCAATTTAGAAATATATTCAAAAATATGAAGGCTTCTCTGACAATCAGAGCCGAGGTGGCGCAGTGGTTAGAGTGCAGCACTGCAGGCTACTTCAGCTGACTGCTAGCTGCAGTTCGGCGGTTCAAATCTCACTGGCTCAAGGTTGACTCAGCCTTCCATCCTTCCGAGGTGGGTAAAATGAGGACCCAGATTGTTGGGGCCAATAGGCTGACTCTGGGAACCGCTTAGAGAGGGCTGTAAAGCACTATGAAGCGGTATATAAGTCTAAGTGCTATTGCTATTGCTAATCTGAAAAGTCAATAAATGCAGGTACATATTCTGCAAATTGTTAAAAAGTCTGAAATGATCAAATGACATGCCTTCATCTCAGTAAAATATATTCGATCTAGTGATGATGATTTGATCTACTGGTTAAAAGTACCAGCTAGAAACCAAAACTAAATTCTAGTCCAGTCTTCGTGCAAACCCAATTGAGACTTTGGGCCAGTTCTCTCAGCCCTAGGGGAAATGACAAGCTTCTGATGAAAATGTTGCCAAGAAAACGGAATTGCCAGGAATCGAGACTGAATCAAAGACACAAAAGTAAGAATTCATTAATAATTTTGGTGATTTCTTCCATAGGATATTTCAATTTTAAGAAAACTGTTTTAATTACATAATATATTAAGGACAAACCTAGGATGATCGGTGTGTACATTTTTCTTATATTTATACCGTAGATACAGTAACAGCATTCATATGCTGAGAAACTGTTAAACTCTTACTCAGCAGTGGAAATAATGAGAATGCTGTCAGGAATTTATTCCCTTAAAAAGTCAGTAGAGAACAGGATGTTCACATAAAACACATGTAGATTCTCTAATAAGGCAGAGCAACGAACAATGTAATCTTGCATATTTAACTATTAAATTGATGGCACTTTAAATATTAGTCTTTCCTGCTGAGAACTGACTTCCTCAGTGATTATGTGACCTCTGCAATTTCTCAATACACATTTCTGGCTTTGGTCATCCTGCAATTTTGTTGTTGTTAATTGTGAAGTCGTGTCCAACCCATCGCGACCCCATGGACAACGTTCCTCCAGGCCTTCCTGTCCTGTACCATCCCCTGGAGTCCATTTAATCTTACGCCTACTGCTTCAGTGACTCCATCCAGCCACCTCATTCTCTGTCGTCCCCTTCTTCTTTTGCCCTCAATCTTTCCCAGCATTAGGCTCTTCTCCAGTGAGTCCTTTCTTCTCATTAGGTGGCCAAAGTATTTGAGTTTCATCTTCAGGATCTGGCATTCTAAAGAGCAGTCAGAGTTGATCTCCTCTAGGACTGACCGGTTTGATCGCTTTGCAGTCCAAGGGAATTAAAAGGACTCCAAATGGGCTAGGCAGCAATGAATTGCTGAGCAACAAATGAGGCATCTTGCATCTTGGAGCTCAGAAAAATAAAATTTGTCACTGCCTCCATTTATTCCCCATCTATTTGCCAGGAATTGAGAGGGCCAGATGCCATGATCTTAGTTTTCTTAATGTTGAGCTTCAAGCCAACTTTTGCACTCTCCTTCTTCACCCGCATCAAGAGGCTCTTTAGTTCCTCTTCATTTTCTGCCATTAGAGTGGTATCACACCCTGCAATTTTAGATACATGTAAAAGGAAAGCACAACTGAGTCTTTTAACGGAGACAGATCAGTTGGTGGTGTAAATGGATAACAGTCGAAGCAGCCTGTCATGAATCCATATCTGGCTCTCTACTTTACAACCATCCTCAATTTGGGAAGTGTTAGAGCTAGATTGGTTGTAGGGGTTAAGGCATCAGGCTAGACACCAAGAAATCATATGAGCTCTAATCTTAAATGAGTTTTCTTAGACATGAAAGCCAGCTGATGACTTATCCCAAACGTGCTTTTTCAAGAGGCAACTGGACTTTCCGTTTTTTCTTTGAAGACATTTCTCTTCTCATCCAAGAAGCTTCTTCAGCTCTGGATGACTGAGAATCTCCACAGACATTCAGCTGACGCCTTTGGATCCGTTGCTCTCTCCCTCTCTCTCTCTCTCTCTCTCTCAGCCCAACCCACCTCACAGGGTTGTTGTTGTGGGGAAAAGAGGAAGGAGTATTAAATAGTTCTCTCCCCTGAGTTATTTGTAAAAAATAATAATAATAAAGGCGGGTTAGAAACAAAAGAAAACCGGCTCGCTATTTCGCTAAGCGGCAAAATAGAACTTTTCAATGGAACGTTGACAACCGTTGTGGGCGTGGTTGCCCGCAGTCTGGAATGGTGAGATACAGAAACCGCGGGAACAAAGGAAATAGATTCAATAAAACTTTCACTTTTAAAAGGTTAGAAGAACGGGTCGCACAAAGACGGTACTGTCAATATTCTTTTATCGCTCAATGTATAGAATCGAGCCGCCTCATCCTCCCTCACACACACACACACACACACACACACACCCCGGGTCATCACTGCTGCGTTCCATCCTCTTCCATATTCCACTCCCGGCTTCCTTCGGAACTTGCCACGGATTTTAACAATCCAGCCAACGGCCGTTCCGAAGGTCCCCGGGTTCCACGCACATCCAGCCCGCTAACCGCCTCCGAAGCCCCCCCGCACTGTTCACACACGCGCGCGCGCTCCCGCCCGCGAGGCGAGGCGAGGCGAGGCGAGGAGGGGAGGCGCGGTCGGCTGGAGCCGAGCCTGGTTGCTATAGGCGAGTTTGGCGGCCCGGTTGCTAAAGGCGGAGCCGAGCGCGGTACGTCGCTCCGAAACGGGCCGGGGCTTTTGCGTTGTTAGGCGGAAGTCCGCGGCGCAACCCCCGGCCTAAGAAGAAGAAGAAGAAGAAGAAGAAGAAGAAAGAAAGAAAGAAAAGGACCCGGATGCCGAAAGTATGGAGTTCCCTTTCGACGTGGACCTGCTCTTCGGCGAGCGGATCGCGACGGTGGATCAGCACTTGCAGCCGTCGGGCAGAAAGGGAGCCGGGCTCGCCGCCACTCACAGGTAGAGGGATCTTGGCGGCAATGTAAGCCTCCGAGAACGCCTGGCATTCCTAGGCATTGTCCCCGGGGCATCAGGGGAATGCCCCGACTCCCGTCTCGCCGGCGCGCGAGTTACGCCTCCCCCCCCCCAGCTGTCTCGAGGCGGGCGGGGCCGCACAAAGAGCCCGAGCAGCTGGGCGACCTTCAGAGGCGGGGGGGGAGATGGGGGGCGACCGGTGTGTGTGGGGGTGTCGCTATGCGGCCGCCCCTCACTAAACAGAAGAAGGCCAATGAAGGGCAGCTTGGGGTTCAGGAGGTTCATGGAGAAATTATGGGTCCCTCCTTGCCCCTCATTTTCTACACACACACACACACAGAGAGAGAGAGAGAGAGAGCGATCTGTTGTAGAGCAAAGGTGTCAAACTGGCTAAAGGTAGAGATAGCTCATCCGTGGAAAGTGGGGTGCATTAGGTTGGGGACTCGTGCAATATTTCCCCGCCTGGTATCCCTTCCTGTGCTCCTACGCGCCTACAGAGATGCGTGAATGAAATAAAATAAAATAAAGGATTTGGAACTGTCTCCACCCCGTGTTTTTATTATTGGTTGATTGCTTCTGCACTGTCAAAATGATGAGTCTTAAGGACCAGGTTTGTGTAGGTAATGTGAGGCTTTGTTGATTCCTGGCTTCTGCCTGGATAAGTCCGTGCAAGGTTTCTCAGCAGGATTTCAGAAGTGGTTTGCCATTGTCACCTTCTTCCTAGGGTTGAGAGAAAGTGACTGGCCCAAGGTCACCCGGCTGGCTTTGTTCCTCAAGTGGGAGTAGAACTCACAGGCTTCTGGGTTCTAGATTGATGTCTTAACCGCTATACTCACTAAGAACCACATAGATAGATATATTTCACACCTTGTAGGCACTCCTATGTCTTAAGCCTCCAGCTCAATTTTAACTTGATGTATTGTATCTTTAAAACTAAGCTAGAACCTCCTCCTCTTCCACCCAAGCAAAATGTTGCAGGAGGTTAAGTAAGTGTGCCTTTACTGCTGCTGGTAAAGGAAGAAAGATTCAGAAGTCAAAATCCTCTTTTCCGTCAGTCTTATTAAGAAATTAAGTTGCTTGGGTTTTTTTGGTTATATATCGACATCTATATATGAATTCTGGTTTGCTGTGGCACATAAACCCAGCTCATGTGTCAGATAGGATGATCACTTGAAGCCATCTTGTGTTGAATCCAAAAGTGTGTTTAACCCCTTCTATCTGGAAGGATGAATATATGTGTATGTATATATGTATATGTGTATACATGATTTTCTGTCGAGTCACCTGGTATACCCAAATATGGGAGGGAGCATACTGCTTCCTTTCGCCTTTCGGCCCCAATCCAGGGGCCATGCAGGCAGTCGCTTTGACGACAAACCATTTTCCTATATATAAAATTTTACTGATAAAGAAATAACGGGAGACTAGTCTAGATCTATTTCAAGCTATTTAGCTCTCATCAGCTAGCCACACCCTTATGGGATTAGAACCCGGGCCCCTTGCCAAACAAGGCAAGTGATTAAACTTCTGAGCCACAGGATTCTTCTCCCTATCTGCATG